>OY979766.1:44899377-45499377 GCA_963855975.1 Andrena chrysosceles | reverse complement strand
GATTTTTTTGGATTTGGATAAATTTTTTTGTTGGAGGAGCTAAATTTGAGTGAATTTAGATGAAATTTACTTTTATTTTTTGGATTTCATATAAATTTTTAGTCAAATTGTAATAAAGGAATTTGAACCAACTTCGATTTTTTTGGATTTTGATTTGTTTTTTGTTGGAGGAGTTAAATTTGAGTGAATTTAGTAGAAATTTATTTCTATTTTTTTTTATTTCATATAAATTTTTAGTCAAATTGTAATAAAGGAATTTGAACCAACTTCGATTTTTTTGGATTTGGATGAATTTTTTTGTTGGAGGAGCTAAATTTGAGTGAATTTAGGTGAAATTTACTTTCATTTTTTTGGATTTTATATAAATTTTTAGTCAAATTGTAATAAAGTAATTTGAAACCAACTTCTTTTTTTTTGGATTTTGATGAATTTTTTTGTTGGAGGAGCTAAATTTGAGTGAATTTAGATGAAATTTACTTTTATTTTTTTGGATTTTATATAAATTTTTAATCAAATTGTAATAAAGTAATTTGAAAACAACTTCGATTTTTTTTGGATTTTGATGAGTTTTTTGTTGGAGTAGTTAAATTTGAGTAAATTTAGATGAAATTTACTTCTATTTTTTTTGATTTCATATAAATTTTTAGTCAAATTGTTATAAAGGAATTTGAACCAACTTGGATTTTTTTGGATTTGGATAAATTTTTTTGTTGGAGGAGCTAAATTTGAGTGAATTTAGATGAAATTTACTTTTATTTTTTGGATTTCATATAAATTTTTAGTCAAATTGTAATAAAGGAATTTGAACCAACTTCGATTTTTTTGGATTTTGATTTGTTTTTTGTTGGAGGAGTTAAATTTGAGTGAATTTAGTAGAAATTTATTTCTATTTTTTTTTATTTCATATAAATTTTTAGTCAAATTGTAATAAAGGAATTTGAACCAACTTCGATTTTTTTGGATTTGGATGAATTTTTTTGTTGGAGGAGCTAAATTTGAGTGAATTTAGGTGAAATTTACTTTCATTTTTTTGGATTTTATATAAATTTTTAGTCAAATTGTAATAAAGTAATTTGAAACCAACTTCTTTTTTTTGGGATTTTGATGAATTTTTTTGTTGGAGGAGCTAAATTTGAGTGAATTTAGATGAAATTTACTTTTATTTTTTTGGATTTTATATAAATTTTTAATCAAATTGTAATAAAGTAATTTGAAAACAACTTCGATTTTTTTTGGATTTTGATGAGTTTTTTGTTGGAGTAGTTAAATTTGAGTAAATTTAGATGAAATTTACTTCTATTTTTTTTGATTTCATATAAATTTTTAGTCAAATTGTTATAAAGGAATTTGAACCAACTTGGATTTTTTTGGATTTGGATAAATTTTTTTGTTGGAGGAGCTAAATTTGAGTGAATTTAGATGAAATTTACTTTTATTTTTTGGATTTCATATAAATTTTTAGTCAAATTGTAATAAAGGAATTTGAACCAACTTCGATTTTTTTGGATTTTGATTTGTTTTTTGTTGGAGGAGTTAAATTTGAGTGAATTTAGTAGAAATTTATTTCTATTTTTTTTTATTTCATATAAATTTTTAGTCAAATTGTAATAAAGGAATTTGAACCAACTTCGATTTTTTTGGATTTGGATGAATTTTTTTGTTGGAGGAGCTAAATTTGAGTGAATTTAGGTGAAATTTACTTTCATTTTTTTGGATTTTATATAAATTTTTAGTCAAATTGTAATAAAGTAATTTGAAACCAACTTCTTTTTTTTTTGGATTTTGATGAATTTTTTTGTTGGAGGAGCTAAATTTGAGTGAATTTAGATGAAATTTACTTTTATTTTTTTGGATTTTATATAAATTTTTAATCAAATTGTAATAAAGTAATTTGAAAACAACTTCGATTTTTTTTTGGATTTTGATGAGTTTTTTGTTGGAGTAGTTAAATTTGAGTAAATTTAGATGAAATTTACTTCTATTTTTTTTGATTTCATATAAATTTTTAGTCAAATTGTTATAAAGGAATTTGAACCAACTTGGATTTTTTTGGATTTGGATAAATTTTTTTGTTGGAGGAGCTAAATTTGAGTGAATTTAGATGAAATTTACTTTTATTTTTTGGATTTCATATAAATTTTTAGTCAAATTGTAATAAAGGAATTTGAACCAACTTCGATTTTTTTGGATTTTGATTTGTTTTTTGTTGGAGGAGTTAAATTTGAGTGAATTTAGTAGAAATTTATTTCTATTTTTTTTTATTTCATATAAATTTTTAGTCAAATTGTAATAAAGGAATTTGAACCAACTTCGATTTTTTTGGATTTGGATGAATTTTTTTGTTGGAGGAGCTAAATTTGAGTGAATTTAGGTGAAATTTACTTTCATTTTTTTGGATTTTATATAAATTTTTAGTCAAATTGTAATAAAGTAATTTGAAACCAACTTCTTTTTTTTTGGATTTTGATGAATTTTTTTGTTGGAGGAGCTAAATTTGAGTGAATTTAGATGAAATTTACTTTTATTTTTTTGGATTTTATATAAATTTTTAATCAAATTGTAATAAAGTAATTTGAAAACAACTTCGATTTTTTTTGGATTTTGATGAGTTTTTTGTTGGAGTTAAATTTGAGTGAATTTAGTAGAAATTTACTTCTATTTTTTTGATTTCATATAAATTTTTAGTCAAATTGTAATAAAGTACTTTGAAACCAACTTGGATTTTTTTGGATTTTGATGAGTTTTTTTGTTGGAGGAGCTAAATTTGTGTGAATTTAGATGAAATTTACATTCATTTTTTGGATTTTATATAAATTTTTAGTCAAATTGTAATAAAGGAATTTGAACCAACTTCGATTTTTTTGAATTTTGATGAATTTTTTTGTTGGAGGAGCTAAATTTGAGTGAATTTAGATGAAATTTACTTTTATTTTTTGGATTTTATATAAATTTTTAGTCAAATTATAATAAAGTACTTAGAAACCAACTTCGAATTTTTGGATTTTGATAAATTTTGTTGTTGGAGGAGCTAAATTTGAGTGAATTTAGATGAAATTTACTTTTATTTTTTGGATTTTATATAAATTTTTAGTCAAATTATAATAAAGTACTTAGAAACCAACTTCGATTTTTTTGGTTTTTGATGAATTTTTTTGTTGGAGGAGCTAAATTTGAGTGAATTTAGATGAAATTTACTTTTATTTTTTTTGGATTTTATATAAATTTTTAGTCAAATTGTAATAAAGGAATTTGAACCAACTTCGATTTTTTTGGATTTTGATGAGTTTTTTTGTTGGAGGAGCTAAACTTGAGTAACTTTAGATGAAATTTACTTCTTTTTTTTTATTTCATATAAATTTTTAGTCAAATTGTAATAAAGGAATTTGCACCAACTTCGATTTTTTTGGATTTTGATGAGTTTTTTTGTTGGAGGAGTTAAATTTGAGTGAATTTAGTAGAAAATTATTTCTATTTTTTTTTTATTTCATATACATTTTTAGTCAAATTGTAATAAAGGAATTTGAACCAACTTCGATTTTTTTGGATTTTGATGAGTTTTTTTGTTGGAGGAGTTAAATTTGAGTGAATTTAGTAGAAATTTATTTCTATTTTTTTTTTATTTCATATAAATTTTTAGTCAAATTGTAATAAAGGAATTTGAACCAACTTCGATTTTTTTGGATTTGAATGAATTTTTTTGTTGGAGGAGCTAAATTTGAGTGAATTTAGATGAAATTTACTTTCATTTTTTTGGATTTTATATAAATTTTTAGTCAAATTGTAATAAAGGAATTTGAACCAACTTCGATTTTTTTTTAATTTTGTTGAATTTTTTTGTTGGAGGAGTTAAATTTGAGTGAATTTAGATGAAATATACTTCTATTTTTTTTGATTTCATATAAATTTTTAGTCAAATTGTAATAAAGGAATTTGAACCAACTTCGATTTTTTTGGATCTTGATGAGTTTTTTTGTTGGAGTTAAATTTGAGTGAATTTAGATGAAATTTTCTTCTATTTTTTTTTATTTCATATAAATTTTTAGTCAAATTGTAATAAAGTACTTTGAAACCAACTTCGATTTTTTTGGATTTTGATGATTTTGGTTGTTGGAGGAGTTAAATTTGAGTAAATTTAGATGAAATTAACACCTTTTTTTTTGATTTTATATAAATTTTTAGTCAAATTGTAATAAAGGCATTTGAAACAACTTCGATTTTTTTGGATTTTGATGAATTTTTTTGTAGAAGGAGCTAAATTTGATTGAATTTAGATGAAATTTACTTTCATTTTTTTGGATTTTATATAAATTTTTAGTCAAATTGTAATAAAGGAATTTGAACCAACTTCGATTTTTTTGGATTTTGATGAATTTTTTTGTTGGAGGAGCTAAATTTGAGTGAATTTAGATGAAATTTACTTTCATTTTTTTGGATTGTATATAAATTTTTAGTCAAATTGTAATAAAGGAATTTGAACCAACTTCGATTTTTTTGGATTTTGATGAGTTTTTTTGTTGGAGGAGTTAAATTTGAGTGAATTTAGTAGAAATTTATTTCTATTTTTTTTTTATTTCATATAAATTTTTAGTCAAATTGTAATAAAGGAATTTGAACCAACTTCGATTTTTTTGGATTTGAATGAATTTTTTTGTTGGAGGAGCTAAATTTGAGTGAATTTAGATGAAATTTACTTTCATTTTTTTGGATTTTATATAAATTTTTAGTCAAATTGTAATAAAGGAATTTGAACCAACTTTGATTTTTTTGGATTTTGATGAGTTTTTTTGTTGGAGGAGCTAAATTTGAGTGAATTAAGATGAAATTTACTTTTATTTTTTGGATTTTATATAAATTTTTAGTTAAATTGTAATAAAGGAATTTGAACCAACTTCGATTTTTTTTTAATTTTGATGATTTTTTTTGTTGGAGGAGTTAAATTTGAGTGAATTTAGATGAAATTTACTTGTATTTTTTGGATTTTATATAAATTTTTAGTCAAATTGTAATAAAGGAATTTGAACCAACTTCGATTTTTTTGGATTTTGATGAGTTTTTTTGTTGGAGTTAAATTTGACTGAATTTAGATGAAATTTTCTTCTATTTTTTTTTATTTCATATAAATTTTTAGTCAAATTGTAATAAAGTACTTTGAAACCAACTTTGATTTTTTTGGATTTTGATGATTTTGGTTGTTGGAGGAGTTAAATTTGAGTAAATTTAGATGAAATTAACACCTTTTTTTTGGATTTTATATAAATTTTTAGTCAAATTGTAATAAAGGGATTTGAAACAACTTCGATTTTTTTGGATTTTGATGAATTCTTTTGTTGGAGGAGCTAAATTTGAGTGAATTTAGATGAAATTTACTTTTATTTTTTTGTATTTTATATAAATTTTTAGTCAAATGTAATAAAGTAATTTGAAACCAACTTCGATTTTTTTGGATTTTGATGAATTTTTTTGTTGGAGGAGCTAAATTTGAGTGAATTTAGATGAAATTTACTTTTATTTTTTTGGATTGTATATAAATTTTTAGTCAAATTGTAATAAAGGAATTTGAACCAACTTCGATTTTTTTGGATTTTGATGAGTTTTTTTGTTGGAGGAGTTAAATTTGAGTAAATATAGATGAAATTTACTTCTATTTTTTTTATTGCATATAAATTTTTAGTCAAATTGTAATAAAGGAATTTGAACCAACTTCGATTTTTTTTAATTTTGTTGAATTTTTTTGTTGGAGGAGTTAAATTTGAGTGAATTTAGATGAAATATACTTCTATTTTTTTTGATTTCATATAAATTTTTAGTCAAATTGTAATAAAGGAATTTGAACCAACTTCGATTTTTTTGGATCTTGATGAGTTTTTTTGTTGGAGTTAAATTTGAGTGAATTTAGATGAAATTTTCTTCTATTTTTTTTTATTTCATATAAATTTTTAGTCAAATTGTAATAAAGAACTTTGAAACCAACTTCGATTTTTTTGGATTTTGATGATTTTGGTTGTTGGAGGAGTTAAATTTGAGTAAATTTAGATGAAATTAACACCTTTTTTTTGATTTTATATAAATTTTTAGTCAAATTGTAATAAAGGCATTTGAAACAACTTCGATTTTTTTGGATTTTGATGAATTTTTTTGTAGAAGGAGCTAAATTTGATTGAATTTAGATGAAATTTACTTTCATTTTTTTGGATTTTATATAAATTTTTAGTCAAATTGTAATAAAGGAATTTGAACCAACTTCGATTTTTTTGGATTTTGATGAATTTTTTTGTTGGAGGAGCTAAATTTGAGTGAATTTAGATGAAATTTACTTTCATTTTTTTGGATTGTATATAAATTTTTAGTCAAATTGTAATAAAGGAATTTGAACCAACTTCGATTTTTTTGGATTTTGATGAGTTTTTTTGTTGGAGGAGTTAAATTTGAGTGAATTTAGTAGAAATTTATTTCTATTTTTTTTTTATTTCATATAAATTTTTAGTCAAATTGTAATAAAGGAATTTGAACCAACTTCGATTTTTTTGGATTTGAATGAATTTTTTTGTTGGAGGAGCTAAATTTGAGTGAATTTAGATGAAATTTACTTTCATTTTTTTGGATTTTATATAAATTTTTAGTCAAATTGTAATAAAGGAATTTGAACCAACTTCGATTTTTTTGGATTTTGATGAGTTTTTTTGTTGGAGGAGCTAAATTTGAGTGAATTAAGATGAAATTTACTTTTATTTTTTGGATTTTATATAAATTTTTAGTCAAATTGTAATAAAGGAATTTGAACCAACTTCGATTTTTTTTTAATTTTGATGAATTTTTTTGTTGGAGGAGTTAAATTTGAGTGAATTTAGATGAAATTTACTTGTATTTTTTGGATTTTATATAAATTTTTTGTCAAATTGTAATAAAGGAATTTGAACCAACTTCGATTTTTTTTGAATTTTGATGAATTTTTTTGTTGGAGGAGTTAAATTTGAGTGAATTTAGATGAAATTTACTTCTATTTTTTTTTATTTCATATAAATTTTTAGTCAAATTGTAATAAAGGAATTTGAACCAACTTCGATTTTTTTGGATTTTGATGAGTTTTTTTGTTGGAGTTAAATTTGACTGAATTTAGATGAAATTTTCTTCTATTTTTTTTTATTTCATATAAATTTTTAGTCAAATTGTAATAAAGTACTTTGAAACCAACTTTGATTTTTTTGGATTTTGATGATTTTGGTTGTTGGAGGAGTTAAATTTGAGTAAATTTAGATGAAATTAACACCTTTTTTTTGGATTTTATATAAATTTTTAGTCAAATTGTAATAAAGGGATTTGAAACAACTTCGATTTTTTTGGATTTTGATGAATTCTTTTGTTGGAGGAGCTAAATTTGAGTGAATTTAGATGAAATTTACTTTTATTTTTTTGTATTTTATATAAATTTTTAGTCAAATGTAATAAAGTAATTTGAAACCAACTTCGATTTTTTTGGATTTTGATGAATTTTTTTGTTGGAGGAGCTAAATTTGAGTGAATTTAGATGAAATTTACTTTTATTTTTTTGGATTGTATATAAATTTTTAGTCAAATTGTAATAAAGGAATTTGAACCAACTTCGATTTTTTTGGATTTTGATGAGTTTTTTTGTTGGAGGAGTTAAATTTGAGTAAATATAGATGAAATTTACTTCTATTTTTTTTATTGCATATAAATTTTTAGTCAAATTGTAATAAAGGAATTTGAACCAACTTCGATTTTTTTGGATTTTGATGAGTTTTTTTGTTGGAGTAGTTAAATTTGAGTAAACTTAGATGAAATTTACTTTTATTTTTTTTGATTTCATATAAATTTTTAGTCAAATTGTAATAAAGGAATTTGAACCAACTTCGATTTTTTTGGATTTGGATAAATTTTTCCGTTGGAGGAGCTAAATTTGAGTGAATTTAGATGAAATTTACTTTTATTTTTTGGATTTTATATAAATTTTTAGTCAAATTATAATAAAGTACTTAGAAACCAACTTCGATTTTTTTGGATTTTGATGAATTTTTTTGTTGGAGGAGCTAAATTTGAGTGAATTTAGATGAAATTTACTTTTATTTTTTTGGATTTTATATAAATTTTTAGTCAAATTGTAATAAAGGAATTTGAACCAACTTCGATTTTTTTGGATTTTGATGATTTTGGTTGTTGGAGGAGTTAAATTTGAGTAAATTTAGATGAAATTAACACATTTTTTTGGATTTTATATAAATTTTTAGTCAAATTGTAATAAAGGGATTTGAAACAACTTCGATTTTTTTTGGATTTTGATGAATTCTTTTGTTGGAGGAGCTAAATTTGAGTGAATTTAGATGAAATTTACTTTTATTTTTTTGGATTTTATATAAATTTTTAGTCAAATGTAATAAAGTAATTTGAAACCAACTTCGATTTTTTTGGATTTTGATGAATTTTTTTGTTGGAGGAGCTAAATTTGAGTGAATTTAGATGAAATTTACTTTTATTTTTTTGGATTGTATATAAATTTTTAGTCAATTTGTAATAAAGGAATTTGAACCAACTTCGATTTTTTTGGATTTGGATAAATTTTTTTGTTGGAGGAGCTAAATTTGAGTGAATTTAGATGAAATTTACTTCTATTTTTTTTATTTCATATAAATTTTTAGTCAAATTGTAATAAAGGAATTTGAACCAACTTCGATTTTTTTGGATTTTGATGAGTTTTTTTGTTGGAGGAGTTAAATTTGAGTGAATTTAGTAGAAATTTATTTCTATTTTTTTTTATTTCATATAAATTTTTAGTCAAATTGTAATAAAGGAATTTGAACCAACTTCGATTTTTTTGGATTTGGATGAATTTTTTTGTTGGAGGAGCTAAATTTGAGTGAATTTAGATGAAATTTACTTTCATTTTTTTGGATTTCATATAAATTTTTAGTCAAATTGTAATAAAGGAATTTGAACCAACTTCGATTTTTTTGGATTTTGATGAGTTTTTTTGTTGGAGGAGCTAAATTTGAGTGAATTAAGATGAAATTTACTTTTATTTTTTGGATTTTATATAAATTTTTAGTCAAATTGTAATAAAGGAATTTGAACCAACTTCGATTTTTTTTTAATTTTGATGAATTTTTTTGTTGGAGGAGTTAAATTTGAGTGAATTTAGATGAAATTTACTTTTATTTTTTGGATTTTATATAAATTTTTAGTCAAATTGTAATAAAGGAATTTGAACCAACTTCGATTTTTTTTGAATTTTGATGAATTTTTTTGTTGGAGGAGTTAAATTTGAGTGAATTTAGATGAAATTTACTTTTATTTTTTGGATTTTATATAAATTTTTAGTCAAATTATAATAAAGTACTTAGAAACCAACTTCGAATTTTTGGATTTTGATAAATTTTGTTGTTGGAGGAGCTAAATTTGAGTGAATTTAGATGAAATTTACTTTTATTTTTTGGATTTTATATAAATTTTTAGTCAAATTATAATAAAGTACTTAGAAACCAACTTCGATTTTTTTGGATTTTGATGAATTTTTTTGTTGGAGGAGCTAAATTTGAGTGAATTTAGATGAAATTTACTTTTATTTTTTTTGGATTTTATATAAATTTTTAGTCAAATTGTAATAAAGGAATTTGAACCAACTTCGATTTTTTTGGATTTTGATGAGTTTTTTTGTTGGAGGAGCTAAACTTGAGTAACTTTAGATGAAATTTACTTCTTTTTTTTTATTTCATATAAATTTTTAGTCAAATTGTAATAAAGGAATTTGCACCAACTTCGATTTTTTTGGATTTTGATGAGTTTTTTTGTTGGAGGAGTTAAATTTGAGTGAATTTAGTAGAAAATTATTTCTATTTTTTTTTTATTTCATATACATTTTTAGTCAAATTGTAATAAAGGAATTTGAACCAACTTCGATTTTTTTGGATTTGGATAAATTTTTTTGTAGGAGGAGCTAAATTTGAGTGAATTTAGATGAAATTTACTTTTATTTTTTGGATTTTATATAAATTTTTAGTCAAATTGTAATAAAGGAATTTGAACCAACTTCGATTTTTTTTTAATTTTGTTGAATTTTTTTGTTGGAGGAGTTAAATTTGAGTGAATTTAGATGAAATATACTTCTATTTTTTTTGATTTCATATAAATTTTTAGTCAAATTGTAATAAAGGAATTTGAACCAACTTCGATTTTTTTGGATCTTGATGAGTTTTTTTGTTGGAGTTAAATTTGAGTGAATTTAGATGAAATTTTCTTCTATTTTTTTTTATTTCATATAAATTTTTAGTCAAATTGTAATAAAGTACTTTGAAACCAACTTCGATTTTTTTGGATTTTGATGATTTTGGTTGTTGGAGGAGTTAAATTTGAGTAAATTTAGATGAAATTAACACCTTTTTTTTTGATTTTATATAAATTTTTAGTCAAATTGTAATAAAGGCATTTGAAACAACTACGATTTTTTTGGATTTTGATGAATTTTTTTGTAGAAGGAGCTAAATTTGATTGAATTTAGATGAAATTTACTTTCATTTTTTTGGATTTTATATAAATTTTTAGTCAAATTGTAATAAAGGAATTTGAACCAACTTCGATTTTTTTAGATTTTGATGAATTTTTTTGTTGGAGGAGCTAAATTTGAGTGAATTTAGATGAAATTTACTTTCATTTTTTTGGATTGTATATAAATTTTTAGTCAAATTGTAATAAAGGAATTTGAACCAACTTCGATTTTTTTGGATTTTGATGAGTTTTTTTGTTGGAGGAGTTAAATTTGAGTGAATTTAGTAGAAATTTATTTCTATTTTTTTTTTATTTCATATAAATTTTTAGTCAAATTGTAATAAAGGAATTTGAACCAACTTCGATTTTTTTGGATTTGAATGAATTTTTTTGTTGGAGGAGCTAAATTTGAGTGAATTTAGATGAAATTTACTTTCATTTTTTTGGATTTTATATAAATTTTTAGTCAAATTGTAATAAAGGAATTTGAACCAACTTCGATTTTTTTGGATTTTGATGAGTTTTTTTGTTGGAGGAGCTAAATTTGAGTGAATTAAGATGAAATTTACTTTTATTTTTTGGATTTTATATAAATTTTTAGTCAAATTGTAATAAAGGGATTTGAAACAACTTCGATTTTTTTGGATTTTGATGAATTCTTTTGTTGGAGGAGCTAAATTTGAGTGAATTTAGATGAAATTTACTTTTATTCTTTTGTATTTTATATAAATTTTTAGTCAAATGTAATAAAGTAATTTGAAACCAACTTCGATTTTTTTGGATTTTGATGAATTTTTTTGTTGGAGGAGCTAAATTTGAGTGAATTTAGATGAAATTTACTTTTATTTTTTTGGATTGTATATAAATTTTTAGTCAAATTGTAATAAAGGAATTTGAACCAACTTCGATTTTTTTGGATTTTGATGAGTTTTTTTGTTGGAGGAGTTAAATTTGAGTAAATATAGATGAAATTTACTTCTATTTTTTTTATTGCATATAAATTTTTAGTCAAATTGTAATAAAGGAATTTGAACCAACTTCGATTTTTTTGGATTTTGATGAGTTTTTTTGTTGGAGTAGTTAAATTTGAGTAAACTTAGATGAAATTTACTTTTATTTTTTTTGATTTCATATAAATTTTTAGTCAAATTGTAATAAAGGAATTTGAACCAACTTCGATTTTTTTGGATTTGGATAAATTTTTCCGTTGGAGGAGCTAAATTTGAGTGAATTTAGATGAAATTTACTTTCATTTTTTGGATTTTATATAAATTTTTAGTCAAATTATAATAAAGTACTTAGAAACCAACTTCGATTTTTTTGGATTTTGATGAATTTTTTTGTTGGAGGAGCTAAATTTGAGTGAATTTAGATGAAATTTACTTTTATTTTTTTGGATTTTATATAAATTTTTAGTCAAATTGTAATAAAGGAATTTGAACCAACTTCGATTTTTTTGGATTTTGATGATTTTGGTTGTTGGAGGAGTTAAATTTGAGTAAATTTAGATGAAATTAACACATTTTTTTGGATTTTATATAAATTTTTAGTCAAATTGTAATAAAGGGATTTGAAACAACTTCGATTTTTTTTGGATTTTGATGAATTCTTTTGTTGGAGGAGCTAAATTTGAGTGAATTTAGATGAAATTTACTTTTATTTTTTTGGATTTTATATAAATTTTTAGTCAAATGTAATAAAGTAATTTGAAACCAACTTCGATTTTTTTGGATTTTGATGAATTTTTTTGTTGGAGGAGCTAAATTTGAGTGAATTTAGATGAAATTTACTTTTATTTTTTTGGATTGTATATAAATTTTTAGTCAATTTGTAATAAAGGAATTTGAACCAACTTCGATTTTTTTGGATTTGGATAAATTTTTTTGTTGGAGGAGCTAAATTTGAGTGAATTTAGATGAAATTTACTTCTATTTTTTTTATTTCATATAAATTTTTAGTCAAATTGTAATAAAGGAATTTGAACCAACTTCGATTTTTTTGGATTTTGATGAGTTTTTTTGTTGGAGGAGTTAAATTTGAGTGAATTTAGTAGAAATTTATTTCTATTTTTTTTTATTTCATATAAATTTTTAGTCAAATTGTAATAAAGGAATTTGAACCAACTTCGATTTTTTTGGATTTGGATGAATTTTTTTGTTGGAGGAGCTAAATTTGAGTGAATTTAGATGAAATTTACTTTCATTTTTTTGGATTTCATATAAATTTTTAGTCAAATTGTAATAAAGGAATTTGAACCAACTTCGATTTTTTTGGATTTTGATGAGTTTTTTTGTTGGAGGAGCTAAATTTGAGTGAATTAAGATGAAATTTACTTTTATTTTTTGGATTTTATATAAATTTTTAGTCAAATTGTAATAAAGGAATTTGAACCAACTTCGATTTTTTTTTAATTTTGATGAATTTTTTTGTTGGAGGAGTTAAATTTGAGTGAATTTAGATGAAATTTACTTTTATTTTTTGGATTTTATATAAATTTTTAGTCAAATTGTAATAAAGGAATTTGAACCAACTTCGATTTTTTTTGAATTTTGATGAATTTTTTTGTTGGAGGAGTTAAATTTGAGTGAATTTAGATGAAATTTACATCTATTTTTTTTTATTTCATATAAATTTTTAGTCAAATTGTAATAAAGGAATTTGAACCAACTTCGATTTTTTTGGATTTGGATAAATTTTTTTGTTGGAGGAGCTAAATTTGAGTGAATTTAGATGAAATTAACTCTTATTTTTTGGATTTTATATAAATTTTTAGTCAAATTGTAATAAAGGAATTTGAACCAACTTCGATTTTTTCGGATTTTCATGAGTTCTTTTGTTGGAGGAGTTAAATTTGAGTGAATTTAGTAGAAATTTATTTCTATTTTTTTTGATTTCATATAAATTTTTAGTCAAATTGTAATAAAGTACTTAGAAACCAACTTCGATTTTTTTGGATTTTGATGAATTTTTTTGTTGGAGGAGCTAAATTTGAGTGAATTTAGATGAAATTTACTTTTATTTTTTTGGATTTTATATAAATTTTTAGTCAAATTGTAATAAAGGAATTTGAACCAACTTCGATTTTTTTGGATTTTGATGAGTTTTTTTTGTTGGAGGAGTTAAATTTGAGTAAATATAGATGAAATTTACTTCTATTTTTTTTATTGCATATAAATTTTTAGTCAAATTGTAATAAAGGAATTTGAACCAACTTCGATTTTTTTGGATTTTGATGAGTTTTTTTGATGGAGTAGTTAAATTTGAGTAAACTTAGATGAAATTTACTTTTATTTTTTTTGATTTCATATAAATTTTTAGTCAAATTGTAATAAAGGAATTTGAACCAACTTCGATTTTTTTGGATTTGGATAAATTTTTCCGTTGGAGGAGCTAAATTTGAGTGAATTTAGATGAAATTTACTTTTATTTTTTGGATTTTATATAAATTTTTAGTCAAATTATAATAAAGTTCTTAGAAACCAACTTCGATTTTTTTGGATTTTGATGAATTTTTTTGTTGGAGGAGCTAAATTTGAGTGAATTTAGATGAAATTTACTTTTATTTTTTTGGATTTTATATAAATTTTTAGTCAAATTGTAATAAAGGAATTTGAACCAACTTCGATTTTTTTGGATTTTGATGAGTTTTTTTGTTGGAGGAGCTAAACTTGAGTAACTTTAGATGAAATTTACTTCTATTTTTTTATTTCGTATAAATTTTTAGTCAAATTGTAATAAAGGAATTTGAACCAACTTCGATTTTTTTGGATTTTGATAAGTTTTTTTGTTGGAGGAGTTAAATTTGAGTGAATTTAGTAGAAAATTATTTCTATTTTTTTTTATTTCATATACATTTTTAGTCAAATTGTAATAAAGGAATTTGAACCAACTTCGATTTTTTTGGATTTGGATAAATTTTTTTGTAGGAGGAGCTAAATTTGAGTGAATTAAGATGAAATTTACTTTTATTTTTTGGATTTTATATAAATTTTTAGTCAAATTGTAATAAAGGAATTTGAACCAACTTCGATTTTTTTTTAATTTTGATGAATTTTTTTGTTGGAGGAGTTAAATTTGAGTGAATTTAGATGAAATTTACTACTATTTTTTTTTATTTCATATAAATTTTTAGTCAAATTGTAATAAAGTACTTTGAAACCAACTTCGATTTTTTTGGATTTTGATGATTTTGGTTGTTGGAGGAGTTAAATTTGAGTAAATTTAGATGAAATTAACACATTTTTTTGGATTTTATATAAATTTTTAGTCAAATTGTAATAAAGGGATTTGAAACAACTTCGATTTTTTTTGGATTTTGATGAATTCTTTTGTTGGAGGAGCTAAATTTGAGTGAATTTAGATGAAATTTACTTTTATTTTTTTGGATTTTATATAAATTTTTAGTCAAATGTAATAAAGTAATTTGAAACCAACTTCGATTTTTTTGGATTTTGATGAATTTTTTTGTTGGAGGAGCTAAATTTGAGTGAATTTAGATGAAATTTACTTTTATTTTTTTGCATTGTATATAAATTTTTAGTCAATTTGTAATAAAGGAATTTGAACCAACTTCGATTTTTTTGGATTTGGATAAATTTTTTTGTTGGAGGAGCTAAATTTGAGTGAATTTAGATGAAATTTACTTCTATTTTTTTTATTTCATATAAATTTTTAGTCAAATTGTAATAAAGGAATTTGAACCAACTTCGATTTTTTTGGATTTTGATGAGTTTTTTTGTTGGAGGAGTTAAATTTGAGTGAATTTAGTAGAAATTTATTTCTATTTTTTTTTATTTCATATAAATTTTTAGTCAAATTGTAATAAAGGAATTTGAACTAACTTCGATTTTTTTGGATTTGAATGAATTTTTTTGTTGGAGGAGCTAAATTTGAGTGAATTTAGATGAAATTTACTTTCATTTTTTTGGATTTTATATAAATTTTTAGTCAAATTGTAATAAAGTAATTTGAACCAACTTCGATTTTTTTGGATTTTGATGAGTTTTTTTGTTGGAGGAGCTAAATTTGAGTGAATTAAGATGAAATTTACTTTTATTTTTTGGATTTTATATAAATTTTTAGTCAAATTGTAATAAAGGAATTTGAACCAACTTCGATTTTTTTTTAATTTGGATGAATTTTTTTGTTGGAGGAGTTAAATTTGAGTGAATTTAGATGAAATTTACTTTTATTTTTTGGATTTTATATAAATTTTTAGTCAAATTGTAATAAAGGAATTTGAACCAACTTCGATTTTTTTGGATTTGAATGAATTTTTTTGTTGGAGGAGCTAAATTTGAGTGAATTTAGATGAAATTTACATTCATTTTTTGGATTTTATATAAATTTTTAGTCAAATTGTAATAAAGGAATTTGAACCAACTTCGATTTTTTTGAATTTTGATGAATTTTTTTGTTGGAGGAGCTAAATTTGAGTGAATTTAGATGAAATTTACTTCTATTTTTTTTATTTCATATAAATTTTTAGTCAAATTGTAATAAAGGAATTTGAACCAACTTCGATTTTTTTGGATTTTGATGAGTTTTTTTGTTGGAGGAGTTAAATTTGAGTGAATTTAGTAGAAATTTATTTCTATTTTTTTTTATTTCATATAAATTTTTAGTCAAATTGTAATAAAGGAATTTGAACCAACTTCGATTTTTTTGGATTTGGATGAATTTTTTTGTTGGAGGAGCTAAATTTGAGTGAATTTAGATGAAATTTACTTTCATTTTTTTGGATTTCATATAAATTTTTAGTCAAATTGTAATAAAGGAATTTGAACCAACTTCGATTTTTTTGGATTTTGATGAGTTTTTTTGTTGGAGGAGCTAAATTTGAGTGAATTAAGATGAAATTTACTTTTATTTTTTGGATTTTATATAAATTTTTAGTCAAATTGTAATAAAGGAATTTGAACCAACTTCGATTTTTTTTTAATTTTGATGAATTTTTTTGTTGGAGGAGTTAAATTTGAGTGAATTTAGATGAAATTTACTTTTATTTTTTGGATTTTATATAAATTTTTAGTCAAATTGTAATAAAGGAATTTGAACCAACTTCGATTTTTTTTGAATTTTGATGAATTTTTTTGTTGGAGGAGTTAAATTTGAGTGAATTTAGATGAAATTTACATCTATTTTTTTTTATTTCATATAAATTTTTAGTCAAATTGTAATAAAGGAATTTGAACCAACTTCGATTTTTTTGGATTTGGATAAATTTTTTTGTTGGAGGAGCTAAATTTGAGTGAATTTAGATGAAATTAACTCTTATTTTTTGGATTTTATATAAATTTTTAGTCAAATTGTAATAAAGGAATTTGAACCAACTTCGATTTTTTCGGATTTTCATGAGTTCTTTTGTTGGAGGAGTTAAATTTGAGTGAATTTAGTAGAAATTTATTTCTATTTTTTTTGATTTCATATAAATTTTTAGTCAAATTGTAATAAAGGAATTTGAACCAACTTCGATTTTTTTTTAATTTGGATGAATTTTTTTGTTGGAGGAGTTAAATTTGAGTGAATTTAGATGAAATTTACTTTTATTTTTTGGATTTTATATAAATTTTTAGTCAAATTGTAATAAAGGAATTTGAACCAACTTCGATTTTTTTGGATTTGAATGAATTTTTTTGTTGGAGGAGCTAAATTTGAGTGAATTTAGATGAAATTTACATTCATTTTTTGGATTTTATATAAATTTTTAGTCAAATTGTAATAAAGGAATTTGAACCAACTTCGATTTTTTTGAATTTTGATGAATTTTTTTGTTGGAGGAGCTAAATTTGAGTGAATTTAGATGAAATTTACTTCTATTTTTTTTATTTCATATAAATTTTTAGTCAAATTGTAATAAAGGAATTTGAACCAACTTCGATTTTTTTGGATTTTGATGAGTTTTTTTGTTGGAGGAGTTAAATTTGAGTGAATTTAGTAGAAATTTATTTCTATTTTTTTTTATTTCATATAAATTTTTAGTCAAATTGTAATAAAGGAATTTGAACCAACTTCGATTTTTTTGGATTTGGATGAATTTTTTTGTTGGAGGAGCTAAATTTGAGTGAATTTAGATGAAATTTACATTCATTTTTTGGATTTTATATAAATTTTTAGTCAAATTGTAATAAAGGAATTTGAACCAACTTCGATTTTTTTGAATTTTGATGAATTTTTTTGTTGGAGGAGCTAAATTTGAGTGAATTTAGATGAAATTTACTTCTATTTTTTTTATTTCATATAAATTTTTAGTCAAATTGTAATAAAGGAATTTGAACCAACTTCGATTTTTTTGGATTTTGATGAGTTTTTTTGTTGGAGGAGTTAAATTTGAGTGAATTTAGTAGAAATTTATTTCTATTTTTTTTTATTTCATATAAATTTTTAGTCAAATTGTAATAAAGGAATTTGAACCAACTTCGATTTTTTTGGATTTGGATGAATTTTTTTGTTGGAGGAGCTAAATTTGAGTGAATTTAGATGAAATTTACTTTCATTTTTTTGGATTTCATATAAATTTTTAGTCAAATTGTAATAAAGGAATTTGAACCAACTTCGATTTTTTTGGATTTTGATGAGTTTTTTTGTTGGAGGAGCTAAATTTGAGTGAATTAAGATGAAATTTACTTTTATTTTTTGGATTTTATATAAATTTTTAGTCAAATTGTAATAAAGGAATTTGAACCAACTTCGATTTTTTTTTAATTTTGATGAATTTTTTTGTTGGAGGAGTTAAATTTGAGTGAATTTAGATGAAATTTACTTTTATTTTTTGGATTTTATATAAATTTTTAGTCAAATTGTAATAAAGGAATTTGAACCAACTTCGATTTTTTTTGAATTTTGATGAATTTTTTTGTTGGAGGAGTTAAATTTGAGTGAATTTAGATGAAATTTACATCTATTTTTTTTTATTTCATATAAATTTTTAGTCAAATTGTAATAAAGGAATTTGAACCAACTTCGATTTTTTTGGATTTGGATAAATTTTTTTGTTGGAGGAGCTAAATTTGAGTGAATTTAGATGAAATTAACTCTTATTTTTTGGATTTTATATAAATTTTTAGTCAAATTGTAATAAAGGAATTTGAACCAACTTCGATTTTTTCGGATTTTCATGAGTTCTTTTGTTGGAGGAGTTAAATTTGAGTGAATTTAGTAGAAATTTATTTCTATTTTTTTTGATTTCATATAAATTTTTAGTCAAATTGTAATAAAGGAATTTGAACCAACTTCGATTTTTTTGGATTTGAATGAATTTTTTTGTTGGAGGAGCTAAATTTGAGTGAATTTAGATGAAATTTACTTTCATTTTTTTGGATTTTATATAAATTTTTAGTCAAATTGTAATAAAGTAATTTGAACCAACTTCGATTTTTTTGGATTTTGATGAGTTTTTTTGTTGGAGGAGCTAAATTTGAGTGAATTAAGATGAAATTTACTTTTATTTTTTGGATTTTATATAAATTTTTAGTCAAATTGTAATAAAGGAATTTGAACCAACTTCGATTTTTTTTTAATTTGGATGAATTTTTTTGTTGGAGGAGTTAAATTTGAGTGAATTTAGATGAAATTTACTTTTATTTTTTGGATTTTATATAAATTTTTAGTCAAATTGTAATAAAGGAATTTGAACCAACTTCGATTTTTTTGGATTTGAATGAATTTTTTTGTTGGAGGAGCTAAATTTGAGTGAATTTAGATGAAATTTACATTCATTTTTTGGATTTTATATAAATTTTTAGTCAAATTGTAATAAAGGAATTTGAACCAACTTCGATTTTTTTGAATTTTGATGAATTTTTTTGTTGGAGGAGCTAAATTTGAGTGAATTTAGATGAAATTTACTTCTATTTTTTTTATTTCATATAAATTTTTAGTCAAATTGTAATAAAGGAATTTGAACCAACTTCGATTTTTTTGGATTTTGATGAGTTTTTTTGTTGGAGGAGTTAAATTTGAGTGAATTTAGTAGAAATTTATTTCTATTTTTTTTTTATTTCATATAAATTTTTAGTCAAATTGTAATAAAGGAATTTGAACCAACTTCGATTTTTTTGGATTTGGATGAATTTTTTTGTTGGAGGAGCTAAATTTGAGTGAATTTAGATGAAATTTACTTTCATTTTTTTGGATTTCATATAAATTTTTAGTCAAATTGTAATAAAGGAATTTGAACCAACTTCGATTTTTTTGGATTTTGATGAGTTTTTTTGTTGGAGGAGCTAAATTTGAGTGAATTAAGATGAAATTTACTTTTATTTTTTGGATTTTATATAAATTTTTAGTCAAATTGTAATAAAGGAATTTGAACCAACTTCGATTTTTTTTTAATTTTGATGAATTTTTTTGTTGGAGGAGTTAAATTTGAGTGAATTTAGATGAAATTTACTTTTATTTTTTGGATTTTATATAAATTTTTAGTCAAATTGTAATAAAGGAATTTGAACCAACTTCGATTTTTTTTGAATTTTGATGAATTTTTTTGTTGGAGGAGTTAAATTTGAGTGAATTTAGATGAAATTTACATCTATTTTTTTTTATTTCATATAAATTTTTAGTCAAATTGTAATAAAGGAATTTGAACCAACTTCGATTTTTTTGGATTTGGATAAATTTTTTTGTTGGAGGAGCTAAATTTGAGTGAATTTAGATGAAATTAACTCTTATTTTTTGGATTTTATATAAATTTTTAGTCAAATTGTAATAAAGGAATTTGAACCAACTTCGATTTTTTCGGATTTTCATGAGTTCTTTTGTTGGAGGAGTTAAATTTGAGTGAATTTAGTAGAAATTTATTTCTATTTTTTTTGATTTCATATAAATTTTTAGTCAAATTGTAATAAAGTACTTAGAAACCAACTTCGATTTTTTTGGATTTTGATGAATTTTTTTGTTGGAGGAGCTAAATTTGAGTGAATTTAGATGAAATTTACTTTTATTTTTTTGGATTTTATATAAATTTTTAGTCAAATTGTAATAAAGGAATTTGAACCAACTTCGATTTTTTTGGATTTTGATTAGTTTTTTTTGTTGGAGGAGTTAAATTTGAGTAAATATAGATGAAATTTACTTCTATTTTTTTTATTGCATATAAATTTTTAGTCAAATTGTAATAAAGGAATTTGAACCAACTTCGATTTTTTTGGATTTTGATGAGTTTTTTTGATGGAGTAGTTAAATTTGAGTAAACTTAGATGAAATTTACTTTTATTTTTTTTGATTTCATATAAATTTTTAGTCAAATTGTAATAAAGGAATTTGAACCAACTTCGATTTTTTTGGATTTGGATAAATTTTTCCGTTGGAGGAGCTAAATTTGAGTGAATTTAGATGAAATTTACTTTTATTTTTTGGATTTTATATAAATTTTTAGTCAAATTATAATAAAGTACTTAGAAACCAACTTCGATTTTTTTGGATTTTGATGAATTTTTTTGTTGGAGGAGCTAAATTTGAGTGAATTTAGATGAAATTTACTTTTATTTTTTTGGATTTTATATAAATTTTTAGTCAAATTGTAATAAAGGAATTTGAACCAACTTCGATTTTTTTGGATTTTGATGAGTTTTTTTGTTGGAGGAGCTAAACTTGAGTAACTTTAGATGAAATTTACTTCTATTTTTTTATTTCATATAAATTTTTAGTCAAATTGTAATAAAGGAATTTGAACCAACTTCGATTTTTTTGGATTTTGATAAGTTTTTTTGTTGGAGGAGTTAAATTTGAGTGAATTTAGTAGAAAATTATTTCTATTTTTTTTTATTTCATATACATTTTTAGTCAAATTGTAATAAAGGAATTTGAACCAACTTCGATTTTTTTGGATTTGGATAAATTTTTTTGTAGGAGGAGCTAAATTTGAGTGAATTAAGATGAAATTTACTTTTATTTTTTGGATTTTATATAAATTTTTAGTCAAATTGTAATAAAGGAATTTGAACCAACTTCGATTTTTTTTTAATTTTGATGAATTTTTTTGTTGGAGGAGTTAAATTTGAGTGAATTTAGATGAAATTTACTACTATTTTTTTTTATTTCATATAAATTTTTAGTCAAATTGTAATAAAGTACTTTGAAACCAACTTCGATTTTTTTGGATTTTGATGATTTTGGTTGTTGGAGGAGTTAAATTTGAGTAAATTTAGATGAAATTAACACATTTTTTTGGATTTTATATAAATTTTTAGTCAAATTGTAATAAAGGGATTTGAAACAACTTCGATTTTTTTTGGATTTTGATGAATTCTTTTGTTGGAGGAGCTAAATTTGAGTGAATTTAGATGAAATTTACTTTTATTTTTTTGGATTTTATATAAATTTTTAGTCAAATGTAATAAAGTAATTTGAAACCAACTTCGATTTTTTTGGATTTTGATGAATTTTTTTGTTGGAGGAGCTAAATTTGAGTGAATTTAGATGAAATTTACTTTTATTTTTTTGCATTGTATATAAATTTTTAGTCAATTTGTAATAAAGGAATTTGAACCAACTTCGATTTTTTTGGATTTGGATAAATTTTTTTGTTGGAGGAGCTAAATTTGAGTGAATTTAGATGAAATTTACTTCTATTTTTTTTATTTCATATAAATTTTTAGTCAAATTGTAATAAAGGAATTTGAACCAACTTCGATTTTTTTGGATTTTGATGAGTTTTTTTGTTGGAGGAGTTAAATTTGAGTGAATTTAGTAGAAATTTATTTCTATTTTTTTTTATTTCATATAAATTTTTAGTCAAATTGTAATAAAGGAATTTGAACCAACTTCGATTTTTTTGGATTTGAATGAATTTTTTTGTTGGAGGAGCTAAATTTGAGTGAATTTAGATGAAATTTACTTTCATTTTTTTGGATTTTATATAAATTTTTTGTCAAATTGTAATAAAGTAATTTGAACCAACTTCGATTTTTTTGGATTTTGATGAGTTTTTTTGTTGGAGGAGCTAAATTTGAGTGAATTAAGATGAAATTTACTTTTATTTTTTGGATTTTATATAAATTTTTAGTCAAATTGTAATAAAGGAATTTGAACCAACTTCGATTTTTTTTTAATTTGGATGAATTTTTTTGTTGGAGGAGTTAAATTTGAGTGAATTTAGATGAAATTTACTTTTATTTTTTGGATTTTATATAAATTTTTAGTCAAATTGTAATAAAGGAATTTGAACCAACTTCGATTTTTTTGGATTTGAATGAATTTTTTTGTTGGAGGAGCTAAATTTGAGTGAATTTAGATGAAATTTACATTCATTTTTTGGATTTTATATAAATTTTTAGTCAAATTGTAATAAAGGAATTTGAACCAACTTCGATTTTTTTGAATTTTGATGAATTTTTTTGTTGGAGGAGCTAAATTTGAGTGAATTTAGATGAAATTTACTTTTATTTTTTGGATTTTATATAAATTTTTAGTCAAATTATAATAAAGTACTTAGAAACCAACTTCGAATTTTTGGATTTTGATAAATTTTGTTGTTGGAGGAGCTAAATTTGAGTGAATTTAGATGAAATTTACTTTTATTTTTTGGATTTATATTATAAATTTTTAGTCAAATTATAATAAAGTACTTAGAAACCAACTTCGATTTTTTAGGATTTTGATGAATTTTTTTGTTGGAGGAGCTAAATTTGAGTGAATTTAGATGAAATTTACTTTTATTTTTTTTGGATTTTATATAAATTTTTAGTCAAATTGTAATAAAGGAATTTGAACCAACTTCGATTTTTTTGGATTTTGATGAGTTTTTTTGTTGGAGGAGCTAAACTTGAGTAACTTTAGATGAAATTTACTTCTTTTTTTTTATTTCATATAAATTTTTAGTCAAATTGTAATAAAGGAATTTGCACCAACTTCGATTTTTTTGGATTTTGATGAGTTTTTTTGTTGGAGGAGTTAAATTTGAGTGAATTTAGTAGAAAATTATTTCTATTTTTTTTTTATTTCATATACATTTTTAGTCAAATTGTAATAAAGGAATTTGAACCAACTTCGATTTTTTTGGATTTGGATAAATTTTTTTGTAGGAGGAGCTAAATTTGAGTGAATTTAGATGAAATTTACTTTTATTTTTTGGATTTTATATAAATTTTTAGTCAAATTGTAATAAAGGAATTTGAACCAACTTCGATTTTTTTTTAATTTTGTTGAATTTTTTTGTTGGTGGAGTTAAATTTGAGTGAATTTAGATGAAATATACTTCTATTTTTTTTGATTTCATATAAATTTTTAGTCAAATTGTAATAAAGGAATTTGAACCAACTTCGATTTTTTTGGATCTTGATGAGTTTTTTTGTTGGAGTTAAATTTGAGTGAATTTAGATGAAATTTTCTTCTATTTTTTTTTATTTCATATAAATTTTTAGTCAAATTGTAATAAAGTACTTTGAAACCAACTTCGATTTTTTTGGATTTTGATGATTTTGGTTGTTGGAGGAGTTAAATTTGAGTAAATTTAGATGAAATTAACACCTTTTTTTTTGATTTTATATAAATTTTTAGTCAAATTGTAATAAAGGCATTTGAAACAACTTCGATTTTTTTGGATTTTGATGAATTTTTTTGTAGAAGGAGCTAAATTTGATTGAATTTAGATGAAATTTACTTTCATTTTTTTGGATTTTATATAAATTTTTAGTCAAATTGTAATAAAGGAATTTGAACCAACTTCGATTTTTTTGGATTTTGATGAATTTTTTTGTTGGAGGAGCTAAATTTGAGTGAATTTAGATGAAATTTACTTTCATTTTTTTGGATTGTATATAAATTTTTAGTCAAATTGTAATAAAGGAATTTGAACCAACTTCGATTTTTTTGGATTTTGATGAGTTTTTTTGTTGGAGGAGTTAAATTTGAGTGAATTTAGTAGAAATTTATTTCTATTTTTTTTTTATTTCATATAAATTTTTAGTCAAATTGTAATAAAGGAATTTGAACCAACTTCGATTTTTTTGGATTTGAATGAATTTTTTTGTTGGAGGAGCTAAATTTGAGTGAATTTAGATGAAATTTACTTTCATTTTTTTGGATTTTATATAAATTTTTAGTCAAATTGTAATAAAGGAATTTGAACCAACTTCGATTTTTTTGGATTTTGATGAGTTTTTTTGTTGGAGGAGCTAAATTTGTGTGAATTAAGATGAAATTTACTTTTATTTTTTGGATTTTATATAAATTTTTAGTCAAATTGTAATAAAGGAATTTGAACCAACTTCGATTTTTTTTTAATTTTGATGAATTTTTTTGTTGGAGGAGTTAAATTTGTGTGAATTTAGATGAAATTTACTTGTATTTTTTGGATTTTATATAAATTTTTAGTCAAATTGTAATAAAGGAATTTGAACCAACTTCGATTTTTTTTGAATTTTGATGAATTTTTTTGTTGGAGGAGTTAAATTTGAGTGAATTTAGATGAAATTTACTTCTATTTTTTTTTATTTCATATAAATTTTTAGTCAAATTGTAATAAAGGAATTTGAACCAACTTCGATTTTTTTGGATTTTGATGAGTTTTTTTGTTGGAGTTAAATTTGACTGAATTTAGATGAAATTTTCTTCTATTTTTTTTTATTTCATATAAATTTTTAGTCAAATTGTAATAAAGTACTTTGAAACCAACTTTGATTTTTTTGGATTTTGATGATTTTGGTTGTTGGAGGAGTTAAATTTGAGTAAATTTAGATGAAATTAACACCTTTTTTTTGGATTTTATATAAATTTTTAGTCAAATTGTAATAAAGGGATTTGAAACAACTTCGATTTTTTTGGATTTTGATGAATTCTTTTGTTGGAGGAGCTAAATTTGAGTGAATTTAGATGAAATTTACTTTTATTTTTTTGTATTTTATATAAATTTTTAGTCAAATGTAATAAAGTAATTTGAAACCAACTTCGATTTTTTTGGATTTTGATGAATTTTTTTGTTGGAGGAGCTAAATTTGAGTGAATTTAGATGAAATTTACTTTTATTTTTTTGGATTGTATATAAATTTTTAGTCAAATTGTAATAAAGGAATTTGAACCAACTTCGATTTTTTTGGATTTTGATGAGTTTTTTTGTTGGAGGAGTTAAATTTGAGTAAATATAGATGAAATTTACTTCTATTTTTTTTATTGCATATAAATTTGTAGTCAAATTGTAATAAAGGAATTTGAACCAACTTCGATTTTTTTGGATTTTGATGAGTTTTTTTGTTGGAGTAGTTAAATTTGAGTAAACTTAGATGAAATTTACTTTTATTTTTTTTGATTTCATATAAATTTTTAGTCAAATTGTAATAAAGGAATTTGAACCAACTTCGATTTTTTTGGATTTGGATAAATTTTTCCGTTGGAGGAGCTAAATTTGAGTGAATTTAGATGAAATTTACTTTTATTTTTTAGATTTTATATAAATTTTTAGTCAAATTATAATAAAGTACTTAGAAACCAACTTCGATTTTTTTGGATTTTGATGAATTTTTTTGTTGGAGGAGCTAAATTTGAGTGAATTTAGATGAAATTTACTTTTATTTTTTTGGATTTTATATAAATTTTTAGTCAAATTGTAATAAAGGAATTTGAACCAACTTCGATTTTTTTGGATTTTGATGATTTTGGTTGTTGGAGGAGTTAAATTTGAGTAAATTTAGATGAAATTAACACATTTTTTTGGATTTTATATAAATTTTTAGTCAAATTGTAATAAAGGGATTTGAAACAACTTCGATTTTTTTTGGATTTTGATGAATTCTTTTGTTGGAGGAGCTAAATTTGAGTGAATTTAGATGAAATTTTCTTTTATTTTTTTGGATTTTATATAAATTTTTAGTCAAATGTAATAAAGTAATTTGAAACCAACTTCGATTTTTTTGGATTTTGATGAATTTTTTTGTTGGAGGAGCTAAATTTGAGTGAATTTAGATGAAATTTACTTTTATTTTTTTGGATTGTATATAAATTTTTAGTCAATTTGTAATAAAGGAATTTGAACCAACTTCGATTTTTTTGGATTTGGATAAATTTTTTTGTTGGAGGAGCTAAATTTGAGTGAATTTAGATGAAATTTACTTCTATTTTTTTTATTTCATATAAATTTTTAGTCAAATTGTAATAAAGGAATTTGAACCAACTTCGATTTTTTTGGATTTTGATGAGTTTTTTTGTTGGAGGAGCTAAATTTGAGTGAATTAAGATGAAATTTACTTTTATTTTTTGGATTTTATATAAATTTTTAGTCAAATTGTAATAAAGGAATTTGAACCAACTTCGATTTTTTTTTAATTTTGATGAATTTTTTTGTTGGAGGAGTTAAATTTGAGTGAATTTAGATGAAATTTACTTTTATTTTTTGGATTTTATATAAATTTTTAGTCAAATTGTAATAAAGGAATTTGAACCAACTTCGATTTTTTTTGAATTTTGATGAATTTTTTTGTTGGAGGAGTTAAATTTGAGTGAATTTAGATGAAATTTACTTCTATTTTTTTTTATTTCATATAAATTTTTAGTCAAATTGTAATAAAGGAATTTGAACCAACTTCGATTTTTTTGGATTTTGATGAGTTTTTTTGTTGGAGTTAAATTTGACTGAATTTAGATGAAATTTTCTTCTATTTTTTTTTATTTCATATAAATTTTTAGTCAAATTGTAATAAAGTACTTTGAAACCAACTTTGATTTTTTTGGATTTTGATGATTTTGGTTGTTGGAGGAGTTAAATTTGAGTAAATTTAGATGAAATTAACACCTTTTTTTTTGGATTTTATATAAATTTTTAGTCAAATTGTAATAAAGGGATTTGAAACAACTTCGATTTTTTTGGATTTTGATGAATTCTTTTGTTGGAGGAGCTAAATTTGAGTGAATTTAGATGAAATTTACTTTTATTTTTTGTATTTTATATAAATTTTTAGTCAAATGTAATAAAGTAATTTGAAACCAACTTCGATTTTTTTGGATTTTGATGAATTTTTTTGTTGGAGGAGCTAAATTTGAGTGAATTTAGATGAAATTTACTTTTATTTTTTTGGATTGTATATAAATTTTTAGTCAAATTGTAATAAAGGAATTTGAACCAACTTCGATTTTTTTGGATTTTGATGAGTTTTTTTGTTGGAGGAGTTAAATTTGAGTAAATATAGATGAAATTTACTTCTATTTTTTTTATTGCATATAAATTTTTAGTCAAATTGTAATAAAGGAATTTGAACCAACTTCGATTTTTTTGGATTTTGATGAGTTTTTTTGTTGGAGTAGTTAAATTTGAGTAAACTTAGATGAAATTTACTTTTATTTTTTTTGATTTCATATAAATTTTTAGTCAAATTGTAATAAAGGAATTTGAACCAACTTCGATTTTTTTGGATTTGGATAAATTTTTCCGTTGGAGGAGCTAAATTTGAGTGAATTTAGATGAAATTTACTTTTATTTTTTGGATTTTATATAAATTTTTAGTCAAATTATAATAAAGTACTTAGAAACCAACTTCGATTTTTTTGGATTTTGATGAATTTTTTTGTTGGAGGAGCTAAATTTGAGTGAATTTAGATGAAATTTACTTTTATTTTTTGGATTTTATATAAATTTTTAGTCAAATTGTAATAAAGGAATTTGAACCAACTTCGATTTTTTTGGATTTTGATGTGTTTTTTTGTTGGAGGAGCTAAACTTGAGTAACTTTAGATGAAATTTACTTCTATTTTTTTGTATTTTATATAAATTTTTAGTCAAATTGTAATAAAGTACTTTGAAACCAACTTCGATTTTTTTGGATTTTGATGATTTTGGTTGTTGGAGGAGTTAAATTTGAGTAAATTTAGATGAAATTAACACATTTTTTTGGATTTTATATAAATTTTTAGTCAAATGTAATAAAGTAATTTGAAACCAACTTCGATTTTTTTGGATTTTGATGAATTTTTTTGTTGGAGGAGCTAAATTTGAGTGAATTTAGATGAAATTTACTTTTATTTTTTTGGATTTTATATAAATTTTTAGTCAAATTGTAATAAAGGAATTTGAACCAACTTCGATTTTTTTGGATTTTGATGTTTTTTTTTGTTGGAGGAGCTAAACTTGAGTAACTTTAGATGAAATTTACTTCTATTTTTTTATTTCATATAAATTTTTAGTCAAATTGTAATAAAGGAATTTGAACCAACTTCGATTTTTTTGGATTTGGATAAATTTTTTTGTAGGAGGAGCTAAATTTGAGTGAATTAAGATGAAATTTTCTTTTATTTTTTGGATTTTATATAAATTTTTAGTCAAATTGTAATAAAGGAATTTGAACCAACTTCGATTTTTTTTTAATTTTGATGAATTTTTTTGTTGGAGGAGTTAAATTTGAGTGAATTTAGATGAAATTTACTACTATTTTTTTTTATTTCATATAAATTTTTAGTCAAATTGTAATAAAGTACTTTGAAACCAACTTCGATTTTTTTGGATTTTGATGATTTTGGTTGTTGGAGGAGTTAAATTTGAGTAAATTTAGATGAAATTAACACATTTTTTTGGATTTTATATAAATTTTTAGTCAAATTGTAATAAAGGGATTTGAAACAACTTCGATTTTTTTTGGATTTTGATGAATTCTTTTGTTGGAGGAGCTAAATTTGAGTGAATTTAGATGAAATTTACTTTTATTTTTTTGGATTTTATATAAATTTTTAGTCAAATGTAATAAAGTAATTTGAAACCAACTTCGATTTTTTTGGATTTTGATGAATTTTTTTGTTGGAGGAGCTAAATTTGAGTGAATTTAGATGAAATTTACTTTTATTTTTTTGGATTGTATATAAATTTTTAGTCAATTTGTAATAAAGGAATTTGAACCAACTTCGATTTTTTTGGATTTGGATAAATTTTTTTGTTGGAGGAGCTAAATTTGAGTGAATTTAGATGAAATTTACTTCTATTTTTTTTATTTCATATAAATTTTTATTGCAAATTGTAATAAAGGAATTTGAACCAACTTCGATTTTTTTGGATTTTGATGAGTTTTTTTGTTGGAGGAGTTAAATTTGAGTGAATTTAGTAGAAATTTATTTCTATTTTTTTTTTATTTCATATAAATTTTTAGTCAAATTGTAATAAAGGAATTTGAACCAACTTCGATTTTTTTGGATTTGGATGAATTTTTTTGTTGGAGGAGCTAAATTTGAGTGAATTTAGATGAAATTTACTTTCATTTTTTTGGATTTTATATAAATTTTTAGTCAAATTGTAATAAAGGAATTTGAACCAACTTCGATTTTTTTGGATTTTGATGAGTTTTTTTGTTGGAGGAGCTAAATTTGAGTGAATTAAGATGAAATTTACTTTTATTTTTTGGATTTTATATAAATTTTTAGTCAAATTGTAATAAAGGAATTTGAACCAACTTCGATTTTTTTTTAATTTTGATGAATTTTTTTGTTGGAGGAGTTAAATTTGAGTGAATTTAGATGAAATTTACTTTTATTTTTTGGATTTTATATAAATTTTTAGTCAAATTGTAATAAAGGAATTTGAACCAACTTCGATTTTTTTGGATTTTGATGTGTTTTTTTGTTGGAGGAGCTAAACTTGAGTAACTTTAGATGAAATTTACTTCTATTTTTTTGTATTTTATATAAATTTTTAGTCAAATTGTAATAAAGTACTTTGAAACCAACTTCGATTTTTTTGGATTTTGATGATTTTGGTTGTTGGAGGAGTTAAATTTGAGTAAATTTAGATGAAATTAACACATTTTTTTGGATTTTATATAATTTTTAGTCAAATTGTAATAAAGGGATTTGAAACAACTTCGATTTTTTTTGGATTTTGATGAATTCTTTTGTTGGAGGAGCTAAATTTGAGTGAATTTAGATGAAATTTACTTTTATTTTTTTGGATTTTATATAAATTTTTAGTCAAATTGTAATAAAGGAATTTGAACCAACTTCGATTTTTTTGGATTTTGATGATTTTGGTTGTTGGAGGAGTTAAATTTGAGTAAATTTAGATGAAATTAACACATTTTTTTGGATTTTATATAAATTTTTAGTCAAATTGTAATAAAGGGATTTGAAACAACTTCGATTTTTTTTGGATTTTGATGAATTCTTTTGTTGGAGGAGCTAAATTTGAGTGAATTTAGATGAAATTTTCTTTTATTTTTTTGGATTTTATATAAATTTTTAGTCAAATGTAATAAAGTAATTTGAAACCAACTTCGATTTTTTTGGATTTTGATGAATTTTTTTGTTGGAGGAGCTAAATTTGAGTGAATTTAGATGAAATTTACTTTTATTTTTTTGGATTGTATATAAATTTTTAGTCAATTTGTAATAAAGGAATTTGAACCAACTTCGATTTTTTTGGATTTGGATAAATTTTTTTGTTGGAGGAGCTAAATTTGAGTGAATTTAGATGAAATTTACTTCTATTTTTTTTATTTCATATAAATTTTTAGTCAAATTGTAATAAAGGAATTTGAACCAACTTCGATTTTTTTGGATTTTGATGAGTTTTTTTGTTGGAGGAGCTAAATTTGAGTGAATTAAGATGAAATTTACTTTTATTTTTTGGATTTTATATAAATTTTTAGTCAAATTGTAATAAAGGAATTTGAACCAACTTCGATTTTTTTTTAATTTTGATGAATTTTTTTGTTGGAGGAGTTAAATTTGAGTGAATTTAGATGAAATTTACTTTTATTTTTTGGATTTTATATAAATTTTTAGTCAAATTGTAATAAAGGAATTTGAACCAACTTCGATTTTTTTTGAATTTTGATGAATTTTTTTGTTGGAGGAGTTAAATTTGAGTGAATTTAGATGAAATTTACTTCTATTTTTTTTTATTTCATATAAATTTTTAGTCAAATTGTAATAAAGGAATTTGAACCAACTTCGATTTTTTTGGATTTTGATGAGTTTTTTTGTTGGAGTTAAATTTGACTGAATTTAGATGAAATTTTCTTCTATTTTTTTTTATTTCATATAAATTTTTAGTCAAATTGTAATAAAGTACTTTGAAACCAACTTTGATTTTTTTGGATTTTGATGATTTTGGTTGTTGGAGGAGTTAAATTTGAGTAAATTTAGATGAAATTAACACCTTTTTTTTTGGATTTTATATAAATTTTTAGTCAAATTGTAATAAAGGGATTTGAAACAACTTCGATTTTTTTGGATTTTGATGAATTCTTTTGTTGGAGGAGCTAAATTTGAGTGAATTTAGATGAAATTTACTTTTATTTTTTGTATTTTATATAAATTTTTAGTCAAATGTAATAAAGTAATTTGAAACCAACTTCGATTTTTTTGGATTTTGATGAATTTTTTTGTTGGAGGAGCTAAATTTGAGTGAATTTAGATGAAATTTACTTTTATTTTTTTGGATTGTATATAAATTTTTAGTCAAATTGTAATAAAGGAATTTGAACCAACTTCGATTTTTTTGGATTTTGATGAGTTTTTTTGTTGGAGGAGTTAAATTTGAGTAAATATAGATGAAATTTACTTCTATTTTTTTTATTGCATATAAATTTTTAGTCAAATTGTAATAAAGGAATTTGAACCAACTTCGATTTTTTTGGATTTTGATGAGTTTTTTTGTTGGAGTAGTTAAATTTGAGTAAACTTAGATGAAATTTACTTTTATTTTTTTTGATTTCATATAAATTTTTAGTCAAATTGTAATAAAGGAATTTGAACCAACTTCGATTTTTTTGGATTTGGATAAATTTTTCCGTTGGAGGAGCTAAATTTGAGTGAATTTAGATGAAATTTACTTTTATTTTTTGGATTTTATATAAATTTTTAGTCAAATTATAATAAAGTACTTAGAAACCAACTTCGATTTTTTTGGATTTTGATGAATTTTTTTGTTGGAGGAGCTAAATTTGAGTGAATTTAGATGAAATTTACTTTTATTTTTTGGATTTTATATAAATTTTTAGTCAAATTGTAATAAAGGAATTTGAACCAACTTCGATTTTTTTGGATTTTGATGTGTTTTTTTGTTGGAGGAGCTAAACTTGAGTAACTTTAGATGAAATTTACTTCTATTTTTTTGTATTTTATATAAATTTTTAGTCAAATTGTAATAAAGTACTTTGAAACCAACTTCGATTTTTTTGGATTTTGATGATTTTGGTTGTTGGAGGAGTTAAATTTGAGTAAATTTAGATGAAATTAACACATTTTTTTGGATTTTATATAAATTTTTAGTCAAATGTAATAAAGTAATTTGAAACCAACTTCGATTTTTTTGGATTTTGATGAATTTTTTTGTTGGAGGAGCTAAATTTGAGTGAATTTAGATGAAATTTACTTTTATTTTTTTGGATTTTATATAAATTTTTAGTCAAATTGTAATAAAGGAATTTGAACCAACTTCGATTTTTTTGGATTTTGATGTTTTTTTTTGTTGGAGGAGCTAAACTTGAGTAACTTTAGATGAAATTTACTTCTATTTTTTTATTTCATATAAATTTTTAGTCAAATTGTAATAAAGGAATTTGAACCAACTTCGATTTTTTTGGATTTGGATAAATTTTTTTGTAGGAGGAGCTAAATTTGAGTGAATTAAGATGAAATTTTCTTTTATTTTTTGGATTTTATATAAATTTTTAGTCAAATTGTAATAAAGGAATTTGAACCAACTTCGATTTTTTTTTAATTTTGATGAATTTTTTTGTTGGAGGAGTTAAATTTGAGTGAATTTAGATGAAATTTACTACTATTTTTTTTTATTTCATATAAATTTTTAGTCAAATTGTAATAAAGTACTTTGAAACCAACTTCGATTTTTTTGGATTTTGATGATTTTGGTTGTTGGAGGAGTTAAATTTGAGTAAATTTAGATGAAATTAACACATTTTTTTGGATTTTATATAAATTTTTAGTCAAATTGTAATAAAGGGATTTGAAACAACTTCGATTTTTTTTGGATTTTGATGAATTCTTTTGTTGGAGGAGCTAAATTTGAGTGAATTTAGATGAAATTTACTTTTATTTTTTTGGATTTTATATAAATTTTTAGTCAAATGTAATAAAGTAATTTGAAACCAACTTCGATTTTTTTGGATTTTGATGAATTTTTTTGTTGGAGGAGCTAAATTTGAGTGAATTTAGATGAAATTTACTTTTATTTTTTTGGATTGTATATAAATTTTTAGTCAATTTGTAATAAAGGAATTTGAACCAACTTCGATTTTTTTGGATTTGGATAAATTTTTTTGTTGGAGGAGCTAAATTTGAGTGAATTTAGATGAAATTTACTTCTATTTTTTTTATTTCATATAAATTTTTATTGCAAATTGTAATAAAGGAATTTGAACCAACTTCGATTTTTTTGGATTTTGATGAGTTTTTTTGTTGGAGGAGTTAAATTTGAGTGAATTTAGTAGAAATTTATTTCTATTTTTTTTTTATTTCATATAAATTTTTAGTCAAATTGTAATAAAGGAATTTGAACCAACTTCGATTTTTTTGGATTTGGATGAATTTTTTTGTTGGAGGAGCTAAATTTGAGTGAATTTAGATGAAATTTACTTTCATTTTTTTGGATTTTATATAAATTTTTAGTCAAATTGTAATAAAGGAATTTGAACCAACTTCGATTTTTTTGGATTTTGATGAGTTTTTTTGTTGGAGGAGCTAAATTTGAGTGAATTAAGATGAAATTTACTTTTATTTTTTGGATTTTATATAAATTTTTAGTCAAATTGTAATAAAGGAATTTGAACCAACTTCGATTTTTTTTTAATTTTGATGAATTTTTTTGTTGGAGGAGTTAAATTTGAGTGAATTTAGATGAAATTTACTTTTATTTTTTGGATTTTATATAAATTTTTAGTCAAATTGTAATAAAGGAATTTGAACCAACTTCGATTTTTTTGGATTTTGATGTGTTTTTTTGTTGGAGGAGCTAAACTTGAGTAACTTTAGATGAAATTTACTTCTATTTTTTTGTATTTTATATAAATTTTTAGTCAAATTGTAATAAAGTACTTTGAAACCAACTTCGATTTTTTTGGATTTTGATGATTTTGGTTGTTGGAGGAGTTAAATTTGAGTAAATTTAGATGAAATTAACACATTTTTTTGGATTTTATATAATTTTTAGTCAAATTGTAATAAAGGGATTTGAAACAACTTCGATTTTTTTTGGATTTTGATGAATTCTTTTGTTGGAGGAGCTAAATTTGAGTGAATTTAGATGAAATTTACTTTTATTTTTTTGGATTTTATATAAATTTTTAGTCAAATGTAATAAAGTAATTTGAAACCAACTTCGATTTTTTTGGATTTTGATGAATTTTTTTGTTGGAGGAGCTAAATTTGAGTGAATTTAGATGAAATTTACTTTTATTTTTTTGGATTTTATATAAATTTTTAGTCAAATTGTAATAAAGGAATTTGAACCAACTTCGATTTTTTTGGATTTTGATGAGTTTTTTTGTTGGAGGAGCTAAACTTGAGTAACTTTAGATGAAATTTACTTCTATTTTTTTATTTCATATAAATTTTTAGTCAAATTGTAATAAAGGAATTTGAACCAACTTCGATTTTTTTGGATTTGGATAAATTTTTTTGTAGGAGGAGCTAAATTTGAGTGAATTAAGATGAAATTTTCTTTTATTTTTTGGATTTTATATAAATTTTTAGTCAAATTGTAATAAAGGAATTTGAACCAACTTCGATTTTTTTTTAATTTTGATGAATTTTTTTGTTGGAGGAGTTAAATTTGAGTGAATTTAGATGAAATTTACTACTATTTTTTTTTATTTCATATAAATTTTTAGTCAAATTGTAATAAAGTACTTTGAAACCAACTTCGATTTTTTTGGATTTTGATGATTTTGGTTGTTGGAGGAGTTAAATTTGAGTAAATTTAGATGAAATTAACACATTTTTTTGGATTTTATATAAATTTTTAGTCAAATTGTAATAAAGGGATTTGAAACAACTTCGATTTTTTTTGGATTTTGATGAATTCTTTTGTTGGAGGAGCTAAATTTGAGTGAATTTAGATGAAATTTACTTTTATTTTTTTGGATTTTATATAAATTTTTAGTCAAATGTAATAAAGTAATTTGAAACCAACTTCGATTTTTTTGGATTTTGATGAATTTTTTTGTTGGAGGAGCTAAATTTGAGTGAATTTAGATGAAATTTACTTTTATTTTTTTGGATTGTATATAAATTTTTAGTCAATTTGTAATAAAGGAATTTGAACCAACTTCGATTTTTTTGGATTTGGATAAATTTTTTTGTTGGAGGAGCTAAATTTGAGTGAATTTAGATGAAATTTACTTCTATTTTTTTTATTTCATGTAAATTTTTATTGCAAATTGTAATAAAGGAATTTGAACCAACTTCGATTTTTTTGGATTTTGATGAGTTTTTTTGTTGGAGGAGTTAAATTTGAGTGAATTTAGTAGAAATTTATTTCTATTTTTTTTTTATTTCATATAAATTTTTAGTCAAATTGTAATAAAGGAATTTGAACCAACTTCGATTTTTTTGGATTTGGATGAATTTTTTTGTTGGAGGAGCTAAATTTGAGTGAATTTAGATGAAATTTACTTTCATTTTTTTGGATTTTATATAAATTTTTAGTCAAATTGTAATAAAGGAATTTGAACCAACTTCGATTTTTTTGGATTTTGATGAGTTTTTTTGTTGGAGGAGCTAAATTTGAGTGAATTAAGATGAAATTTACTTTTATTTTTTGGATTTTATATAAATTTTTAGTCAAATTGTAATAAAGGAATTTGAACCAACTTCGATTTTTTTTTAATTTTGATGAATTTTTTTGTTGGAGGAGTTAAATTTGAGTGAATTTAGATGAAATTTACTTTTATTTTTTGGATTTTATATAAATTTTTAGTCAAATTGTAATAAAGGAATTTGAACCAACTTCGATTTTTTTTGAATTTTGATGAATTTTTTTGTTGGAGGAGTTAAATTTGAGTGAATTTAGATGAAATTTACTTCTATTTTTTTTTATTTCATATAAATTTTTAGTCAAATTGTAATAAAGGAATTTGAACCAACTTCGATTTTTTTGGATTTTGATGAGTTTTTTTGTTGGAGTTAAATTTGACTGAATTTAGATGAAATTTTCTTCTATTTTTTTTTATTTCATATAAATTTTTAGTCAAATTGTAATAAAGTACTTTGAAACCAACTTTGATTTTTTTGGATTTTGATGATTTTGGTTGTTGGAGGAGTTAAATTTGAGTAAATTTAGATGAAATTAACACCTTTTTTTGGATTTTATATAAATTTTTAGTCAAATTGTAATAAAGGGATTTGAAACAACTTCGATTTTTTTGGATTTTGATGAATTCTTTTGTTGGAGGAGCTAAATTTGAGTGAATTTAGATGAAATTTACTTTTATTTTTTTGGATTTTATATAAATTTTTAGTCAAATTGTAATAAAGGAATTTGAACCAACTTCGATTTTTTTGGATTTTGATGAGTTTTTTTGTTGGAGGAGCTAAACTTGAGTAACTTTAGATGAAATTTACTTCTATTTTTTTATTTCATATAAATTTTTAGTCAAATTGTAATAAAGGAATTTGAACCAACTTCGATTTTTTTGGATTTGGATAAATTTTTTTGTAGGAGGAGCTAAATTTGAGTGAATTAAGATGAAATTTTCTTTTATTTTTTGGATTTTATATAAATTTTTAGTCAAATTGTAATAAAGGAATTTGAACCAACTTCGATTTTTTTTTAATTTTGATGAATTTTTTTGTTGGAGGAGTTAAATTTGAGTGAATTTAGATGAAATTTACTACTATTTTTTTTTATTTCATATAAATTTTTAGTCAAATTGTAATAAAGTACTTTGAAACCAACTTCGATTTTTTTGGATTTTGATGATTTTGGTTGTTGGAGGAGTTAAATTTGAGTAAATTTAGATGAAATTAACACATTTTTTTGGATTTTATATAAATTTTTAGTCAAATTGTAATAAAGGGATTTGAAACAACTTCGATTTTTTTTGGATTTTGATGAATTCTTTTGTTGGAGGAGCTAAATTTGAGTGAATTTAGATGAAATTTACTTTTATTTTTTTGGATTTTATATAAATTTTTAGTCAAATGTAATAAAGTAATTTGAAACCAACTTCGATTTTTTTGGATTTTGATGAATTTTTTTGTTGGAGGAGCTAAATTTGAGTGAATTTAGATGAAATTTACTTTTATTTTTTTGGATTGTATATAAATTTTTAGTCAATTTGTAATAAAGGAATTTGAACCAACTTCGATTTTTTTGGATTTGGATAAATTTTTTTGTTGGAGGAGCTAAATTTGAGTGAATTTAGATGAAATTTACTTCTATTTTTTTTATTTCATATAAATTTTTATTGCAAATTGTAATAAAGGAATTTGAACCAACTTCGATTTTTTTGGATTTTGATGAGTTTTTTTGTTGGAGGAGTTAAATTTGAGTGAATTTAGTAGAAATTTATTTCTATTTTTTTTTTATTTCATATAAATTTTTAGTCAAATTGTAATAAAGGAATTTGAACCAACTTCGATTTTTTTGGATTTGGATGAATTTTTTTGTTGGAGGAGCTAAATTTGAGTGAATTTAGATGAAATTTACTTTCATTTTTTTGGATTTTATATAAATTTTTAGTCAAATTGTAATAAAGGAATTTGAACCAACTTCGATTTTTTTGGATTTTGATGAGTTTTTTTGTTGGAGGAGCTAAATTTGAGTGAATTAAGATGAAATTTACTTTTATTTTTTGGATTTTATATAAATTTTTAGTCAAATTGTAATAAAGGAATTTGAACCAACTTCGATTTTTTTTTAATTTTGATGAATTTTTTTGTTGGAGGAGTTAAATTTGAGTGAATTTAGATGAAATTTACTTTTATTTTTTGGATTTTATATAAATTTTTAGTCAAATTGTAATAAAGGAATTTGAACCAACTTCGATTTTTTTGGATTTTGATGTGTTTTTTTGTTGGAGGAGCTAAACTTGAGTAACTTTAGATGAAATTTACTTCTATTTTTTTGTATTTTATATAAATTTTTAGTCAAATTGTAATAAAGTACTTTGAAACCAACTTCGATTTTTTTGGATTTTGATGATTTTGGTTGTTGGAGGAGTTAAATTTGAGTAAATTTAGATGAAATTAACACATTTTTTTGGATTTTATATAATTTTTAGTCAAATTGTAATAAAGGGATTTGAAACAACTTCGATTTTTTTTGGATTTTGATGAATTCTTTTGTTGGAGGAGCTAAATTTGAGTGAATTTAGATGAAATTTACTTTTATTTTTTTGGATTTTATATAAATTTTTAGTCAAATGTAATAAAGTAATTTGAAACCAACTTCGATTTTTTTGGATTTTGATGAATTTTTTTGTTGGAGGAGCTGAATTTGAGTGAATTTAGATGAAATTTACTTTTATTTTTTTGGATTTTATATAAATTTTTAGTCAAATTGTAATAAAGGAATTTGAACCAACTTCGATTTTTTTGGATTTTGATGAGTTTTTTTGTTGGAGGAGCTAAACTTGAGTAACTTTAGATGAAATTTACTTCTATTTTTTTATTTCATATAAATTTTTAGTCAAATTGTAATAAAGGAATTTGAACCAACTTCGATTTTTTTGGATTTGGATAAATTTTTTTGTAGGAGGAGCTAAATTTGAGTGAATTAAGATGATATTTTCTTTTATTTTTTGGATTTTATATAAATTTTTAGTCAAATTGTAATAAAGGAATTTGAACCAACTTCGATTTTTTTTTAATTTTGATGAATTTTTTTGTTGGAGGAGTTAAATTTGAGTGAATTTAGATGAAATTTACTACTATTTTTTTTTATTTCATATAAATTTTTAGTCAAATTGTAATAAAGTACTTTGAAACCAACTTCGATTTTTTTGGATTTTGATGATTTTGGTTGTTGGAGGAGTTAAATTTGAGTAAATTTAGATGAAATTAACACATTTTTTTGGATTTTATATAAATTTTTAGTCAAATTGTAATAAAGGGATTTGAAACAACTTCGATTTTTTTTGGATTTTGATGAATTCTTTTGTTGGAGGAGCTAAATTTGAGTGAATTTAGATGAAATTTACTTTTATTTTTTTGGATTTTATATAAATTTTTAGTCAAATGTAATAAAGTAATTTGAAACCAACTTCGATTTTTTTGGATTTTGATGAATTTTTTTGTTGGAGGAGCTAAATTTGAGTGAATTTAGATGAAATTTACTTTTATTTTTTTGGATTGTATATAAATTTTTAGTCAATTTGTAATAAAGGAATTTGAACCAACTTCGATTTTTTTGGATTTGGATAAATTTTTTTGTTGGAGGAGCTAAATTTGAGTGAATTTAGATGAAATTTACTTCTATTTTTTTTATTTCATGTAAATTTTTATTGCAAATTGTAATAAAGGAATTTGAACCAACTTCGATTTTTTTGGATTTTGATGAGTTTTTTTGTTGGAGGAGTTAAATTTGAGTGAATTTAGTAGAAATTTATTTCTATTTTTTTTTTATTTCATATAAATTTTTAGTCAAATTGTAATAAAGGAATTTGAACCAACTTCGATTTTTTTGGATTTGGATGAATTTTTTTGTTGGAGGAGCTAAAATTGAGTGAATTTAGATGAAATTTACTTTCATTTTTTTGGATTTTATATAAATTTTTAGTCAAATTGTAATAAAGGAATTTGAACCAACTTCGATTTTTTTGGATTTTGATGAGTTTTTTTGTTGGAGGAGCTAAATTTGAGTGAATTAAGATGAAATTTACTTTTATTTTTTGGATTTTATATAAATTTTTAGTCAAATTGTAATAAAGGAATTTGAACCAACTTCGATTTTTTTTTAATTTTGATGAATTTTTTTGTTGGAGGAGTTAAATTTGAGTGAATTTAGATGAAATTTACTTTTATTTTTTGGATTTTATATAAATTTTTAGTCAAATTGTAATAAAGGAATTTGAACCAACTTCGATTTTTTTTGAATTTTGATGAATTTTTTTGTTGGAGGAGTTAAATTTGAGTGAATTTAGATGAAATTTACTTCTATTTTTTTTTATTTCATATAAATTTTTAGTCAAATTGTAATAAAGGAATTTGAACAAACTTCGATTTTTTTGGATTTTGATGAGTTTTTTTGTTGGAGTTAAATTTGACTGAATTTAGATGAAATTTTCTTCTATTTTTTTTTATTTCATATAAATTTTTAGTCAAATTGTAATAAAGTACTTTGAAACCAACTTTGATTTTTTTGGATTTTGATGATTTTGGTTGTTGGAGGAGTTAAATTTGAGTAAATTTAGATGAAATTAACACCTTTTTTTGGATTTTATATAAATTTTTAGTCAAATTGTAATAAAGGGATTTGAAACAACTTCGATTTTTTTGGATTTTGATGAATTCTTTTGTTGGAGGAGCTAAATTTGAGTGAATTTAGATGAAATTTACTTTTATTTTTTTGTATTTTATATAAATTTTTAGTCAAATGTAATAAAGTAATTTGAAACCAACTTCGATTTTTTTGGATTTTGATGAATTTTTTTGTTGGAGGAGTTAAATTTGAGTGAATTTAGTAGAAAATTATTTCTATTTTTTTTTTATTTCATATACATTTTTAGTCAAATTGTAATAAAGTACTTAGAAACCAACTTCGATTTTTTTGGTTTTTGATGAGTTTTTTTGTTGGAGGAGCTAAATTTGAGTGAATTTAGATGAAATTTACTTTTATTTTTTTGGATTTTATATAAATTTTTAGTCAAATTGTAATAAAGGAATTTGAACCAACTTCGATTTTTTCGGATTTTGATGAGTTTTTTTGTTGGAGGAGTTAAATTTGAGTGAATTTAGTAGAAATTTATTTCTATTTTTTTTTATTTCATATAAATTTTTAGTCAAATTGTAATAAAGTACTTTGAAACCAACTTCGATTTTTTTGGATTTTGATGATTTTGTTTGTAGGAGGAGCTAAATTTGAGTGAAATAAGATGAAATTTACTTTAATTTTTTGAATTTTATATAAATTTTTAGTCAAATTGTAATAAAGGAATTTGAACCAACTTCGATTTTTTTTTAATTTTGATGAATTTTTTTGTTGGAGGAGTTAAATTTGAGTAAATTTAGATGAAATTAACACATTTTTTTGGATTTTATATAATTTTTAGTCAAATTGTAATAAAGGGATTTGAAACAACTTCGATTTTTTTTGGATTTTGATGAATTCTTTTGTTGGAGGAGCTAAATTTGAGTGAATTTAGATGAAATTTACTTTTATTTTTTTGGATTTTATATAAATTTTTAGTCAAATGTAATAAAGTAATTTGAAACCAACTTCGATTTTTTTGGATTTTGATGAATTTTTTTGTTGGAGGAGCTAAATTTGAGTGAATTTAGATGAAATTTACTTTTATTTTTTTGGATTTTATATAAATTTTTAGTCAAATTGTAATAAAGGAATTTGAACCAACTTCGATTTTTTTGGATTTTGATGAGTTTTTTTGTTGGAGGAGCTAAACTTGAGTAACTTTAGATGAAATTTACTTCTATTTTTTTATTTCATATAAATTTTTAGTCAAATTGTAATAAAGGAATTTGAACCAACTTCGATTTTTTTGGATTTGGATAAATTTTTTTGTAGGAGGAGCTAAATTTGAGTGAATTAAGATGAAATTTTCTTTTATTTTTTGGATTTTATATAAATTTTTAGTCAAATTGTAATAAAGGAATTTGAACCAACTTCGATTTTTTTTTAATTTTGATGAATTTTTTTGTTGGAGGAGTTAAATTTGAGTGAATTTAGATGAAATTTACTACTATTTTTTTTTATTTCATATAAATTTTTAGTCAAATTGTAATAAAGTACTTTGAAACCAACTTCGATTTTTTTGGATTTTGATGATTTTGGTTGTTGGAGGAGTTAAATTTGAGTAAATTTAGATGAAATTAACACATTTTTTTGGATTTTATATAAATTTTTAGTCAAATTGTAATAAAGGGATTTGAAACAACTTCGATTTTTTTTGGATTTTGATGAATTCTTTTGTTGGAGGAGCTAAATTTGAGTGAATTTAGATGAAATTTACTTTTATTTTTTTGGATTTTATATAAATTTTTAGTCAAATGTAATAAAGTAATTTGAAACCAACTTCGATTTTTTTGGATTTTGATGAATTTTTTTGTTGGAGGAGCTAAATTTGAGTGAATTTAGATGAAATTTACTTTTATTTTTTTGGATTGTATATAAATTTTTAGTCAATTTGTAATAAAGGAATTTGAACCAACTTCGATTTTTTTGGATTTGGATAAATTTTTTTGTTGGAGGAGCTAAATTTGAGTGAATTTAGATGAAATTTACTTCTATTTTTTTTATTTCATGTAAATTTTTATTGCAAATTGTAATAAAGGAATTTGAACCAACTTCGATTTTTTTGGATTTTGATGAGTTTTTTTGTTGGAGGAGTTAAATTTGAGTGAATTTAGTAGAAATTTATTTCTATTTTTTTTTTATTTCATATAAATTTTTAGTCAAATTGTAATAAAGGAATTTGAACCAACTTCGATTTTTTTGGATTTGGATGAATTTTTTTGTTGGAGGAGCTAAATTTGAGTGAATTTAGATGAAATTTACTTTCATTTTTTTGGATTTTATATAAATTTTTAGTCAAATTGTAATAAAGGATTTTGAACCAACTTCGATTTTTTTGGATTTTGATGAGTTTTTTTGTTGGAGGAGCTAAATTTGAGTGAATTAAGATGAAATTTACTTTTATTTTTTGGATTTTATATAAATTTTTAGTCAAATTGTAATAAAGGAATTTGAACCAACTTCGATTTTTTTTTAATTTTGATGAATTTTTTTGTTGGAGGAGTTAAATTTGAGTGAATTTAGATGAAATTTACTTTTATTTTTTGGATTTTATATAAATTTTTAGTCAAATTGTAATAAAGGAATTTGAACCAACTTCGATTTTTTTTGAATTTTGATGAATTTTTTTGTTGGAGGAGTTAAATTTGAGTGAATTTAGATGAAATTTACTTCTATTTTTTTTTATTTCATATAAATTTTTAGTCAAATTGTAATAAAGGAATTTGAACCAACTTCGATTTTTTTGGATTTTGATGAGTTTTTTTGTTGGAGTTAAATTTGACTGAATTTAGATGAAATTTTCTTCTATTTTTTTTTATTTCATATAAATTTTTAGTCAAATTGTAATAAAGTACTTTGAAACCAACTTTGATTTTTTTGGATTTTGATGATTTTGGTTGTTGGAGGAGTTAAATTTGAGTAAATTTAGATGAAATTAACACCTTTTTTTGGATTTTATATAAATTTTTAGTCAAATTGTAATAAAGGGATTTGAAACAACTTCGATTTTTTTGGATTTTGATGAATTCTTTTGTTGGAGGAGCTAAATTTGAGTGAATTTAGATGAAATTTACTTTTATTTTTTTGTATTTTATATAAATTTTTAGTCAAATGTAATAAAGTAATTTGAAACCAACTTCGATTTTTTTGGATTTTGATGAATTTTTTTGTTGGAGGAGTTAAATTTGAGTGAATTTAGTAGAAAATTATTTCTATTTTTTTTTTATTTCATATACATTTTTAGTCAAATTGTAATAAAGTACTTAGAAACCAACTTCGATTTTTTTGGTTTTTGATGAGTTTTTTTGTTGGAGGAGCTAAATTTGAGTGAATTTAGATGAAATTTACTTTTATTTTTTTGGATTTTATATAAATTTTTAGTCAAATTGTAATAAAGGAATTTGAACCAACTTCGATTTTTTCGGATTTTGATGAGTTTTTTTGTTGGAGGAGTTAAATTTGAGTGAATTTAGTAGAAATTTATTTCTATTTTTTTTTATTTCATATAAAATTTTAGTCAAATTGTAATAAAGTACTTTGAAACCAACTTCGATTTTTTTGGATTTTGATGATTTTGTTTGTAGGAGGAGCTAAATTTGAGTGAAATAAGATGAAATTTACTTTAATTTTTTGAATTTTATATAAATTTTTAGTCAAATTGTAATAAAGGAATTTGAACCAACTTCGATTTTTTTTTAATTTTGATGAATTTTTTTGTTGGAGGAGTTAAATTTGAGTGAATTTAGATGAAATTTACTTTTATTTTTTGGATTTTATATAAATTTTTAGTCAAATTGTAATAAGGAATTTGAACCAACTTCGATTTTTTTTGAATTTTGATGAATTTTTTTGTTGGAGGAGTTAAATTTGAGTGAATTTAGATGAAATTTACTTCTATTTTTTTTTATTTCATATAAATTTTTAGTCAAATTGTAATAAAGGAATTTGAACCAACTTCGATTTTTTTGGATTTTGATGAGTTTTTTTGTTGGAGTTAAATTTGACTGAATTTAGATGAAATTTTCTTCTATTTTTTTTTATTTCATATAAATTTTTAGTCAAATTGTAATAAAGTACTTTGAAACCAACTTTGATTTATTTGGATTTTGATGATTTTTTTTGTTGGAGGAGCTTAATTTGAGTGAATTTAGATGAAATTTACTTTTATTTTTTTGGATTGTATATAAATTTTTAGTCAAATTGTAATAAAGGAATTTGAACCAACTTCGATTTTTTTGGATTTGGATAAATTTTTTTGTTGGAGGAGCTAAATTTGAGTGAATTTAGATGAAATTAACTCTTATTTTTTGGATTTTATATAAATTTTTAGTCAAATTGTAATAAAGGAATTTGAACCAACTTCGATTTTTTCGGATTTTCATGAGTTCTTTTGTTGGAGGAGTTAAATTTGAGTGAATTTAGTAGAAATTTATTTCTATTTTTTTTGATTTCATATAAATTTTTAGTCAAATTGTAATAAAGTACTTAGAAACCAACTTCGATTTTTTTGGATTTTGATGAATTTTTTTGTTGGAGGAGCTAAATTTGAGTGAATTTAGATGAAATTTACTTTTATTTTTTTGGATTTTATATAAATTTTTAGTCAAATTGTAATAAAGGAATTTGAACCAACTTCGATTTTTTTGGATTTTGATGAGTTTTTTTGTTGGAGGAGTTAAATTTGAGTAAATATAGATGAAATTTACTTCTATTTTTTTATTGCATATAAATTTTTAGTCAAATTGTAATAAAGGAATTTGAACCAACTTCGATTTTTTTGGATTTTGATGAGTTTTTTTGATGGAGTAGTTAAATTTGAGTAAACTTAGATGAAATTTACTTTTATTTTTTTTGATTTCATATAAATTTTTAGTCAAATTGTAATAAAGGAATTTGAACCAACTTCGATTTTTTTGGATTTGGATAAATTTTTCCGTTGGAGGTGCTAAATTTGAGTGAATTTAGATGAAATTTACTTTTATTTTTTGGATTTTATATAAATTTTTAGTCAAATTATAATAAAGTACTTAGAAACCAACTTCGATTTTTTTGGATTTTGATGAATTTTTTTGTTGGAGGAGCTAAATTTGAGTGAATTTAGATGAAATTTACTTTTATTTTTTTGGATTTTATATAAATTTTTAGTCAAATTGTAATAAAGGAATTTGAACCAACTTCGATTTTTTTTTAATTTTGATGAATTTTTTTGTTGGAGGAGTTAAATTTGAGTGAATTTAGATGAAATTTACTACTATTTTTTTTTATTTCATATAAATTTTTAGTCAAATTGTAATAAAGTACTTTGAAACCAACTTCGATTTTTTTGGATTTTGATGATTTTGGTTGTTGGAGGAGTTAAATTTGAGTAAATTTAGATGAAATTAACACATTTTTTTGGATTTTATATAAATTTTTAGTCAAATTGTAATAAAGGGATTTGAAACAACTTCGATTTTTTTTGGATTTTGATGAATTCTTTTGTTGGAGGAGCTAAATTTGAGTGAATTTAGATGAAATTTACTTTTATTTTTTTGGATTTTATATAAATTTTTAGTCAAATGTAATAAAGTAATTTGAAACCAACTTCGATTTTTTTGGATTTTGATGAATTTTTTTGTTGGAGGAGCTAAATTTGAGTGAATTTAGATGAAATTTACTTTTATTTTTTTGGATTGTATATAAATTTTTAGTCAATTTGTAATAAAGGAATTTGAACCAACTTCGATTTTTTTGGATTTGGATAAATTTTTTTGTTGGAGGAGCTAAATTTGAGTGAATTTAGATGAAATTTACTTCTATTTTTTTTATTTCATATAAATTTTTATTGCAAATTGTAATAAAGGAATTTGAACCAACTTCGATTTTTTTGGATTTTGATGAGTTTTTTTGTTGGAGGAGTTAAATTTGAGTGAATTTAGTAGAAATTTATTTCTATTTTTTTTTTATTTCATATAAATTTTTAGTCAAATTGTAATAAAGGAATTTGAACCAACTTCGATTTTTTTGGATTTGGATGAATTTTTTTGTTGGAGGAGCTAAATTTGAGTGAATTTAGATGAAATTTACTTTCATTTTTTTGGATTTTATAAAAAATTTTAGTCAAATTGTAATAAAGGAATTTGAACCAACTTCGATTTTTTTGGATTTTGATGAGTTTTTTTGTTGGAGGAGCTAAATTTGAGTGAATTAAGATGAAATTTACTTTTATTTTTTGGATTTTATATAAATTTTTAGTCAAATTGTAATAAAGGAATTTGAACCAACTTCGATTTTTTTTTAATTTTGATGAATTTTTTTGTTGGAGGAGTTAAATTTGAGTGAATTTAGATGAAATTTACTTTTATTTTTTGGATTTTATATAAATTTTTAGTCAAATTGTAATAAAGGAATTTGAACCAACTTCGATTTTTTTTGAATTTTGATGAATTTTTTTGTTGGAGGAGTTAAATTTGAGTGAATTTAGATGAAATTTACTTCTATTTTTTTTTATTTCATATAAATTTTTAGTCAAATTGTAATAAAGGAAATTGAACCAACTTCGATTTTTTTGGATTTTGATGAGTTTTTTTGTTGGAGTTAAATTTGACTGAATTTAGATGAAATTTTCTTCTATTTTTTTTTATTTCATATAAATTTTTAGTCAAATTGTAATAAAGTACTTTGAAACCAACTTTGATTTTTTTGGATTTTGATGATTTTGGTTGTTGGAGGAGTTAAATTTGAGTAAATTTAGATGAAATTAACACCTTTTTTTGGATTTTATATAAATTTTTAGTCAAATTGTAATAAAGGGATTTGAAACAACTTCGATTTTTTTGGATTTTGATGAATTCTTTTGTTGGAGGAGCTAAATTTGAGTGAATTTAGATGAAATTTACTTTTATTTTTTTGTATTTTATATAAATTTTTAGTCAAATGTAATAAAGTAATTTGAAACCAACTTCGATTTTTTTGGATTTTGATGAATTTTTTTGTTGGAGGAGTTAAATTTGAGTGAATTTAGTAGAAAATTATTTCTATTTTTTTTTTATTTCATATACATTTTTAGTCAAATTGTAATAAAGGAATTTGAACCAACTTCGATTTTTTTGGTTTTTGATGAGTTTTTTTGTTGGAGTAGTTAAATTTGTGTAAATTTAGATGAAATTTACTTCTATTTTTTTTTATTACATATAAATTTTTAGTCAAATTGTAATAAAGGAATTTGAACCAACTTCGATTTTTTTGGATTTTGATGAGTTTTTTTGTTGGAGGAGTTGAATTTGAGTAAATATAGATGAAATTTATTTCTATTTTTTTTATTTCTTATAAATTTTTAGTCAAATTGTAATAAAGTACTTAGAAACCAACTTCGATTTTTTTGGATTTTGATGAATTTTTTTGTTGGAGGAGCTAAATTTGAGTGAATTTAGATGAAATTTACTTTTATTTTTTTGGATTTTATATAAATTTTTAGTCAAATTGTAATAAAGGGATTTGAAACAACTTCGATTTTTTTGGATTTTGATGAATTCTTTTGTTGGAGGAGCTAAATTTGAGTGAATTTAGATGAAATTTACTTTTATTTTTTTGTATTTTATATAAATTTTTAGTCAAATGTAATAAAGTAATTTGAAACCAACTTCGATTTTTTTGGATTTTGATGAATTTTTTTGTTGGAGGAGCTAAATTTGAGTGAATTTAGATGAAATTTACTTTTATTTTTTTGGATTGTATATAAATTTTTAGTCAAATTGTAATAAAGGAATTTGAACCAACTTCGATTTTTTTGGATTTTGATGAGTTTTTTTGTTGGAGGAGTTAAATTTGAGTAAATATAGATGAAATTTACTTCTATTTTTTTTATTGCATATAAATTTTTAGTCAAATTGTAATAAAGGAATTTGAACCAACTTCGATTTTTTTGGATTTTGATGAGTTTTTTTGTTGGAGTAGTTAAATTTGAGTAAACTTAGATGAAATTTACTTTTATTTTTTTTGATTTCATATAAATTTTTAGTCAAATTGTAATAAAGGAATTTGAACCAACTTCGATTTTTTTGGATTTGGATAAATTTTTCCGTTGGAGGAGCTAAATTTGAGTGAATTTAGATGAAATTTACTTTTATTTTTTGGATTTTATATAAATTTTTAGTCAAATTGTAATAAAGGAATTTGAACCAACTTCGATTTTTTTGGATTTTGATGAGTTTTTTTGTTGGAGGAGCTAAATTTGAGTGAATTAAGATGAAATTTACTTTTATTTTTTGGATTTTATATAAATTTTTAGTCAAATTGTAATAAAGGAATTTGAACCAACTTCGATTTTTTTTTAATTTTGATGAATTTTTTTGTTGGAGGAGTTAAATTTGAGTGAATTTAGATGAAATTTACTTTTATTTTTTGGATTTTATATAAATTTTTAGTCAAATTGTAATAAAGGAATTTGAACCAACTTCGATTTTTTTTGAATTTTGATGAATTTTTTTGTTGGAGGAGTTAAATTTGAGTGAATTTAGATGAAATTTACTTCTATTTTTTTTTATTTCATATAAATTTTTAGTCAAATTGTAATAAAGGAATTTGAACCAACTTCGATTTTTTTGGATTTTGATGAGTTTTTTTGTTGGAGTTAAATTTGACTGAATTTAGATGAAATTTTCTTCTATTTTTTTTTATTTCATATAAATTTTTAGTCAAATTGTAATAAAGTACTTTGAAACCAACTTTGATTTTTTTGGATTTTGATGATTTTGGTTGTTGGAGGAGTTAAATTTGAGTAAATTTAGATGAAATTAACACCTTTTTTTGGATTTTATATAAATTTTTAGTCAAATTGTAATAAAGGGATTTGAAACAACTTCGATTTTTTTGGATTTTGATGAATTCTTTTGTTGGAGGAGCTAAATTTGAGTGAATTTAGATGAAATTTACTTTTATTTTTTTGTATTTTATATAAATTTTTAGTCAAATGTAATAAAGTAATTTGAAACCAACTTCGATTTTTTTGGATTTTGATGAATTTTTTTGTTGGAGGAGTTAAATTTGAGTGAATTTAGTAGAAAATTATTTCTATTTTTTTTTTATTTCATATACATTTTTAGTCAAATTGTAATAAAGGAATTTGAACCAACTTCGATTTTTTTGGTTTTTGATGAGTTTTTTTGTTGGAGTAGTTAAATTTGTGTAAATTTAGATGAAATTTACTTCTATTTTTTTTTATTACATATAAATTTTTAGTCAAATTGTAATAAAGGAATTTGAACCAACTTCGATTTTTTTGGATTTTGATGAGTTTTTTTGTTGGAGGAGTTGAATTTGAGTAAATATAGATGAAATTTATTTCTATTTTTTTTATTTCATATAAATTTTTAGTCAAATTGTAATAAAGTACTTAGAAACCAACTTCGATTTTTTTGGATTTTGATGAATTTTTTTGTTGGAGGAGCTAAATTTGAGTGAATTTAGATGAAATTTACTTTTATTTTTTTGGATTTTATATAAATTTTTAGTCAAATTGTAATAAAGGGATTTGAAACAACTTCGATTTTTTTGGATTTTGATGAATTCTTTTGTTGGAGGAGCTAAATTTGAGTGAATTTAGATGAAATTTACTTTTATTTTTTTGTATTTTATATAAATTTTTAGTCAAATGTAATAAAGTAATTTGAAACCAACTTCGATTTTTTTGGATTTTGATGAATTTTTTTGTTGGAGGAGCTAAATTTGAGTGAATTTAGATGAAATTTACTTTTATTTTTTTGGATTGTATATAAATTTTTAGTCAAATTGTAATAAAGGAATTTGAACCAACTTCGATTTTTTTGGATTTTGATGAGTTTTTTTGTTGGAGGAGTTAAATTTGAGTAAATATAGATGAAATTTACTTCTATTTTTTTTATTGCATATAAATTTTTAGTCAAATTGTAATAAAGGAATTTGAACCAACTTCGATTTTTTTGGATTTTGATGAGTTTTTTTGTTGGAGTAGTTAAATTTGAGTAAACTTAGATGAAATTTACTTTTATTTTTTTTGATTTCATATAAATTTTTAGTCAAATTGTAATAAAGGAATTTGAACCAACTTCGATTTTTTTGGATTTGGATAAATTTTTCCGTTGGAGGAGCTAAATTTGAGTGAATTTAGATGAAATTTACTTTTATTTTTTGGATTTTATATAAATTTTTAGTCAAATTATAATAAAGTACTTAGAAACCAACTTCGATTTTTTTGGATTTTGATGAATTCTTTTGTTGGAGGAGCTAAATTTGAGTGAATTTAGATGAAATTTACTTTTATTTTTTTGGATTTTATATAAATTTTTAGTCAAATGTAATAAAGTAATTTGAAACCAACTTCGATTTTTTTGGATTTTGATGAATTTTTTTGTTGGAGGAGCTAAATTTGAGTGAATTTAGATGAAATTTACTTTTATTTTTTGGATTTTATATAAATTTTTAGTCAAATTGTAATAAAGGAATTTGAACCAACTTCGATTTTTTCGGATTTTCATGAGTTTTTTTGTTGGAGGAGTTAAATTTGAGTGAATTTAGTAGAAATTTATTTCTATTTTTTTTTATTTCATATAAATTTTTAGTCAAATTGTAATAAAGTACTTAGAAACCAACTTCGATTTTTTTGGATTTTGATGAATTTTTTGTTGGAGGAGCTAAATTTGAGTGAATTTAGATGAAATTTACTTTTATTTTTTTGGACTTTATATAAATTTTTAGTCAAATTGTAATAAAGGAATTTGAACCAACTTCGATTTTTTTGGATTTTGATGAGTTTTTTTGTTGGAGGAGTTAAATTTGAGTGAATTTAGTAGAAATTTATTTCTATTTTTTTTTTATTTCATATAAATTTTTAGTCAAATTGTAATAAAGGAATTTGAACCAACTTCGATTTTTTTGGATTTGAATGAATTTTTTTGTTGGATGAGCTAAATTTGAGTGAATTTGGATGAAATTTACTTTCATTTTTTTGGATTTTATATAAATTTTTAGTCAAATTGTAATAAAGGAATTTGAACCAACTTCGATTTTTTTTTAATTTTGATGAATTTTTTTGTTGGAGGAGTTAAATTTGAGTGAATTCAGATGAAATATACTTCTATTTTTTTTTATTTCATATAAATTTTTAGTCAAATTGTAATGAAGGAATTTGAACCAACTTCGATTTTTTTGGATCTTGATGAGTTTTTTTGTTGGAGTTAAATTTGAGTGAATTTAGATGAAATTTTCTTCTATTTTTTTTTATTTCATATAAATTTTTAGTCAAATTGTAATAAAGTACTTTGAAACCAACTTCGATTTTTTTGGATTTTGATGATTTTGGTTGTTGGAGGAGTTAAATTTGAGTAAATTTAGATGAAATTAACACCTTTTTTTTGGATTTTATATAAATTTTTAGTCAAATTGTAATAAAGGGATTTGAAACAACTTCGATTTTTTTGGATTTTGATGAATTTTTTTGTAGGAGGAGCTAAATTTGATTGAATTTAGATGAAATTTACTTTCATTTTTTTTGATTTCATATAAATTTTTAGTCAAATAGTAATAAAGGAATTTGAACCAACTTCCATTTTTTTGGATTTGGATAAATTTTTTTGTTGGAGGAGCTAAATTTGAGTGAATTTAGATGAAATTTACTTTTATTTTTTGGATTTTATATAAATTTTTAGTCAAATTATAATAAAGTACTTAGAAACCAACTTCGATTTTTTTGGATTTTGATGAATTTTTTTGTTGGAGGAGCTAAATTTGAGTGAATTTAGATGAAATTTACTTTTATTTTTTTGGATTTTATATAAATTTTTAGTCAAATTGTAATAAAGGAATTTGAACCAACTTCGATTTTTTTGGATTTTGATGAGTTTTTTTGTTGGAGGAGTTAAATTTGAGTAAATATAGATGAAATTTACTTCTATTTTTTTTATTTCATATAAATTTTTAGTCAAATTGTAATAAAGGAATTTGAACCAACTTCGATTTTTTTGGATTTTGATGAGTTTTTTTGTTGGAGGAGTTAAATTTGAGTGAATTTAGTAGAAAATTATTTCTATTTTTTTTTTATTTCATATACATTTTTAGTCAAATTGTAATAAAGGAATTTGAACCAACTTCGATTTTTTTGGATTTGGATAAATTTTTTTGTTGGAGGAGCTAAATTTGAGTGAATTTAGATGAAATTTACTTTTATTTTTTGGATTTTATATAAATTTTTAGTCAAATTGTTGTCACGTCCCGGGTGGAGGTCTTTAGGGGACAATGACATGTGGGGTAAGGAATCAGGCACGAATCTATAATCCAGCACACTGAGGATTTTGAGGGAAAGTCAGGCACGAATCTATAATCCAGCACACTGAGGATTTTGAGGGAAAGAGTCAGGCACGAATCTATAATCCAGCACACTGAAGATTTTGAGGGAAAGAACGGTAGGCGCGAATCTATAATCCTGCACACTGATCGTTTTGAAAGAAAGAACGGTAGGCGCGAATCTGTAATCCTGCACACTGATCGTTTTGAAAGAAAGAACGGTAGGCGCGAATCTGTAATCCTGCACACTGAGGATTTTGAGGGAAAGTCAGGCACGAATCTATAATCCAGCACACTGAGGATTTTGAGGGAAAGTCAGGCACGAATCTATAATCCAGCACACTGAAGATTTTGAGGGAAAGAACGGTAGGCGCGAATCTATAATCCTGCACACTGATCGTTTTGAAAGAAAGAACGGTAGGCGCGAATCTGTAATCCTGCACACTGATCGACCAAGGAAGGTTTAAATAGTGAATACACACCCGGGGGACACCCGTTAGAGCACCTTATGTTTGTTTTGATTTCGGTAACAGGATTTACCGTTGCATTTATGTAAAGAAAGCCACAAGTAATACTTCCGTGAATTGCACGGCTCACGCAAAAGTATGTTTGTAAACAGTGGAACCGTTCTCGCGTTCACGAACAGAAATCAGCTGATACTGCAGCCTGTCTTAGTTTGGAATCTTTATAACCAAAGGATGCGCACAATAATTCGAAGCGTGATTTTAAAATAGAGAGGTTTATTTACTTTAAACACGAGTACGTTATTACTGTTTAATAGTAATTAAACACAATATATGAATGTGAACATGAAACATAATATTTGACATAAATATTTTGACATAAGCAATAAGCGTTAATATGAAAAGTAATAATATGAATAGTTATACAAACAATAAATGATCGCAATAAGCGTTAATATGAAAACAAAATAAGTGTTCGCAATAAGCGTTAATATGAAAAGTAATAATATGAATAGTTATACAAACAATAAATGATCGCAATAAGCGTTAATATGAAAACAAAATAAGTGTTCGCAATAAGCGTTAATATGAAAAGTAATAATATAGAAAGCAATAGAAACGGTAATATAAATGATGGTGGTTATATACAATATTGTAAATGGTAATGTAATAGCTTACAATGTTTGATGAACGGTGATTGTTGGTCACTGAATTTAATATGACTTAAACAAGACGAATAATAATGAGTTCTCCGCGATAGTAAAGAGTATACTTTCGATACAGGAGTTTGGTTGATAATAAATCTCCGGCCTCTCGGGACCTCATATTTATGTATCCTTACAGGAATGTTGCGGGGGTACGCGCGGTAGGAACCTTGACATATTTAACAAATAAGTCGCAATAGGACTTCCGGGGTTTTTATGAACGGTACGTCTATTAATAGACATATTTATGTCACGTACGCCAAATATTCGTCGTAATTAGACCTTTGGGGTTTTATGAATGGTAAAAGGAGATACTCAACCCGTCAAATGGATTTTGGATGTTTTAATGGGAATGGGGTAATTTGTGGGCTCGACTTGGAGGGTCGTAGAGAAGGGGTGAGACGTGGTCTCGATTTAAGAGGTTTTTGGGACGAGGGACTTGTTTAGATTTAGTATGAAGAAGGGAATTCGTGCCTCTTCGGGCGAATAGTTAGAAGGGGGTTTCGTACCGACCATCTTGAGATGGGGACCACTAAGGTACATCGTCAAGGTGATCATCGATTGAGGAAATGGAGTAAGAGTTGAGTTTGAGGGGCTTTGGTGGAGTGATATTGAGATATTTGGGAAAGTATTTAGAATAATACCGCGCGAAAAATAGTGGGATATCACATTGTAATAAAGGAATTTGAACCAACTTCGATTTTTTTTGAATTTTGATGAATTTTTTTGTTGGAGGAGTTAAATTTGAGTGAATTTAGATGAAATTTACTACTATTTTTTTTTATTTCATATAAATTTTTAGTCAAATTGTAATAAAGTACTTTGAAACCAACTTCGATTTTTTTGGATTTTGATGATTTTGGTTGTTGGAGGAGTTAAATTTGAGTAAATTTAGATGAAATTAACACATTTTTTTTGGATTTTATATAAATTTTTAGTCAAATTGTAATAAAGGGATTTGAAACAACTTCGATTTTTTTTGGATTTTGATGAATTCTTTTGTTGGAGGAGCTAAATTTGAGTGAATTTAGATGAAATTTACTTTTATTTTTTTGGATTTTATATAAATTTTTAGTCAAATGTAATAAAGTAATTTGAAACCAACTTCGATTTTTTTGGATTTTGATGAATTTTTTTGTTGGAGGAGCTAAATTTGAGTGAATTTAGATGAAATTTACTTTTATTTTTTTGGATTGTATATAAATTTTTAGTCAATTTGTAATAAAGGAATTTGAACCAACTTCGATTTTTTTGGATTTGGATAAATTTTTTTGTTGGAGGAGCTAAATTTGAGTGAATTTAGATGAAATTTACTTTTATTTTTTGGATTTTATATAAATTTTTAGTCAAATTGTAATAAAGGAATTTGAACCAACTTCGATTTTTTCGGATTTTCATGAGTTTTTTTGTTGGAGGAGTTAAATTTGAGTGAATTTAGTAGAAATTTATTTCTATTTTTTTTGATTTCATATAAATTTTTAGTCAAATTGTAATAAAGTACTTAGAAACCAACTTCGATTTTTTTGGATTTTGATGAATTTTTTTGTTGGAGGAGCTAAATTTGAGTGAATTTAGATGAAATTTACTTTTATTTTTTTGGATTTTATATAAATTTTTAGTCAAATTGTAATAAAGGAATTTGAACCAACTTCGATTTTTTTGGATTTTGATGAGTTTTTTTGTTGGAGGAGTTAAATTTGAGTAAATATAGATGAAATTTACTTCTATTTTTTTTATTTCATATAAATTTTTAGTCAAATTGTAATAAAGGAATTTGAACCAACTTCGATTTTTTTGGATTTTGATGAGTTTTTTTGTTGCAGGAGTTAAATTTGAGTGAATTTAGTAGAAATTTATTTCTATTTTTTTTTATTTCATATAAATTTTTAGTCAAATTGTAATAAAGGAATTTGAACCAACTTCGATTTTTTTGGATTTGAATGAATTTTTTTGTTGGATGAGCTAAATTTGAGTGAATTTAGATGAAATTTACTTTCATTTTTTTGGATTTTATATAAATTTTTAGTCAAATTGTAATAAAGGAATTTGAACCAACTTCGATTTTTTTGGATTTGGATAAATTTTTTTGTAGGAGGAGCTAAATTTGAGTGAATTTAGATGAAATTTACTTTTATTTTTTGGATTTTATATAAATTTTTAGTCAAATTGTAATAAAGGAATTTGAACCAACTTCGATTTTTTTTTAATTTTGATGAATTGTTTTGTTGGAGGAGTTAAATTTGAGTGAATTTAGATGAAATATACTTCTATTTTTTTTTATTTCATATAAATTTTTAGTCAAATTGTAATGAAGGAATTTGAACCAACTTCGATTTTTTTGGATCTTGATGAGTTTTTTTGTTGGAGTTAAATTTGAGTGAATTTAGATGAAATTTTCTTCTATTTTTTTTTATTTCATATAAATTTTTAGTCAAATTGTAATAAAGTACTTTGAAACCAACTTCGATTTTTTTGGATTTTGATGAATTTTTTTGTTGGAGGAGCTAAATTTGAGTGAATTTAGATGAAATTTACTTTTATTTTTTTGGATTTTATATAAATTTTTAGTCAAATTGTAATAAAGGGATTTGAACCAACTTCGATTTTTTTGGATTTTGATGAGTTTTTTTGTTGGAGGAGCTAAACTTGAGTAACTTTAGATGAAATTTACTTCTATTTTTTTATTTCATGTAAATTTTTAGTCAAATTGTAATAAAGGAATTTGAACCAATTTCGATTTTTTTGGATTTTGATGAGTTTTTTTGTTGGAGGAGTTAAATTTGAGTGAATTTAGTAGAAAATTATTTCTATTTTTTTTTATTTCATATACATTTTTAGTCAAATTGTAATAAAGGAATTTGAACCAACTTCGATTTTTTTGGATTTGGATAAATTTTTTGTAGGAGGAGCTAAATTTGAGTGAATTAAGATGAAATTAACATTTATTTTTTGAATTTTATATAAATTTTTAGTCAAATTGTAATAAAGGAATTTGCACCAACTTCGATTTTTTTTTAATTTTGATGAATTTTTTTGTTGGAGGAGTTAAATTTGAGTGAATTTAGATGAAATTTACTACTATTTTTTTTTATTTCATATAAATTTTTAGTCAAATTGTAATAAAGTACTTTGAAACCAACTTCGATTTTTTTGGATTTTGATGATTTTGGTTGTTGGAGGAGTTAAATTTGAGTAAATTTAGATGAAATTAACACCTTTTTTTTGGATTTTATATAAATTTTTAGTCAAATTGTAATAAAGGGATTTGAAACAACTTCGATTTTTTTGGATTTTGATGAATTCTTTTGTTGGAGGAGCTAAATTTGAGTGAATTTAGATGAAATTTACTTTTATATTTTGGATTTTATATAAATTTTTAGTCAAATTGTAATAAAGGAATTTGAACCAACTTCGATTTTTTCGGATTTTCATGAGTTTTTTTGTTGGAGGAGTTAAATTTGAGTGAATTTAGTAGAAATTTATTTCTATTTTTTTTTATTTCATATTAATTTTTAGTCAAATTGTAATAAAGTACTTAGAAACCAACTTCGATTTTCTTGGATTTTGATGAATTTTTTTGTTGGAGGAGCTAAATTTGAGTGAATTTAGATGAAATTTACTTTTATTTTTTTGGATTTTATATAAATTTTTAGTCAAATTGTAATAAAGGAATTTGAACCAACTTCGATTTTTTTGGATTTTGAGGAGTTTTTTTGTTGGAGGAGCTAAACTTGAGTAACTTTAGATGAAATTTACTTCTATTTTTTTATTTCATATAAATTTTTAGTCAAATTGTAATAAAGGAATTTGAACCAATTTCGATTTTTTTGGATTTTGATGAGTTTTTTTGTTGGAGGAGTTAAATTTGAGTGAATTTAATAGAAAATTATTTCTATTTTTTTTTTATTTCATATACATTTTTAGTCAAATTGTAATAAAGGAATTTGAACCAACTTCGATTTTTTTGGTTTTTGATGAGTTTTTTTGTTGGAGTAGTTAAATTTGTGTAAATTTAGATGAAATTTACTTCTATTTTTTTTATTACATATAAATTTTTAGTCAAATTGTAATAAAGGAATTTGAACCAACTTCGATTTTTTTGGATTTGGATAAATTTTTTTGTAGGAGGAGCTATATTTGAGTGAATTAAGATGAAATTTACTTTTATTTTTTGAATTTTATATAAATTTTTAGTCAAATTGTAATAAAGGAATTTGAACCAACTTCGATTTTTTTTTAATTTTGATGAATTTTTTTGTTGGAGGAGTTAAATTTGAGTGAATTTAGATGAAATTTACTACTATTTTTTTTATTTCATATAAATTTTTAGTCAAATTGTAATAAAGTACTTTGAAACCAACATCGATTTTTTTGGATTTTGATGATTTTGGTTGTTGGAGGAGTTAAATTTGAGTAAATTTAGATGAAATTAACACCTTTTTTTGGATTTTATATAAATTTTTAGTCAAATTGTAATAAAGGGATTTGAAATAACTTCGATTTTTTTGGATTTTGATGAATTCTTTTGTTGGAGGAGCTAAATTTGAGTGAATTTAGATGAAATTTACTTTTATTTTTTGGATTTTATATAAATTTTTAGTCAAATTGTAATAAAGGAATTTGAACCAACTTCGATTTTTTCGGATTTTCATGAGTTTTTTTGATGGAGGAGTTAAATTTGAGTGAATTTAGTAGAAATTTATTTCTATTTTTTTTGATTTCATATAAATTTTTAGTCAAATTGTAATAAAGTACTTAGAAACCAACTTCGATTTTTTTGGATTTTGATGAATTTTTTTGTTGGAGGAGCTAAATTTGAGTGAATTTAGATGAAATTTACTTTTATTTTTTTGGATTTTATATAAATTTTTAGTCAAATTGTAATAAAGGAATTTGAACCAACTTCGATTTTTTTGGATTTTGATGAGTTTTTTTGTTGGAGGAGTTAAATTTGAGTAAATATAGATGAAATTTACTTCTATTTTTTTTATTTCATATAAATTTTTAGTCAAATTGTAATAAAGGAATTTGAACCAACTTCGATTTTTTTGGATTTTGATGAGTTTTTTTGTTGGAGGAGTTAAATTTGAGTGAATTTAGTAGAAATGAATTTCTATTTTTTTTTTATTTCATATAAATTTTTAGTCAAATTGTAATAAAGGAATTTGAACCAACTTCGATTTTTTTGGATTTGGATAAATTTTTTTGTAGGAGGAGCTAAATTTGAGTGAATTTAGATGAAATTTACTTTCATTTTTTTTGATTTCATATAAATTTTTAGTCAAATTGTAATAAAGGAATTTGAACCAACTTCCATTTTTTTAGATTTGGATAAATTTTTTTGTTGGAGGAGCTAAATTTGAGTGAATTTAGATGAAATTTACTTTTATTTTTTGGATTTTATATAAATTTTTAGTCAAATTATAATAAAGTACTTAGAAACCAACTTCGATTTTTTTGGATTTTGATGAGTTTTTTTGTTGGAGGAGCTAAACTTGAGTAACTTTAGATGAAATTTACTTCTATTTTTTTATTTCATGTAAATTTTTAGTCAAATTGTAATAAAGGAATTTGAACCAATTTCGATTTTTTTGGATTTTGATGAGTTTTTTTGTTGGAGGAGTTAAATTTGAGTGAATTTAGTAGAAAATTATTTCTATTTTTTTTTATTTCATATACATTTTTAGTCAAATTGTAATAAAGGAATTTGAACCAACTTCGATTTTTTTGGATTTGGATAAATTTTTTTGTAGGAGGAGCTAAATTTGAGTGAATTAAGATGAAATTAACATTTATTTTTTGAATTTTATATAAATTTTTAGTCAAATTGTAATAAAGGAATTTGCACCAACTTCGATTTTTTTTTAATTTTGATGAATTTTTTTGTTGGAGGAGTTAAATTTGAGTGAATTTAGATGAAATTTACTACTATTTTTTTTTATTTCATATAAATTTTTAGTCAAATTGTAATAAAGTACTTTGAAACCAACTTCGATTTTTTTGGATTTTGATGATTTTGGTTGTTGGAGGAGTTAAATTTGAGTAAATTTAGATGAAATTAACACCTTTTTTTTGGATTTTATATAAATTTTTAGTCAAATTGTAATAAAGGGATTTGAAACAACTTCGATTTTTTTGGATTTTGATGAATTCTTTTGTTGGAGGAGCTAAATTTGAGTGAATTTAGATGAAATTTACTTTTATATTTTGGATTTTATATAAATTTTTAGTCAAATTGTAATAAAGGAATTTGAACCAACTTCGATTTTTTCGGATTTTCATGAGTTTTTTTGTTGGAGGAGTTAAATTTGAGTGAATTTAGTAGAAATTTATTTCTATTTTTTTTTATTTCATATTAATTTTTAGTCAAATTGTAATAAAGTACTTAGAAACCAACTTCGATTTTCTTGGATTTTGATGAATTTTTTTGTTGGAGGAGCTAAATTTGAGTGAATTTAGATGAAATTTACTTTTATTTTTTTGGATTTTATATAAATTTTTAGTCAAATTGTAATAAAGGAATTTGAACCAACTTCGATTTTTTTGGTTTTTGATGAGTTTTTTTGTTGGAGTAGTTAAATTTGTGTAAATTTAGATGAAATTTACTTCTATTTTTTTTATTACATATAAATTTTTAGTCAAATTGTAATAAAGGAATTTGAACCAACTTCGATTTTTTTGGATTTGGATAAATTTTTTTGTAGGAGGAGCTATATTTGAGTGAATTAAGATGAAATTTACTTTTATTTTTTGAATTTTATATAAATTTTTAGTCAAATTGTAATAAAGGAATTTGAACCAACTTCGATTTTTTTTTAATTTTGATGAATTTTTTTGTTGGAGGAGTTAAATTTGAGTGAATTTAGATGAAATTTACTATTATTTTTTTTATTTCATATAAATTTTTAGTCAAATTGTAATAAAGTACTTTGAAACCAACATCGATTTTTTTGGATTTTGATGATTTTGGTTGTTGGAGGAGTTAAATTTGAGTAAATTTAGATGAAATTAACACCTTTTTTTGGATTTTATATAAATTTTTAGTCAAATTGTAATAAAGGGATTTGAAATAACTTCGATTTTTTTGGATTTTGATGAATTCTTTTGTTGGAGGAGCTAAATTTGAGTGAATTTAGATGAAATTTACTTTTATTTTTTGGATTTTATATAAATTTTTAGTCAAATTGTAATAAAGGAATTTGAACCAACTTCGATTTTTTCGGATTTTCATGAGTTTTTTTGATGGAGGAGTTAAATTTGAGTGAATTTAGTAGAAATTTATTTCTATTTTTTTTGATTTCATATAAATTTTTAGTCAAATTGTAATAAAGTACTTAGAAACCAACTTCGATTTTTTTGGATTTTGATGAATTTTTTTCTTGGAGGAGCTAAATTTGAGTGAATTTAGATGAAATTTACTTTTATTTTTTTGGATTTTATATAAATTTTTAGTCAAATTGTAATAAAGGAATTTGAACCAACTTCGATTTTTTTGGATTTTGATGAGTTTTTTTGTTGGAGGAGTTAAATTTGAGTAAATATAGATGAAATTTACTTCTATTTTTTTTATTTCATATAAATTTTTAGTCAAATTGTAATAAAGGAATTTGAACCAACTTCGATTTTTTTGGATTTTGATGAGTTTTTTTGTTGGAGGAGTTAAATTTGAGTGAATTTAGTAGAAATGAATTTCTATTTTTTTTTTATTTCATATAAATTTTTAGTCAAATTGTAATAAAGGAATTTGAACCAACTTCGATTTTTTTGGATTTGGATAAATTTTTTTGTAGGAGGAGCTATATTTGAGTGAATTAAGATGAAATTTACTTTTATTTTTTGAATTTTATATAAATTTTTAGTCAAATTGTAATAAAGGAATTTGAACCAACTTCGATTTTTTTTTAATTTTGATGAATTTTTTTGTTGGAGGAGTTAAATTTGAGTGAATTTAGATGAAATTTACTATTATTTTTTTTATTTCATATAAATTTTTAGTCAAATTGTAATAAAGTACTTTGAAACCAACATCGATTTTTTTGGATTTTGATGATTTTGGTTGTTGGAGGAGTTAAATTTGAGTAAATTTAGATGAAATTAACACCTTTTTTTGGATTTTATATAAATTTTTAGTCAAATTGTAATAAAGGGATTTGAAATAACTTCGATTTTTTTGGATTTTGATGAATTCTTTTGTTGGAGGAGCTAAATTTGAGTGAATTTAGATGAAATTTACTTTTATTTTTTGGATTTTATATAAATTTTTAGTCAAATTGTAATAAAGGAATTTGAACCAACTTCGATTTTTTCGGATTTTCATGAGTTTTTTTGATGGAGGAGTTAAATTTGAGTGAATTTAGTAGAAATTTATTTCTATTTTTTTTGATTTCATATAAATTTTTAGTCAAATTGTAATAAAGTACTTAGAAACCAACTTCGATTTTTTTGGATTTTGATGAATTTTTTTGTTGGAGGAGCTAAATTTGAGTGAATTTAGATGAAATTTACTTTTATTTTTTTGGATTTTATATAAATTTTTAGTCAAATTGTAATAAAGGAATTTGAACCAACTTCGATTTTTTTGGATTTTGATGAGTTTTTTTGTTGGAGGAGTTAAATTTGAGTAAATATAGATGAAATTTACTTCTATTTTTTTTATTTCATATAAATTTTTAGTCAAATTGTAATAAAGGAATTTGAACCAACTTCGATTTTTTTGGATTTTGATGAGTTTTTTTGTTGGAGGAGTTAAATTTGAGTGAATTTAGTAGAAATGAATTTCTATTTTTTTTTTATTTCATATAAATTTTTAGTCAAATTGTAATAAAGGAATTTGAACCAACTTCGATTTTTTTGGATTTGGATAAATTTTTTTGTAGGAGGAGCTAAATTTGAGTGAATTTAGATGAAATTTACTTTTATTTTTTGGATTTTATATAAATTTTTAGTCAAATTGTAATAAAGGAATTTGAACCAACTTCGATTTTTTTTTAATTTTGATGAATTTTTTTGTTGGAGGAGTTAAATTTGAGTGAATTTAGATGAAATTTACTTTTATTTTTTGAATTTTATATAAATTTTTAGTCAAATTGTAATAAAGGAATTTGAACCAACTTCGATTTTTTTTTAATTTTGATGAATTTTTTTGTTGGAGGAGTTAAATTTGAGTGAATTTAGATGAAATTTACTACTATTTTTTTTTATTTCATATAAATTTTTAGTCAAATTGTAATAAAGTACTTTGAAACCAACTTCGATTTTTTTGGATTTTGATGATTTTGGTAGTTGGAGGAGTTAAATTTGAGTAAATTTAGATGAAATTAACACCTTTTTTTTGGATTTTATATAAATTTTTAGTCAAATTGTAATAAAGGGATTTGAAACAACTTCGATTTTTTTGGATTTTGATGAATTCTTTTGTTGGAGGAGCTAAATTTGAGTGAATTTAGATGAAATTTACTTTTATTTTTTGGATTTTATATAAATTTTTAGTCAAATTGTAATAAAGGAATTTGAACCAACTTCGATTTTTTCGGATTTTCATGAGTTTTTTTGTTGGAGGAGTTAAATTTGAGTGAATTTAGTAGAAATTTATTTCTATTTTTTTTGATTTCATATAAATTTTTAGTCAAATTGTAATAAAGTACTTAGAAACCAACTTCGATTTTTTTGGATTTTGATGAATTTTTTTGTTGGAGGAGCTAAATTTGAGTGAATTTAGATGAAATTTACTTTTATTTTTTTGGATTTTATATAAATTTTTAGTCAAATTGTAATAAAGGAATTTGAACCAACTTCGATTTTTTTTTATTTTGATGAGTTTTTTTGTTGGAGGAGTTAAATTTGAGTAAATATAGATGAAATTTACTTCTATTTTTTTTATTTCATATAAATTTTTAGTCAAATTGTAATAAAGGAATTTGAACCAACTTCGATTTTTTTGGATTTTGATGAGTTTTTTTGTTGGAGGAGTTAAATTTGAGTAAATATAGATGAAATTTACTTCTATTTTTTTTATTTCATATAAATTTTTAGTCAAATTGTAATAAAGGAATTTGAACCAACTTCGATTTTTTTGGATTTGAATGAATTTTTTTGTTGGATGAGCTAAATTTGAGTGAATTTAGATGAAATTTACTTTCATTTTTTTGGATTTTATATAAATTTTTAGTCAAATTGTAATAAAGGAATTTGAACCAACTTCGATTTTTTTGGATTTGGATAAATTTTTTTGTAGGAGGAGCTAAATTTGAGTGAATTTAGATGAAATTTACTTTTATTTTTTGGATTTTATATAAATTTTTAGTCAAATTGTAATAAAGGAATTTGAACCAACTTCGATTTTTTTTTAATTTTGATGAATTTTTTTGTTGGAGGAGTTAAATTTGAGTGAATTTAGATGAAATATACTTCTATTTTTTTTATTTCATATAAATTTTTAGTCAAATTGTAATGAAGGAATTTGAACCAACTTTTTTTTTTTGGATCTTGATGAGTTTTTTTGTTGGAGTTAAATTTGAGTGAATTTAGATGAAATTTTCTTCTATTTTTTTTTATTTCATATAAATTTTTAGTCAAATTGTAATAAAGTACTTTGAAACCAACTTCGATTTTTTTGGATTTTGATGATTTTGGTTGTTGGAGGAGTTAAATTTGAGTAAATTTAGATGAAATTAACACCATTTTTTTGGATTTTATATAAATTTTTAGTCAAATTGTAATAAAGGGATTTGAAACAACTTCGATTTTTTTGGATTTTGATGAATTTTTTTGTAGGAGGAGCTAAATTTGATTGAATTTAGATGAAATTTACTTTCATTTTTTTTGATTTCATATAAATTTTTAGTCAAATTGTAATAAAGGAATTTGAACCAACTTCCATTTTTTTGGATTTGGATAAATTTTTTTGTTGGAGGAGCTAAATTTGAGTGAATTTAGATGAAATTTACTTTTATTTTTTGGATTTTATATAAATTTTTAGTCAAATTATAATAAAGTACTTAGAAACCAACTTCGATTTTTTTGGAGTTTGATGAGTTTTTTTGTTGGAGGAGTTAAATTTGAGTAAATATAGATGAAATTTACTTCTATTTTTTTTATTTCATATAAATTTTTAGTCAAATTGTAATAAAGGAATTTGAACCAACTTCGATTTTTTTGGATTTTGATGAGTTTTTTTGTTGGAGGAGTTAAATTTGAGTAAATATAGATGAAATTTACTTCTATTTTTTTTATTTCATATAAATTTTTAGTCAAATTGTAATAAAGGAATTTGAACCAACTTCGATTTTTTTGGATTTGAATGAATTTTTTTGTTGGATGAGCTAAATTTGAGTGAATTTAGATGAAATTTACTTTCATTTTTTTGGATTTTATATAAATTTTTAGTCAAATTGTAATAAAGGAATTTGAACCAACTTCGATTTTTTTGGATTTGGATAAATTTTTTTGTAGGAGGAGCTAAATTTGAGTGAATTTAGATGAAATTTACTTTTATTTTTTGGATTTTATATAATTTTTTAGTCAAATTGTAATAAAGGAATTTGAACCAACTTCGATTTTTTTTTAATTTTGATGAATTTTTTTGTTGGAGGAGTTAAATTTGAGTGAATTTAGATGAAATATACTTCTATTTTTTTTATTTCATATAAATTTTTAGTCAAATTGTAATGAAGGAATTTGAACCAACTTCGATTTTTTTGGATCTTGATGAGTTTTTTTGTTGGAGTTAAATTTGAGTGAATTTAGATGAAATTTTCTTCTATTTTTTTTTATTTCATATAAATTTTTAGTCAAATTGTAATAAAGTACTTTGAAACCAACTTCGATTTTTTTGGATTTTGATGATTTTGGTTGTTGGAGGAGTTAAATTTGAGTAAATTTAGATGAAATTAACACCTTTTTTTGGATTTTATATAAATTTTTAGTCAAATTGTAATAAAGGGATTTGAAACAACTTCGATTTTTTTGGATTTTGATGAATTTTTTTGTAGGAGGAGCTAAATTTGATTGAATTTAGATGAAATTTACTTTCATTTTTTTGGATTTTATATAAATTTTTAGTCAAATTGTAATAAAGTACTTAGAAACCTTCTTCGATTTTTTTGGATTTTGATTTAATTTTTTTGTTGGAGGAGCTAAATTTGAGTGAATTTAGATGAAATTTACTTTTATTTTTTTGGATTTTATATAAATTTTTATTCAAATTGTAATAAAGGAATTTGAACCAACTTCGATTTTTTTGGATTTTGATGAGTTTTTTTGTTGGAGGAGTTAAATTTGAGTAAATATAGATGAAATTTACTTCTATTTTTTTTATTGCATATAAATTTTTAGTCAAATTGTAATAAAGGAATTTGAACCAACTTCGAAAAAAATAGAAGTAAATTTCATCTAAATTCACTCAAATTTAAGTCCTCCAACAAAAAAATTCATCAAAATTCAAAAAAAATCGAAGTTGGTTCAAATTCCTTTATTACAATTTGACTAAAAATTTATATAAAATCCAAAAAATAAAAGTAAATTTCATCTTAATTCACTGAAATTTAGCTCCTCCTACAAAAAAATTTATCCAAATCCAAAAAAATCGAAGTTGTTTCAAATCCCTTTATTACAATTTGACTAAAAATTTATATTAAATCCAAAAAATAAAAGTAAATTTCATCTAAATTCACTCAAATTTAGCTCCTCCAACAAAAAAATTCATCAAAATCCAAAAAAATCGAAGTTGGTTTCAAATTACTTTATTACAATTTGACTAAAAATTTATATAAAATCCAAAAAAATGAAAGTAAATTTCATCTAAATTCACTCAAATTTAGCTCCTCCAACAAAAAAATTCATCCAAATCCAAAAAAATCGAAGTTGGTTCAAATTCCTTTATTACAATTTGACTAAAAATTTATATGAAATAAAAAAAAAATAGAAATAAATTTCTACTAAATTCACTCAAATTTAACTACTCCAACAAAAAAACTCATCAAAATACAAAAAAATCGAAGTTGGTTTCAAATTACTTTATTACAATTTGACTAAAAATTTATATAAAATCCAAAAAATAAAAGTAAATTTCATCTAAATTCACTCAAATTTAGCTCCTCCAACAAAAAAATTCATCAAAATCCAAAAAAATCGAAGTTGGTTTCTAAGTACTTTATTACAATTTGACTAAAAATTTATATGAAATCAAAAAAAATAGAAATAAATTTCTACTAAATTCACTCAAATTTAACTCCTCCAACAAAAAAACTCATCAAAATCCGAAAAAATCGAAGTTGGTTCAAATTCCTTTATTACAATTTGAATAAAAATTTGTACAAAATCCAAAAAATAAAAGTAAATTTCATCTAAATTCACTCAAATTTAGCTCCTCCAACAAAAAAATTTATCCAAATCCAAAAAAATCGAAGTTGGTTCAAATTCCTTTATTACAATTTGACTAAAAATTTATATGAAATCAAAAAAAATAGAAGTAAATTTCATCTAAATTTACTCAAATTTAACTACTCCAACAAAAAAACTCATCAAAATCCAAAAAAATCGAAGTTTGTTCAAATTCTTTTATTACAATTTGACTAAAAATTTATATGAAATCAAAAAAAATAGAAGTAAATTTCATCTAAATTCACTCAAATTTAACTCCTCCAACAAAAAAACTCATCAAAATCCAAAAAAATCGTAGTTGGTTCAAATTCCTTTATTACAATTTGACTAAAAATTTATATAAAATCCAAAAAAATAAAAGTAAATTTCATCTAAATTCACTCAAATTTAGCTCCTCCAACAAAAAAATTCATCAAAATCCAAAAAATGGAAGTTGGTATCAAATTCCTTTATTACTATTTGACTAAAAATTTATATGAAATCAAAAAAATAGAAGTAAATTTCATCTAAATTCACTCAAATTTAACTCCTCCAACAAAAAAACTCATCAAAATCCAAAAAAATCGAAGTTGGTTCAAATTCCTTTATTACAATTTGACTAAAAATTTATATAAAATCCAAAAAAATAAAAGTAAATTTCATCTAAATTCACTCAAATTTAGCTCCTCCAACAAAAATATTCATCAAAATCCAAAAAAATCGAAGTTGGTATCAAATTACTTTATTACAATTTGACTAAAAATTTATATGAAATCAAAAAAAATAGAAGTAAATTTCATCTAAATTCACTCAAATTTAACTCCTCCAACAAAAAAACTCATCAATATCCAAAAAAATCGAAGTTGGTTCAAATTCCTTTATTACAATTTGACTAAAAATTTATATAAAATCCAAAAAAATAAAAGTAAATTTCATCTAAATTCACTCAAATTTAGCTCCTCCAACAAAAATATTCATCAAAATCCAAAAAAATCGAAGTTGGTATCAAATTACTTTATTACAATTTGACTAAAAATTTATATGAAATAAAAAAAAAATAGAAGTAAATTTCATCTAAATTCACTCAAATTTAACTCCTCCAACAAAAAAACTCATCAAAATCCAAAAAAATCGTAGTTGGTTCAAATTCCTTTATTACAATTTGACTAAAAATTTATAGGAAATCAAAAAAATAGAAGTAAATTTCATCTAAATTCACTCAAATTTAACTCCTCCAACAAAAAAACTCATCAAAATCCAAAAAAATCGAAGTTGGTTCAAGTTCCTTTATTACAATTTGACTAAAAATTTATATAAAATCCAAAAAAATAAAAGTAAATTTCATCTAAATTCACTCAAATTTAGCTCCTCCAACAAAAATATTCATCAAAATCCAAAAAAATCGAAGTTGGTATCAAATTACTTTATTACAATTTGACTAAAAATTTATATGAAATCAAAAAAAAATAGAAGTAAATTTCATCTAAATTCACTCAAATTTAACTCCTCCAACAAAAAAACTCATCAAAATCCAAAAAAATCGAAGTTGGTTCAAATTACTTTATTACATTTGACTAAAAATTTATATAAAATCCAAAAAAATAAAAGTATATTTCATCTAAATTCACTCAAATTTAACTCCTCCAACAAAAAAATTCATCGAAATCCAAAAAAATCGTAGTTGGTTCAAATTCCTTTATTACAATTTGACTAAAAATTTATAGGAAATCAAAAAAATAGAAGTAAATTTCATCTAAATTCACTCAAATTTAACTCCTCCAACAAAAAAACTCATCAAAATCCAAAAAAATCGAAGTTGGTTCAAGTTCCTTTGTTACAATTTGACTAAAAATTTATATAAAATCCAAAAAAATAAAAGTAAATTTCATCTAAATTCACTCAAATTTAGCTCCTCCAACAAAAATATTCATCAAAATCCAAAAAAATCGAAGTTGGTATCAAATTACTTTATTACAATTTGACTAAAAATTTATATGAAATAAAAAAAAAATAGAAGTAAATTTCATCTAAATTCACTCAAATTTAACTCCTCCAACAAAAAAACTCATCAAAATCCAAAAAAATCGAAGTTGGTTCAAATTACTTTATTACATTTGACTAAAAATTTATATAAAATCCAAAAAAATAAAAGTATATTTCATCTAAATTCACTCAAATTTAACTCCTCCAACAAAAAAATTCATCGAAATCCAAAAAAATCGAAGTTGTTTCAAATCCCTTTATTACAATTTGACTAAAAATTTATATAAAATCCAAAAAAAGCTGTTAATTTCATCTAAATTTACTCAAATTTAACTCCTCCAACAACCAAAATCATCAAAATCCAAAAAAATCGAAGTTGGTTCAAATTCCTTTATTACAATTTGACTAAAAATTTATATGAAATCAAAAAAATAGAAGTAAATTTCATCTAAATTTACTCAAATTTAACTCCTCCAACAACCAAAATCATCAAAATCCAAAAAAATCGAAGTTGGTTTCAAAGTACTTTATTACAATTTGACTAAAAATTTATATGAAATAAAAAAAAATACAAGAAAATTTCATCTAAATTCAGTCAAATTTAACTCCAACAAAAAAACTCATCAAAATCCAACAAAATCGAAGTTGGTTCAAATTCCTTTATTACAATTTGACTAAAAATTTATATGAAATAAAAAAAAATAGAAGTAAATTTCATCTAAATTCACTCAAATTTAAGTCCTCCAACAAAAAAATTCATCAAAATTCAAAAAAAATCGAAGTTGGTTCAAATTCCTTTATTACAATTTGACTAAAAATTTATATAAAATCCAAAAAATAAAAGTAAATTTCATCTTAATTCACTGAAATTTAGCTCCTCCTACAAAAAAATTTATCCAAATCCAAAAAAATCGAAGTTGGTTCAAATTCCTTTATTACAATTTGACTAAAAATTTATATGTAATAAAAAAAATAGAAGTAAATTTCATCTAAATTTACTCAAATTTAACTACTCCAACAAAAAAACTCATCAAAATCCCAAAAAATCGAAGTTGGTTCAAATTCCTTTATTACAATTTGACTACAAATTTATATACAATCCAAAAAAATAAAAGTAAATTTCATCTAAATTCACTCAAATTTAGCTCCTCCAACAAAAAAATTCATCAAAATCCAAAAAAATCGAAGTTGTTTCAAATCCCTTTATTACAATTTGACTAAAAATTTATATAAAATCCAAAAAAAGCTGTTAATTTCATCTAAATTTACTCAAATTTAACTCCTCCAACAACCAAAATCATCAAAATCCAAAAAAATCGAAGTTGGTTCAAATTCCTTTATTACAATTTGACTAAAAATTTATATGAAATCAAAAAAATAGAAGTAAATTTCATCTAAATTTACTCAAATTTAACTACTCCAACAAAAAAACTCATCAAAATCCAAAAAAATCGAAGTTGGTTCAAATTCCTTTATTACAATTTGACTAAAAATTTATATGAAATCAAAAAATAGAAATAAATTTCTACTAAATTCACTCAAATTTAACTCCTCCAACAAAAAAACTCATCAAAATCCGAAAAAATCGAAGTTGGTTCAAATTCCTTTATTACAATTTGACTAAAAATTTATATTAAATCCAAAAAATAAAAGTAAATTTCATCTAAATTCACTCAAATTTAGCTCCTCCAACAAAAAAATTCATCAAAATCCAAAAAAATCGAAGTTGGTTTCAAATTACTTTATTACAATTTGACTAAAAATTTATATAAAATCCAAAAAAATGAAAGTAAATTTCATCTAAATTCACTCAAATTTAGCTCCTCCAACAAAAAAATTCATCCAAATCCAAAAAAATCGAAGTTGGTTCAAATTCCTTTATTACAATTTGACTAAAAATTTATATGAAATAAAAAATAAATAGAAATAAATTTCTACTAAATTCACTCAAATTTAACTACTCCAACAAAAAAACTCATCAAAATACAAAAAAATCGAAGTTGGTTTCAAATTACTTTATTACAATTTGACTAAAAATTTATATAAAATCCAAAAAATAAAAGTAAATTTCATCTAAATTCACTCAAATTTAGCTCCTCCAACAAAAAAATTCATCAAAATCCAAAAAAATCGAAGTTGGTTTCTAAGTACTTTATTACAATTTGACTAAAAATTTATATGAAATCAAAAAAAATAGAAATAAATTTCTACTAAATTCACTCAAATTTAACTCCTCCAACAAAAAAACTCATCAAAATCCGAAAAAATCGAAGTTGGTTCAAATTCCTTTATTACAATTTGAATAAAAATTTGTACAAAATCCAAAAAATAAAAGTAAATTTCATCTAAATTCACTCAAATTTAGCTCCTCCAACAAAAAAATTTATCCAAATCCAAAAAAATCGAAGTTGGTTCAAATTCCTTTATTACAATTTGACTAAAAATTTATATGAAATAAAAAAAAATAGAAGTAAATTTCATCTAAATTTACTCAAATTTAACTACTCCAACAAAAAAACTCATCAAAATCCAAAAAAATCGAAGTTTGTTCAAATTCTTTTATTACAATTTGACTAAAAATTTATATACAATCTAAAAAAATAAAAGTAAATTTCATTTAAATTCACTCAAATTTAACTCCAACAAAAAAACTCATCAAAATCCAAAAAAATCGAAGTTGGTTCAAATTCCTTTATTACAATTTGACTAAAAATTTATATGAAATCAAAGAAATAGAAGTATATTTCATCTAAATTCACTCAAATTTAACTCCTCCAACAAAAAAATTCATCAAAATTAAAAAAAAATCGAAGTTGGATCAAATTCCTTTATTACAATTTGACTAAAAATTTATATTAAATCCAAAAAATAAAAGTAAATTTCATCTAAATTCACTCAAATTTAGCTCCTCCAACAAAAAAATTCATCAAAATCCAACAAAATCGAAGTAGGTTTCAAATTACTTTATTACAATTTGACTAAAAATTTATATAAAATCCAAAAAAATGAAAGTAAATTTCATCTAAATTCACTCAAATTTAGCTCCCCCAACAAAAAAATTCATCAAAATCCAAAAAAATCGAAGTTGGTTTCTAAGTACTTTATTACAATTTGACTAAAAATTTATATGAAATCAAAGAAATAGAAGTATATTTCATCTAAACTCACTCAAATTTAACTCCTCCAACAAAAAAATTCATCAAAATTAAAAAAAAATCGAAGTTGGTTCAAATTCCTTTATTACAATTTGACTAAAAATTTATATAAAATCCAAAAAATAAAAGTAAATTTCATCTAAATTCACTCAAATTTAGCTCCTCCTACAAAAAAATTTATCCAAATCCAAAAAAATCGAAGTTGGTTTCAAATTACTTTATTACATTTTGACTAAAAATTTATATAAAATCCAAAAAAATAAAAGTAAATTTCATCTAAATTCACTCAAATTTAGCTCCTCCAACAAAAAAATTCATCAAAATCCAAAAAAATCGAAGTTGGTTCAAATTCCTTTATTACAATTTGACTAAAAATTTATATGAAATAAAAAAAAATAGAAATAAATTTCTACTAAATTCACTCAAATTTAACTCCTCCAACAAAAAAACTCATCAAAATCCAAAAAAATCGAAGTTGGTTCAAATTCCTTTATTACAATTTGAGTAAAAATTTATATGAAATAAAAAAAATACAAGTAAATTTCATCTATATTTAATCAAATTTAACTCCTCCAACAAAAAAACTCATCACAATCCAAAAAAATCGAAGTTGGTTCAAATTCCTTTATTACAATTTGACTAAAAATTTATATGAAATAAAAAAAATAGAAGTAAATTTCATCTAAATTTACTCAAATTTAACTACTCCAACAAAAAAACTCATCAAAATACAACAAAATCGAAGTTGGTTTCAAATTACTTTATTACAATTTGACTAAAAATTTATATAAAATCCAAAAAAAATAAAAGTAAATTTCATCTAAATTCACTCAAATTTAGCTCCTCCAACAAAAAAATTCATCAAAATCCAAAAAAATCGAAGTTGGTTTCAAATAACTTTATTACAATTTGACTAAAAATTTATATAAAATCCAAAAAAATGAAAGTAAATTTCATCTAAATTCTATCAAATTTAGCTCCTCCAACAAAAAAATTCATCAAAATCCAAAAAAATCGAAGTTGGTTTCAAATAACTTTATTACAATTTGACTAAAAATTTATATAAAATCCAAAAAAATGAAAGTAAATTTCATCTAAATTCACTCAAATTTAGCTCCTCCAACAAAAAAATTCATCCAAATCCAAAAAAATCGAAGTTGGTTCAAATTCCTTTATTACAATTTGACTAAAAATTTATAAGAAATAAAAAAAAATAGAAATAAATTTCTACTAAATTCACTCAAATTTAGCTCCTCCAACAAAAAAATTCATCAAAATCCAAAAAAAACGAAGTTGGTTTCTAAGTACTTTATTACAATTTGACTAAAAATTTATATGAAATCAAAAAAAATAGAAATAAATTTCTACTAAATTCACTCAAATTTAACTCCTCCAACAAAAAAACTCATCAAAATCCGAAAAAATCGAAGTTGGTTCAAATTCCTTTATTACAATTTGACTAAAAATTTATATAAAATCCAAAAAATAAAAGTAAATTTCATCTAAATTCACTCAAATTTAGCTCCTCCAACAAAAAAATTTATCCAAATCCAAAAAAATCGAAGTTGTTTCAAATCCCTTTATTACAATTTGACTAAAAATTTATATAAAATCCAAAAAATAGAAGTAAATTTCATCTAAATTCACTCAAATTTAACTCCTCCAACAAAAAAACTCATCAAAATCCAAAAAAATCGAAGTTGGTTCAAATTCCTTTATTACAATTTGACTAAAAATTTATATAAAATCCAAAAAAATAAAAGTAAATTTCATCTAAATTCACTCAAATTTAGCTCCTCCAACAAAAATATTCATCAAAATCCAAAAAAATCGAAGTTGGTATCAAATTACTTTATTACAATTTGACTAAAAATTTATATGAAATCAAAAAAAAATAGAAGTAAATTTCATCTAAATTCACTCAAATTTAACTCCTCCAACAAAAAAACTCATCAATATCCAAAAAAATCGAAGTTGGTTCAAATTCCTTTATTACAATTTGATTAAAAATTTATATAAAATCCCAAAAAATAAAAGTAAATTTCATCTAAATTCACTCAAATTTAGCTCCTCCAACAAAAATATTCATCAAAATCCAAAAAAATCGAAGTTGGTATCAAATTACTTTATTACAATTTGACTAAAAATTTATATGAAATCAAAAAAAATAGAAATAAATTTCTACTAAATTCACTCAAATTTAACTCCTCCAACAAAAAAACTCATCAAAATCCGAAAAAATCGAAGTTGGTTCAAATTCCTTTATTACAATTTGACTAAAAATTTATATAAAATCCAAAAAATAGAAGTAAATTTCATCTAAATTCACTCAAATTTAACTCCTCCAACAAAAAAACTCATCAAAATCCAAAAAAATCGAAGTTGGTTCAAATTCCTTTATTACAATTTGACTAAAAATTTATATAAAATCCAAAAAAATAAAAGTAAATTTCATCTAAATTCACTCAAATTTAGCTCCTCCAACAAAAATATTCATCAAAATCCAAAAAAATCGAAGTTGGTATCAAATTACTTTATTACAATTTGACTAAAAATTTATATGAAATCAAAAAAAAATAGAAGTAAATTTCATCTAAATTCACTCAAATTTAACTCCTCCAACAAAAAAACTCATCAATATCCAAAAAAATCGAAGTTGGTTCAAATTCCTTTATTACAATTTGATTAAAAATTTATATAAAATCCCAAAAAATAAAAGTAAATTTCATCTAAATTCACTCAAATTTAGCTCCTCCAACAAAAATATTCATCAAAATCCAAAAAAATCGAAGTTGGTATCAAATTACTTTATTACAATTTGACTAAAAATTTATATGAAATAAAAAAAAATAGAAGTAAATTTCATCTAAATTCACTCAAATTTAACTCCTCCAACAAAAAAACTCATCAAAATCCAAAAAAATCGTAGTTGGTTCAAATTCCTTTATTACAATTTGACTAAAAATTTATAGGAAATCAAAAAAATAGAAGTAAATTTCATCTAAATTTACTCAAATTTAACTCCTCCAACAAAAAAACTCATCAAAATCCAAAAAAATCGAAGTTGGTTCAAATTCCTTTATTACAATTTGACTACAAATTTATATACAATCCAAAAAAATAAAAGTAAATTTCATCTAAATTCACTCAAATTTAGCTCCTCCAACAAAAAAATTCATCAAAATCCAAAAAAATCGAAGTTGTTTCAAATCCCTTTATTACAATTTGACTAAAAATTTATATAAAATCCAAAAAAAGCTGTTAATTTCATCTAAATTTACTCAAATTTAACTCCTCCAACAACCAAAATCATCAAAATCCAAAAAAATCGAAGTTGGTTCAAATTCCTTTATTACAATTTGACTAAAAATTTATATGAAATCAAAAAAATAGAAGTAAATTTCATCTAAATTTACTCAAATTTAACTACTCCAACAAAAAAACTCATCAAAATCCAAAAAAATCGAAGTTGGTTCAAATTCCTTTATTACAATTTGACTAAAAATTTATATGAAATCAAAAAAAATAGAAATAAATTTCTACTAAATTCACTCAAATTTAACTCCTCCAACAAAAAAACTCATCAAAATCCGAAAAAATCGAAGTTGGTTCAAATTCCTTTATTACAATTTGACTAAAAATTTATATAAAATCCAAAAAATAAAAGTAAATTTCATCTAAATTCACTCAAATTTAGCTCCTCCAACAAAAAAATTTATCCAAATCCAAAAAAATCGAAGTTGTTTCAAATCCCTTTATTACAATTTGACTAAAAATTTATATAAAATCCAAAAAATAGAAGTAAATTTCATCTAAATTCACTCAAATTTAACTCCTCCAACAAAAAAACTCATCAAAATCCAAAAAAATCGAAGTTGGTTCAAATTCCTTTATTACAATTTGACTAAAAATTTATATAAAATCCAAAAAAATAAAAGTAAATTTCATCTAAATTCACTCAAATTTAGCTCCTCCAACAAAAATATTCATCAAAATCCAAAAAAATCGAAGTTGGTATCAAATTACTTTATTACAATTTGACTAAAAATTTATATGAAATCAAAAAAAAATAGAAGTAAATTTCATCTAAATTCACTCAAATTTAACTCCTCCAACAAAAAAACTCATCAATATCCAAAAAAATCGAAGTTGGTTCAAATTCCTTTATTACAATTTGATTAAAAATTTATATAAAATCCCAAAAAATAAAAGTAAATTTCATCTAAATTCACTCAAATTTAGCTCCTCCAACAAAAATATTCATCAAAATCCAAAAAAATCGAAGTTGGTATCAAATTACTTTATTACAATTTGACTAAAAATTTATATGAAATCAAAAAAAATAGAAATAAATTTCTACTAAATTCACTCAAATTTAACTCCTCCAACAAAAAAACTCATCAAAATCCGAAAAAATCGAAGTTGGTTCAAATTCCTTTATTACAATTTGACTAAAAATTTATATAAAATCCAAAAAATAGAAGTAAATTTCATCTAAATTCACTCAAATTTAACTCCTCCAACAAAAAAACTCATCAAAATCCAAAAAAATCGAAGTTGGTTCAAATTCCTTTATTACAATTTGACTAAAAATTTATATAAAATCCAAAAAAATAAAAGTAAATTTCATCTAAATTCACTCAAATTTAGCTCCTCCAACAAAAATATTCATCAAAATCCAAAAAAATCGAAGTTGGTATCAAATTACTTTATTACAATTTGACTAAAAATTTATATGAAATCAAAAAAAAATAGAAGTAAATTTCATCTAAATTCACTCAAATTTAACTCCTCCAACAAAAAAACTCATCAATATCCAAAAAAATCGAAGTTGGTTCAAATTCCTTTATTACAATTTGATTAAAAATTTATATAAAATCCCAAAAAATAAAAGTAAATTTCATCTAAATTCACTCAAATTTAGCTCCTCCAACAAAAATATTCATCAAAATCCAAAAAAATCGAAGTTGGTATCAAATTACTTTATTACAATTTGACTAAAAATTTATATGAAATAAAAAAAAATAGAAGTAAATTTCATCTAAATTCACTCAAATTTAACTCCTCCAACAAAAAAACTCATCAAAATCCAAAAAAATCGTAGTTGGTTCAAATTCCTTTATTACAATTTGACTAAAAATTTATAGGAAATCAAAAAAATAGAAGTAAATTTCATCTAAATTCACTCAAATTTAACTCCTCCAACAAAAAAACTCATCAAAATCCAAAAAAATCGAAGTTGGTTCAAATTCCTTTATTACAATTTGACTAAAAATTTATATAAAATCCAAAAAAATAAAAGTAAATTTCATCTAAATTCACTCAAATTTAGCTCCTCCAACAAAAATATTCATCAAAATCCAAAAAAATCGAAGTTGGTATCAAATTACTTTATTACAATTTGACTAAAAATTTATATGAAATAAAAAAAAATACAAGAAAATTTCATCTAAATTCAGTCAAATTTAACTCCAACAAAAAAACTCATCAAAATCCAACAAAATCGAAGTTGGTTCAAATTCCTTTATTACAATTTGACTAAAAATTTATATGAAATCAAAAAAAATAGAAGTAAATTTCATCTAAATTCACTCAAATTTAAGTCCTCCAACAAAAAAATTCATCAAAATTCAAAAAAAATCGAAGTTGGTTCAAATTCCTTTATTACAATTTGACTAAAAATTTATATAAAATCCAAAAAATAAAAGTAAATTTCATCTTAATTCACTGAAATTTAGCTCCTCCTACAAAAAAATTTATCCAAATCCAAAAAAATCGAAGTTGGTTCAAATTCCTTTATTACAATTTGACTAAAAATTTATATGTAATAAAAAAAATAGAAGTAAATTTCATCTAAATTTACTCAAATTTAACTACTCCAACAAAAAAACTCATCAAAATCCAAAAAAATCGAAGTTGGTTCAAATTCCTTTATTACAATTTGACTACAAATTTATATACAATCCAAAAAAATAAAAGTAAATTTCATCTAAATTCACTCAAATTTAGCTCCTCCAACAAAAAAATTCATCAAAATCCAAAAAAATCGAAGTTGTTTCAAATCCCTTTATTACAATTTGACTAAAAATTTATATAAAATCCAAAAAAAGCTGTTAATTTCATCTAAATTTACTCAAATTTAACTCCTCCAACAACCAAAATCATCAAAATCCAAAAAAATCGAAGTTGGTTCAAATTCCTTTATTACAATTTGACTAAAAATTTATATGAAATCAAAAAAATAGAAGTAAATTTCATCTAAATTTACTCAAATTTAACTCCTCCAACAACCAAAATCATCAAAATCCAAAAAAATCGAAGTTGGTTTCAAAGTACTTTATTACAATTTGACTAAAAATTTATATGAAATAAAAAAAATACAAGAAAATTTCATCTAAATTCAGTCAAATTTAACTCCAACAAAAAAACTCATCAAAATCCAACAAAATCGAAGTTGGTTCAAATTCCTTTATTACAATTTGACTAAAAATTTATATGAAATCAAAAAAAATAGAAGTAAATTTCATCTAAATTCACTCAAATTTAAGTCCTCCAACAAAAAAATTCATCAAAATTCAAAAAAAATCGAAGTTGGTTCAAATTCCTTTATTACAATTTGACTAAAAATTTATATAAAATCCAAAAAATAAAAGTAAATTTCATCTTAATTCACTGAAATTTAGCTCCTCCTACAAAAATATTTATCCAAATCCAAAAAAATCGAAGTTGGTTCAAATTCCTTTATTACAATTTGACTAAAAATTTATATGTAATAAAAAAAATAGAAGTAAATATTATCTAAATTTACTCAAATTTAACTACTCCAACAAAAAAACTCATCAAAATCCAAAAAAATTGAAGTTGGTTCAAATTCCTTTATTACAATTTGACTACAAATTTATATACAATCCAAAAAAATAAAAGTAAATTTCATCTAAATTCACTCAAATTTAGCTCCTCCAACAAAAAAACTCATCAAAATCCAAAAAAATCGAAGTTGGTATCAAATTACTTTATTACAATTTGACTAAAAATTTATATGAAATCAAAAAAAAATACAAGTAAATTTCATCTAAATTCACTCAAATTTAACTCCTCCAACAAAAAAACTCATCAATATCCAAAAAAATCGAAGTTGGTTCAAATTACTTTATTACATTTGACTAAAAATTTATATAAAATCCAAAAAAATAAAAGTAAATTTCATCTAAATTCACTCAAATTTAGCTCCTCCAACAAAAATATTCATCAAAATCCAAAAAAATCGAAGTTGGTATCAAATTACTTTATTACAATTTGACTAAAAATTTATATGAAATAAAAAAAAATTGAAGTAAATTTCATCTAAATTCACTCAAATTTAACTCCTCCAACAAAAAAACTCATCAAAATCCAAAAAAATCGTAGTTGGTTCAAATTCCTTTATTACAATTTGACTAAAAATTTATAGGAAATCAAAAAAATAGAAGTAAATTTCAACTAAATTCACTCAAATTTAACTCCTCCAACAAAAAAACTCATCAAAATCCAAAAAAATCGAAGTTGGTTCAAATTCCTTTATTACAATTTGACTAAAAATTTATATAAAATCCAAAAAAATAAAAGTAAATTTCATCTAAATTCACTCAAATTTAGCTCCTCCAACAAAAATATTCATCAAAATCCAAAAAAATCGAAGTTGGTATCAAATTACTTTATTACAATTTGACTAAAAATTTATATGAAATAAAAAAAAATACAAGAAAATTTCATCTAAATTCAGTCAAATTTAACTCCAACAAAAAAACTCATCAAAATCCAACAAAATCGAAGTTGGTTCAAATTCCTTTATTACAATTTGACTAAAAATTTATATGAAATCAAAAAAAATAGAAGTAAATTTCATCTAAATTCACTCAAATTTAAGTCCTCCAACAAAAAAATTCATCAAAATTCAAAAAAAATCGAAGTTGGTTCAAATTCCTTTATTACAATTTGACTAAAAATTTATATAAAATCCAAAAAATAAAAGTAAATTTCATCTTAATTCACTGAAATTTAGCTCCTCCTACAAAAAAATTTATCCAAATCCAAAAAAATCGAAGTTGGTTCAAATTCCTTTATTACAATTTGACTAAAAATTTATATGTAATAAAAAAAATAGAAGTAAATTTCATCTAAATTTACTCAAATTTAACTACTCCAACAAAAAAACTCATCAAAATCCAAAAAAATCGAAGTTGGTTCAAATTCCTTTATTACAATTTGACTACAAATTTATATACAATCCAAAAAAATAAAAGTAAATTTCATCTAAATTCACTCAAATTTAGCTCCTCCAACAAAAAAATTCATCAAAATCCAAAAAAATCGAAGTTGTTTCAAATCCCTTTATTACAATTTGACTAAAAATTTATATAAAATCCAAAAAAAGCTGTTAATTTCATCTAAATTTACTCAAATTTAACTCCTCCAACAACCAAAATCATCAAAATCCAAAAAAATCGAAGTTGGTTCAAATTCCTTTATTACAATTTGACTAAAAATTTATATGAAATCAAAAAAATAGAAGTAAATTTCATCTAAATTTACTCAAATTTAACTCCTCCAACAACCAAAATCATCAAAATCCAAAAAAATCGAAGTTGGTTTCAAAGTACTTTATTACAATTTGACTAAAAATTTATATGAAATAAAAAAAATACAAGAAAATTTCATCTAAATTCAGTCAAATTTAACTCCAACAAAAAAACTCATCAAAATCCAACAAAATCGAAGTTGGTTCAAATTCCTTTATTACAATTTGACTAAAAATTTATATGAAATCAAAAAAAATAGAAGTAAATTTCATCTAAATTCACTCAAATTTAAGTCCTCCAACAAAAAAATTCATCAAAATTCAAAAAAAATCGAAGTTGGTTCAAATTCCTTTATTACAATTTGACTAAAAATTTATATAAAATCCAAAAAATAAAAGTAAATTTCATCTTAATTCACTGAAATTTAGCTCCTCCTACAAAAAAATTTATCCAAATCCAAAAAAATCGAAGTTGGTTCAAATTCCTTTATTACAATTTGACTAAAAATTTATATGTAATAAAAAAAATAGAAGTAAATATTATCTAAATTTACTCAAATTTAACTACTCCAACAAAAAAACTCATCAAAATCCAAAAAAATCGAAGTTGGTTCAAATTCCTTTATTACAATTTGACTACAAATTTATATACAATCCAAAAAAATAAAAGTAAATTTCATCTAAATTCACTCAAATTTAGCTCCTCCAACAAAAAAACTCATCAAAATCCAAAAAAATCGAAGTTGGTATCAAATTACTTTATTACAATTTGACTAAAAATTTATATGAAATCAAAAAAAAATAGAAGTAAATTTCATCTAAATTCACTCAAATTTAACTCCTCCAACAAAAAACTCATCAATATCCAAAAAAATCGAAGTTGGTTCAAATTACTTTATTACATTTGACTAAAAATTTATATAAAATCCAAAAAAATAAAAGTAAATTTCATCTAAATTCACTCAAATTTAGCTCCTCCAACAAAAATATTCATCAAAATCCAAAAAAATCGAAGTTGGTATCAAATTACTTTATTACAATTTGACTAAAAATTTATATGAAATAAAAAAAAATAGAAGTAAATTTCATCTAAATTCACTCAAATTTAACTCCTCCAACAAAAAAACTCATCAAAATCCAAAAAAATCGTAGTTGGTTCAAATTCCTTTATTACAATTTGACTAAAAATTTATAGGAAATCAAAAAAATAGAAGTAAATTTCATCTAAATTCACTCAAATTTAACTCCTCCAACAAAAAAACTCATCAAAATCCAAAAAAATCGAAGTTGGTTCAAATTCCTTTATTACAATTTGACTAAAAATTTATATAAAATCCAAAAAAATAAAAGTAAATTTCATCTAAATTCACTCAAATTTAGCTCCTCCAACAAAAATATTCATCAAAATCCAAAAAAATCGAAGTTGGTATCAAATTACTTTATTACAATTTGACTAAAAATTTATATGAAATAAAAAAAGATACAAGAAAATTTCATCTAAATTCAGTCAAATTTAACTCCAACAAAAAAACTCATCAAAATCCAACAAAATTGAAGTTGGTTCAAATTCCTTTATTACAATTTGACTAAAAATTTATATGAAATCAAAAAAAATAGAAGTAAATTTCATCTAAATTCACTCAAATTTAAGTCCTCCAACAAAAAAATTCATCAAAATTCAAAAAAAATCGAAGTTGGTTCAAATTCCTTTATTACAATTTGACTAAAAATTTATATAAAATCCAAAAAATAAAAGTAAATTTCATCTTAATTCACTGAAATTTAGCTCCTCCTACAAAAAAATTTATCCAAATCCAAAAAAATCGAAGTTGGTTCAAATTCCTTTATTACAATTTGACTAAAAATTTATATGTAATAAAAAAAATAGAAGTAAATTTCATCTAAATTTACTCAAATTTAACTACTCCAACAAAAAAACTCATCAAAATCCAAAAAAATCGAAGTTGGTTCAAATTCCTTTATTACAATTTGACTACAAATTTATATACAATCCAAAAAAATAAAAGTAAATTTCATCTAAATTCACTCAAATTTAGCTCCTCCAACAAAAAAATTCATCAAAATCCAAAAAAATCGAAGTTGTTTCAAATCCCTTTATTACAATTTGACTAAAAATTTATATAAAATCCAAAAAAAGCTGTTAATTTCATCTAAATTTACTCAAATTTAACTCTTCCAACAACCAAAATCATCAAAATCCAAAAAAATCGAAGTTGGTTCAAATTCATTTATTACAATTTGACTAAAAATTTATATGAAATCAAAAAAATAGAAGTAAATTTCATCTAAATTTACTCAAATTTAACTCCTCCAACAACCAAAATCATCAAAATCCAAAAAAATCGAAGTTGGTTTCAAAGTACTTTATTACAATTTGACTAAAAATTTATATGAAATAAAAAAAATACAAGAAAATTTCATCTAAATTCAGTCAAATTTAACTCCAACAAAAAAACTCATCAAAATCCAACAAAATCGAAGTTGGTTCAAATTCCTTTATTACAATTTGACTAAAAATTTATATGAAATCAAAAAAAATAGAAGTAAATTTCATCTAAATTCACTCAAATTTAAGTCCTCCAACAAAAAAATTCATCAAAATTCAAAAAAAATCGAAGTTGGTTCAAATTCCTTTATTACAATTTGACTAAAAATTTATATAAAATCCAAAAAATAAAAGTAAATTTCATCTTAATTCACTGAAATTTAGCTCCTCCTACAAAAAAATTTATCCAAATCCAAAAAAATCGAAGTTGGTTCAAATTCCTTTATTACAATTTGACTAAAAATTTATATGTAATAAAAAAAATAGAAGTAAATTTCATCTAAATTTACTCAAATTTAACTACTCCAACAAAAAAACTCATCAAAATCCAAAAAAATCGAAGTTGGTTCAAATTCCTTTATTACAATTTGACTACAAATTTATATACAATCCAAAAAAATAAAAGTAAATTTCATCTAAATTCACTCAAATTTAGCTCCTCCAACAAAAAAACTCATCAAAATCCAAAAAAATCGAAGTTGGTTCAAATTCCTTTATTACAATTTGACTAAAAATTTATATGAAATAAAAAAAATAGAAGTAAATTTCATCTAAATTTACTCAAGTTTAGCTCCTCCAACAAAAAAACTCATCAAAATCCAAAAAAATCGAAGTTGGTTCAAATTACTTTATTACATTTGACTAAAAATTTATATAAAATCCAAAAAAATAAAAGTATATTTCATCTAAATTCACTCAAATTTAGCTCCTCCAACAAAAAAATTCATCAAAATCCAAAAAAATCGAAGTTGTTTCAAATCCCTTTATTACAATTTGACTAAAAATTTATATAAAATCCAAAAAAAAGCTGTTAATTTCATCTAAATTTACTCAAATTTAACTCCTCCAACAACCAAAATCATCAAAATCCAAAAAAATCGAAGTTGGTTCAAATTCCTTTATTACTATTTGACCAAAAATTTATATAAAATCCAAAAAAATAAAAGTAAATTTCATCTAAACTCACTCAAATTTAGCTCCTCCAACAAAAAAATTCATCAAAATCCAAAAAAATCGAAGTTGGTTCAAATTCCTTTATTACAATTTGACTAAAAATTTATATAAAATCCAAAAAAATAAAAGTAAATTTCATCTAAATTCACTCAAATTTAGCTCCTCCAACAAAAAAATTCATCAAAATCCAAAAAAATCCAAGTTGGTTTCAATGTACTTTATTACAATTTGACTAAAAATTTATTTAAAATCCAAAAAAATGAAAGTAAATTTCATCTAAATTCAATCAAATTTAACTCATCCAACAACCAAAATCATCAAAATCCAAAAAAATCGAAGTTGGTTCAAATTCCTTTATTACAATTTGAATAAAAATTTGTACAAAATCCAAAAAATAAAAGTAAATTTCATCTAAATTCACTCAAATTTAGCTCCTCCAACAAAAAAATTTATCCAAATCCAAAAAAATCGAAGTTGGTTCAAATTCCTTTATTACAATTTGACTAAAAATTTATATGAAATCAAAAAAAATAGAAGTAAATTTCATCTAAATTTACTCAAATTTAACTACTCCAACAAAAAAACTCATCAAAATCCAAAAAAATCGAAGTTGGTTCAAATTCCTTTATTACAATTTGACTAAAAATTTATATGTAATAAAAAAAATAGAAGTAAATTTCATCTAAATTTACTCAAATTTAACTACACCAACAAAAAAACTCATCAAAAACCAAAAAAATCGAAGTTGGTTCAAATTCCTTTATTACAATTTGACTAAAAATGTATATGAAATAAAAAAAAATAGAAATAAATTTCATCTAAATTTACTCAAATTTAACTCCTCCAACAAAAAAACTTATCAAAATCCCAAAAAATCGAAGTTGGTTCAAATTCCTTTATTACAATTTGACTAAAAATTTATATAAAATCCAAAAAAATGAAAGTAAATTTCATCTAAATTCACTCAAATTTAGCTCCTCCAACAAAAAAATTCATCCAAATCCAAAAAAATCGAAGTTGGTTCAAATTCCTTTATTACAATTTGACTAAAAATTTATATGAAATAAAAAAAAAATAGAAATAAATTTCTACTAAATTCACTCAAATTTAACTCCTCCAACAAAAAAACTCATCAAAATCCAAAAAAATCGAAGTTGGTTCAAATTCCTTTATTACAATTTGACTAAAAATTTATATACAATCCAAAAAAATGAAAGTAAATTTCATCTAAATTCACTCAAATTTAGCTCCTCCAACAAAAAAATTCATCAAAATCCAAAAAAATCGAAGTTGGTTCAAATTCCTTTATTACAATTTGACTAAAAATTTATATAAAATCCAAAAAAATGAAAGTAAATTTCATCTAAATTCAATCAAATTTAGCTCCTTCTACAAAAAAATTCATCAAAATCCAAAAAAATCGAAGTTGTTTCAAATCCCTTTATTACAATTTGACTAAAAATTTATATAAAATCCAAAAAAAAGGTGTTAATTTCATCTAAATTTACTCAAATTTAACTCCTCCAACAACCAAAATCATCAAAATCCAAAAAAATCGAAGTTGGTTTCAAAGTACTTTATTACAATTTGACTAAAAATTTATATGAAATAAAAAAAAATAGAAGAAAATTTCATCTAAATTCACTCAAATTTAACTCCAACAAAAAAACTCATCAAAATCCAAAAAATCGAAGTTGGTTCAAATTCCTTTATTACAATTTGACTAAAAATTTATATGAAATCAAAGAAATAGAAGTATATTTCATCTAAATTCACTCAAATTTAACTCCTCCAACAAAAAAATTCATCAAAATTAAAAAAAAATCGAAGATGGTTCAAATTCCTTTATTACAATTTGACTACAAATTTATATACAATCCAAAAAAATAAAAGTAAATTTCATCTAAATTCACTCAAATTTAGCTCCTCCAACAAAAAAATTCATCAAAATCCAAAAAAATCGAAGTTGGTTCAAATTCCTTTATTACAATTTGACTAAAAATTTATATAAAATCCAAAAAAATGAAAGTAAATTTCATCTAAATTCAATCAAATTTAGCTCCTTCTACAAAAAAATTCATCAAAATCCAAAAAAATCGAAGTTGTTTCAAATCCCTTTATTACAATTTGACTAAAAATTTATATAAAATCCAAAAAAAAGGTGTTAATTTCATCTAAATTTACTCAAATTTAACTCCTCCAACAACCAAAATCATCAAAATCCAAAAAAATCGAAGTTGGTTTCAAAGTACTTTATTACAATTTGACTAAAAATTTATATGAAATAAAAAAAAATAGAAGAAAATTTCATCTAAATTCACTCAAATTTAACTCCAACAAAAAAACTCATCAAAATCCAAAAAATCGAAGTTGGTTCAAATTCCTTTATTACAATTTGACTAAAAATTTATATGAAATCAAAGAAATAGAAGTATATTTCATCTAAATTCACTCAAATTTAACTCCTCCAACAAAAAAATTCATCAAAATTAAAAAAAAATCGAAGATGTTTCAAATTCCTTTATTACAATTTGACTACAAATTTATATACAATCCAAAAAAATAAAAGTAAATTTCATCTAAATTCACTCAAATTTAGCTCCTCCAACAAAAAAACTCATCAAAATCCAAAAAAATCGAAGTTGGTTCAAATTCATTTATTACAATTTGACTAAAAATTTATATGAAATAAAAAAAATAGAAGTAAATTTCATCTAAATTTACTCAAGTTTAGCTCCTCCAACAAAAAAACTCATCAAAATCCAAAAAAATCGAAGTTGGTTCAAATTACTTTATTACATTTGACTAAAAATTTATATAAAATCCAAAAAAATAAAAGTATATTTCATCTAAATTCACTCAAATTTAGGTCCTCCAACAAAAAAATTCATCAAAATCCAAAAAAATCGAAGTTGTTTCAAATCCCTTTATTACAATTTGACTAAAAATTTATATAAAATCCAAAAAAAGCTGTTAATTTCATCTAAATTTACTCAAATTTAACTCCTCCAACAACCAAAATCATCAAAATCCAAAAAAATCGAAGTTGGTTCAAATTCCTTTATTACTATTTGACCAAAAATTTATATAAAATCCAAAAAAATAAAAGTAAATTTCATCTAAACTCACTCAAATTTAGCTCCTCCAACAAAAAAATTCATCAAAATCCAAAAAAATCGAAGTTGGTTCAAATTCCTTTATTACAATTTGACTAAAAATTTATATAAAATCCAAAAAAATAAAAGTAAATTTCATCTAAATTCACTCAAATTTAGCTCCTCCAACAAAAAAATTCATCAAAATCCAAAAAAATCCAAGTTGGTTTCAATGTACTTTATTACAATTTGACTAAAAATTTATTTAAAATCCAAAAAAATGAAAGTAAATTTCATCTAAATTCAATCAAATTTAACTCCTCCAACAACCAAAATCATCAAAATCCAAAAAAATCGAAGTTGGTTTCTAAGTACTTTATTACAATTTGACTAAAAATTTATATGAAATCAAAAAAAATAGAAATAAATTTCTACTAAATTCACTCAAATTTAACTCCTCCAACAAATAAACTCATCAAAAACCAAAAATATCGAAGTTGGTTCAAATTCCTTTATTGCAATTTGACTAAAAATGTATATGAAATAAAAAAAATAGAAATAAATTTCTACTAAATTCACTCAAATTTAACTCCTCCAACAAAAAAACTCATCAAAATCCAAAAAAATCGAAGTTGGTTCAAATTCCTTTATTACAATTTGACTAAAAATTTATATGAAATCCAAAAAAATAAAAGTAAATTTCATCTAAATTCACTCAAATTTAGCTCCTCCAACAAAAAAATTCATCAAAATCCAAAAAAATCGAAGTTGGTTTCCAAGTACTTTATTACAATTTGACTAAAAATTTATATAAAATCCAAGAAATAAAATTAAATTACATCTAAATTCACTCAAATTTAGCTCCTCCTACAAAAAAATTTATCCAAATCCAAAAAAATCGAAGTTGGTTTCAAATTACTTTATTACAATTTGACTAAAAATTTATATAAAATCCAAAAAAATAGAAGTAAATTTCATCTAAATTTACTCAAATTTAACTACTCCAACAAAAAAACTCATCAAAATCCAAAAAAATCGAAGTTGGTTCAAATTCCTTTATTACAATTTGACTAAAAATTTATATGAAATAAAAAAAAAATAGAAATAATTTTCTACTAAATTCACTCAAATTTAACTCCTCCAACAAAAAAACTCATCAAAATCCAAAAAAATCGAAGTTGGTTCAAATTCCTTTATTGCAATTTGACTAAAAATTTATATGAAATAAAAAAATAAAAGTAAATTTCATCTAAATTCACTCAAATTTAGCTCCTCCAACAAAAAAATTCATCAAAATCCAAAAAAATCGAAGTTGGTTCAAATTCCTTTATTACAATTTGACTAAAAATTTATATGAAATCAAAAAATAGAAATAAATTTCTACTAAATTCACTCAAATTTAACTCCTCCAACAAAAAAACTCATCAAAATCCGAAAAAATCGAAGTTGGTTCAAATTCCTTTATTACAATTTGACTAAAAATTTATATTAAATCCAAAAAATAAAAGTAAATTTCATCTAAATTCACTCAAATTTAGCTCCTCCAACAAAAAAATTCATCAAAATCCAAAAAAATCGAAGTTGGTTCAAATTCCTTTATTACAATTTGACTAAAAATTTATATGAAATCAAAAAAATAGAAGTAAATTTCATCTAAATTTACTCAAATTTAACTACTCCAACAAAAAAACTCATCAAAATCCAAAAAAATCGAAGTTGGTTCAAATTCCTTTATTACAATTTGACTAAAAATTTATATGAAATAAAAAAAATAGAAGTAAATTTCATCTATATTTACTCAAATTTAACTCCTCCAACAAAAAAACTCATCAAAATCCAAAAAAATCGAAGTTGGTTCAAATTGCTTTATTACAATTTGACTAAAAATTTATATAAAATCCAAAGAAATAAAAGTAAATTTCATCTAAATTCACTCAAATTTAGCTCCTCCAACAAAAAAATTCATCAAAATCCAAAAAAATCGAAGTTGGTTTCTAAGTACTTTATTACAATTTGACTAAAAATTTATATGAAATCAAAAAAAATAGAAATAAATTTCTACTAAATTCACTCAAATTTAACTCCTCCAACAAATAAACTCATCAAAAACCAAAAAAATCGAAGTTGGTTCAAATTCCTTTATTGCAATTTGACTAAAAATGTATATGAAATAAAAAAAATAGAAATAAATTTCTACTAAATTCACTCAAATTTAACTCCTCCAACAAAAAAACTCATCAAAATCCAAAAAAATCGAAGTTGGTTCAAATTCCTTTATTACAATTTGACTAAAAATTTATATGAAATCCAAAAAAATAAAAGTAAATTTCATCTAAATTCACTCAAATTTAGCTCCTCCAACAAAAAAATTCATCAAAATCCAAAAAAATCGAAGTTGGTTTCCAAGTACTTTATTACAATTTGACTAAAAATTTATATGAAATAAAAAAAAATAGAAATAAATTTCTACTAAATTCACTCAAATTTAACTCCTCCAACAAAAAAACTCATCAAAATCCGAAAAAATCGAAGTTGGTTCAAATTCCTTTATTACAATTTGACTAAAAATTTATATGAAATCAAAAAAATAGAAGTAAATTTCATCTAAATTTACTCAAATTTAACTACTCCAACAAAAAAACTCATCAAAATCCAAAAAAATCGAAGTTGGTTCAAATTCCTTTATTACAATTTGACTAAAAATTTATATGAAATAAAAAAAATAGAAGTAAATTTCATCTAAATTTACTCAAATTTAACTACTCCAACAAAAAAACTCATCAAAATACAACAAAATCGAAGTTGGTTTCAAATTACTTTATTACAATTTGACTAAAAATTTATATAAAATCCAAAAAAAATCAAAGTAAATTTCATCTAAATTCACTCAAATTTAGCTCCTCCAACAAAAATATTCATCAAAATCCAAAAAAATCGAAGTTGGTTTCAAATAACTTTATTACAATTTGACTAAAAATTTATATAAAATCCAAAAAAATGAAAGTAAATTTCATCTAAATTCACTCAAATTTAGCTCCTCCAACAAAAAAATTCATCAAAATCCAAAAAAATCGAAGTTGGTTTCAAATAACTTTATTACAATTTGACTAAAAATTTATATAAAATCCAAAAAAATGAAAGTAAATTTCATCTAAATTTACTCAAATTTAACTCCTCCAACAACCAAAATCATCAAAATCCAAAAAAATCGAAGTTGGTTTCAAAGTACTTTATTACAATTTGACTAAAAATTTATATGAAATAAAAAAAAATACAAGAAAATTTCATCTAAATTCACTCAAATTTAGCTCCTCCAACAAAAAAATTCATCAAAATCCAAAAAAATCGAAGTTGGTTTCTAAGTACTTTATTACAATTTGACTAAAAATTTATATGAAATCAAAAAAAATAGAAATAAATTTCTACTAAATTCACTCAAATTTAACTCCTCCAACAAATAAACTCATCAAAAACCAAAAAAATCGAAGTTGGTTCAAATTCCTTTATTGCAATTTGACTAAAAATGTATATGAAATAAAAAAAATAGAAATAAATTTCTACTAAATTCACTCAAATTTAACTCCTCCAACAAAAAAACTCATCAAAATCCAAAAAAATCGAAGTTGGTTCAAATTCCTTTATTACAATTTGACTAAAAATTTATATGAAATCCAAAAAAATAAAAGTAAATTTCTACTAAATTCACTCAAATTTAACTCCTCCAACAAAAAAACTCATCAAAATCCAAAAAAATCGAAGTTGGTTCAAATTCCTTTATTACAATTTGACTAAAAATTTATATGAAATCCAAAAAAATAAAAGTAAATTTCATCTAAATTCACTCAAATTTAGCTCCTCCAACAAAAAAATTCATCAAAATCCAAAAAAATCGAAGTTGGTTTCCAAGTACTTTATTACAATTTGACTAAAAATTTATATAAAATCCAAGAAATAAAATTAAATTACATCTAAATTCACTCAAATTTAGCTCCTCCAACAAAAAAATTTATCCAAATCCAAAAAAATCGAAGTTGGTTCAAATTCCTTTATTACAATTTGACTAAAAATTTATATGAAATCAAAAAAATAGAAGTAAATTTCATCTAAATTTACTCAAATTTAACTACTCCAACAAAAAAACTCATCAAAATCCAAAAAAATCGAAGTTGGTTCGAATTCCTTTATTACAATTTGACTAAAAATTTATATGAAATCAAAAAATAGAAATAAATTTCTACTAAATTCACTCAAATTTAACTCCTCCAACAAAAAAACTCATCAAAATCCGAAAAAATCGAAGTTGGTTCAAATTCCTTTATTACAATTTGACTAAAAATTTATATTAAATCCAAAAAATAAAAGTAAATTTCATCTAAATTCACTCAAATTTAGCTCCTCCAACAAAAAAATTCATCAAAATCCAACAAAATCGAAGTAGGTTTCAAATTACTTTATTACAATTTGACTAAAAATTTATATAAAATCCAAAAAAATGAAAGTAAATTTCATCTAAATTCACTCAAATTTAGCTCCTCCAACAAAAAAATTCATCCAAATAAAAAAAAATCGAAGTTGGTTCAAATTCCTTTATTACAATTTGACTAAAAATTTATATGAAATAAAAAAAAAATAGAAATAAATTTCTACTAAATTCACTCAAATTTAACTACTCCAACAAAAAAACTCATCAAAATACAAAAAAATCGAAGTTGGTTTCAAATTACTTTATTACAATTTGACTAAAAATTTATATAAAATCCAAAAAATAAAAGTAAATTTCATCTAAATTTACTCAAATTTAACTACTCCAACAAAAAAACTCATCAAAATCCAAAAAAATCGAAGTTGGTTCAAATTCCTTTATTACAATTTGACTAAAAATTTATATGAAATAAAAAAAATAGAAGTAAATTTCATCTATATTTACTCAAATTTAACTCCTCCAACAAAAAAACTCATCAAAATCCAAAAAAATCGAAGTTGGTTCAAATTCCTTTATTACAATTTGACTAAAAATTTATATAAAATCCAAAGAAATAAAAGTAAATTTCATCTAAATTCACTCAAATTTAGCTCCTCCAACAAAAAAATTCATCAAAATCCAAAAAAATCGAAGTTGGTTTCTAAGTACTTTATTACAATTTGACTAAAAATTTATATGAAATAAAAAAAAATAGAAATAAATTTCTACTAAATTCACTCAAATTTAACTCCTCCAACAAATAAACTCATCAAAAACCAAAAAAATCGAAGTTGGTTCAAATTCCTTTATTGCAATTTGACTAAAAATGTATATGAAATAAAAAAAATAGAAATAAATTTCTACTAAATTCACTCAAATTTAACTCCTCCAACAAAAAAACTCATCAAAATCCAAAAAAATCGAAGTTGGTTCAAATTCCTTTATTACAATTTGACTAAAAATTTATATGAAATCCAAAAAAATAAAAGTAAATTTCATCTAAATTCACTCAAATTTAGCTCCTCCAACAAAAAAATTCATCAAAATCCAAAAAAATCGAAGTTGGTTTCCAAGTACTTTATTACAATTTGACTAAAAATTTATATAAAATCCAAGAAATAAAATTAAATTACATCTAAATTCACTCAAATTTAGCTCCTCCAACAAAAAAATTTATCCAAATCCAAAAAAATCGAAGTTGGTTCAAATTCCTTTATTACAATTTGACTAAAAATTTATATGAAATCAAAAAAATAGAAGTAAATTTCATCTAAATTTACTCAAATTTAACTACTCCAACAAAAAAACTCATCAAAATCCAAAAAAATCGAAGTTGGTTCGAATTCCTTTATTACAATTTGACTAAAAATTTATATGAAATCAAAAAATAGAAATAAATTTCTACTAAATTCACTCAAATTTAACTCCTCCAACAAAAAAACTCATCAAAATCCGAAAAAATCGAAGTTGGTTCAAATTCCTTTATTACAATTTGACTAAAAATTTATATTAAATCCAAAAAATAAAAGTAAATTTCATCTAAATTCACTCAAATTTAGCTCCTCCAACAAAAAAATTCATCAAAATCCAACAAAATCGAAGTAGGTTTCAAATTACTTTATTACAATTTGACTAAAAATTTATATAAAATCCAAAAAAATGAAAGTAAATTTCATCTAAATTCACTCAAATTTAGCTCCTCCAACAAAAAAATTCATCCAAATCAAAAAAAATCGAAGTTGGTTCAAATTCCTTTATTACAATTTGACTAAAAATTTATATGAAATAAAAAAAAAATAGAAATAAATTTCTACTAAATTCACTCAAATTTAACTACTCCAACAAAAAAACTCATCAAAATACAAAAAAATCGAAGTTGGTTTCAAATTACTTTATTACAATTTGACTAAAAATTTATATAAAATCCAAAAAATAAAAGTAAATTTCATCTAAATTCACTCAAATTTAGCTCCTCCAACAAAAAAATTCATCAAAATCCAAAAAAATCGAAGTTGGTTTCTAAGTACTTTATTACAATTTGACTAAAAATTTATATGAAATCAAAAAAAATAGAAATAAATTTCTACTAAATTCACTCAAATTTAACTCCTCCAACAAAAAAACTCATCAAAATCCGAAAAAATCGAAGTTGGTTCAAATTCCTTTATTACAATTTGACTAAAAATTTATATGAAATCAAAAAAACAGAAGTAAATTTCATCTAAATTTACTCAAATTTAACTACTCCAACAAAAAAACTCATCAAAATCCAAAAAAATCGAAGTTGGTTCAAATTCCTTTATTACAATTTGACTAAAAATTTATATGAAATAAAAAAAATAGAAGTAAATTTCATCTAAATTTACTCAAATTTAACTACTCCAACAAAAAAACTCATCAAAATACAACAAAATCGAAGTTGGTTTCAAATTACTTTATTACAATTTGACTAAAAATTTATATAAAATCCAAAAAAAATAAAAGTAAATTTCATCTAAATTCACTCAAATTTAGCTCCTCCAACAAAAAAATTCATCAAAATCCAAAAAAATCGAAGTTGGTTTCAAATAACTTTATTACAATTTGACTAAAAATTTATATAAAATCCAAAAAAATGAAAGTAAATTTCATCTAAATTCACTCAAATTTAGCTCCTCCAACAAAAAAATTCATCAAAATCCAAAAAAATCGAAGTTGGTTTCAAATAACTTTATTACAATTTGACTAAAAATTTATATAAAATCCAAAAAAATGAAAGTAAATTTCATCTAAATTCACTCAAATTTAGCTCCTCCAACAAAAAAATTCATCAAAATCCAAAAAAATCGAAGTTGGTTTCTAAGTACTTTATTACAATTTGACTAAAAATTTATATGAAATCAAAAAAAATAGAAATAAATTTCTACTAAATTCACTCAAATTTAACTCCTCCAACAAATAAACTCATCAAAAACCAAAAAAATCGAAGTTGGTTCAAATTCCTTTATTGCAATTTGACTAAAAATGTATATGAAATAAAAAAAATAGAAATAAATTTCTACTAAATTCACTCAAATTTAACTCCTCCAACAAAAAAACTCATCAAAATCCAAAAAAATCGAAGTTGGTTCAAATTCCTTTATTACAATTTGACTAAAAATTTATATGAAATCCAAAAAAATAAAAGTAAATTTCTACTAAATTCACTCAAATTTAACTCCTCCAACAAAAAAACTCATCAAAATCCAAAAAAATCGAAGTTGGTTCAAATTCCTTTATTACAATTTGACTAAAAATTTATATGAAATCCAAAAAAATAAAAGTAAATTTCATCTAAATTCACTCAAATTTAGCTCCTCCAACAAAAAAATTCATCAAAATCCAAAAAAATCGAAGTTGGTTTCCAAGTACTTTATTACAATTTGACTAAAAATTTATATAAAATCCAAGAAATAAAATTAAATTACATCTAAATTCACTCAAATTTAGCTCCTCCAACAAAAAAATTTATCCAAATCCAAAAAAATCGAAGTTGGTTCAAATTCCTTTATTACAATTTGACTAAAAATTTATATGAAATCAAAAAAATAGAAGTAAATTTCATCTAAATTTACTCAAATTTAACTACTCCAACAAAAAAACTCATCAAAATCCAAAAAAATCGAAGTTGGTTCGAATTCCTTTATTACAATTTGACTAAAAATTTATATGAAATCAAAAAATAGAAATAAATTTCTACTAAATTCACTCAAATTTAACTCCTCCAACAAAAAAACTCATCAAAATCCGAAAAAATCGAAGTTGGTTCAAATTCCTTTATTACAATTTGACTAAAAATTTATATTAAATCCAAAAAATAAAAGTAAATTTCATCTAAATTCACTCAAATTTAGCTCCTCCAACAAAAAAATTCATCAAAATCCAACAAAATCGAAGTAGGTTTCAAATTACTTTATTACAATTTGACTAAAAATTTATATAAAATCCAAAAAAATGAAAGTAAATTTCATCTAAATTCACTCAAATTTAGCTCCTCCAACAAAAAAATTCATCCAAATCAAAAAAAATCGAAGTTGGTTCAAATTCCTTTATTACAATTTGACTAAAAATTTATATGAAATAAAAAAAAAATAGAAATAAATTTCTACTAAATTCACTCAAATTTAACTACTCCAACAAAAAAACTCATCAAAATACAAAAAAATCGAAGTTGGTTTCAAATTACTTTATTACAATTTGACTAAAAATTTATATAAAATCCAAAAAATAAAAGTAAATTTCATCTAAATTCACTCAAATTTAGCTCCTCCAACAAAAAAATTCATCAAAATCCAAAAAAATCGAAGTTGGTTTCTAAGTACTTTATTACAATTTGACTAAAAATTTATATGAAATCAAAAAAAATAGAAATAAATTTCTACTAAATTCACTCAAATTTAACTCCTCCAACAAAAAAACTCATCAAAATCCGAAAAAATCGAAGTTGGTTCAAATTCCTTTATTACAATTTGACTAAAAATTTATATGAAATCAAAAAAATAGAAGTAAATTTCATCTAAATTTACTCAAATTTAACTACTCCAACAAAAAAACTCATCAAAATCCAAAAAAATCGAAGTTGGTTCAAATTCCTTTATTACAATTTGACTAAAAATTTATATGAAATAAAAAAAATAGAAGTAAATTTCATCTAAATTTACTCAAATTTAACTACTCCAACAAAAAAACTCATCAAAATACAACAAAATCGAAGTTGGTTTCAAATTACTTTATTACAATTTGACTAAAAATTTATATAAAATCCAAAAAAAATAAAAGTAAATTTCATCTAAATTCACTCAAATTTAGCTCCTCCAACAAAAAAATTCATCAAAATCCAAAAAAATCGAAGTTGGTTTCAAATAACTTTATTACAATTTGACTAAAAATTTATATAAAATCCAAAAAAATGAAAGTAAATTTCATCTAAATTCACTCAAATTTAGCTCCTCCAACAAAAAAATTCATCAAAATCCAAAAAAATCGAAGTTGGTTTCAAATAACTTTATTACAATTTGACTAAAAATTTATATAAAATCCAAAAAAATGAAAGTAAATTTCATCTAAATTTACTCAAATTTAACTCCTCCAACAACCAAAATCATCAAAATCCAAAAAAATCGAAGTTGGTTTCAAAGTACTTTATTACAATTTGACTAAAAATTTATATGAAATAAAAAAAAATACAAGAAAATTTCATCTAAATTCACTCAAATTTAGCTCCTCCAACAAAAAAATTCATCAAAATCCAAAAAAATCGAAGTTGGTTTCAAATAACTTTATTACAATTTGACTAAAAATTTATATAAAATCCAAAAAAATGAAAGTAAATTTCATCTAAATTTACTCAAATTTAACTCCTCCAACAACCAAAATCATCAAAATCCAAAAAAATCGAAGTTGGTTTCAAAGTACTTTATTACAATTTGACTAAAAATTTATATGAAATAAAAAAAAATACAAGAAAATTTCATCTAAATTCACTCAAATTTAGCTCCTCCAACAAAAAAATTTATCCAAATCCAAAAAAATCGAAGTTGGTTCAAATTCCTTTATTACAATTTGACTAAAAATTTATATGAAATCAAAAAAATAGAAGTAAATTTCATCTAAATTTACTCAAATTTAACTACTCCAACAAAAAAACTCATCAAAATCCAAAAAAATCGAAGTTGGTTCGAATTCCTTTATTACAATTTGACTAAAAATTTATATGAAATCAAAAAATAGAAATAAATTTCTACTAAATTCACTCAAATTTAACTCCTCCAACAAAAAAACTCATCAAAATCCGAAAAAATCGAAGTTGGTTCAAATTCCTTTATTACAATTTGACTAAAAATTTATATTAAATCCAAAAAATAAAAGTAAATTTCATCTAAATTCACTCAAATTTAGCTCCTCCAACAAAAAAATTCATCAAAATCCAACAAAATCGAAGTAGGTTTCTAATTACTTTATTACAATTTGACTAAAAATTTATATAAAATCCAAAAAAATGAAAGTAAATTTCATCTAAATTCACTCAAATTTAGCTCCTCCAACAAAAAAATTCATCCAAATCCAAAAAAATCGAAGTTGGTTCAAATTCCTTTATTACAATTTGACTAAAAATTTATATGAAATAAAAAAAAAATAGAAATAAATTTCTACTAAATTCACTCAAATTTAACTACTCCAACAAAAAAACGCATCAAAATACAAAAAAATCGAAGTTGGTTTCAAATTACTTTATTACAATTTGACTAAAAATTTATATAAAATCCAAAAAATAAAAGTAAATTTCATCTAAATTCACTCAAATTTAGCTCCTCCAACAAAAAAATTCATCAAAATCCAAAAAAATCGAAGTTGGTTTCTAAGTACTTTATTACAATTTGACTAAAAATTTATATGAAATCAAAAAAAATAGAAATAAATTTCTACTAAATTCACTCAAATTTAACTCCTCCAACAAAAAAACTCATCAAAATCCGAAAAAATCGAAGTTGGTTCAAATTCCTTTATTACAATTTGACTAAAAATTTATATAAAATCCAAAAAAATGAAAGTAAATTTCATCTAAATTCACTCAAATTTAGCTCCTCCAACAAAAAAATTCATCCAAATCCAAAAAAATCGAGGTTGGTTCAAATTCCTTTATTACAATTTGACTAAAAATTTATATAAAATCCAAAAAAATAAAAGTAAATTTCATCTACATTCACTCAAATTTAGCTCCTCCAACAAAAAAATTCATCAAAATCCAAAAAAATCGAAGTTGGTTTCTAAGTACTTTATTACAATTTGACTAAAAATTTATATGAAATCAAAAAAAAAAGAAATAAATTTCTACTAAATTCACTCAAATTTAACTCCTCCAACAAAAAAACTAATCAAAATCCGAAAAAATCGAAGTTGGTTCAAATTCCTTTATTACAATTTGACTAAAAATTTATATAAAATCCAAAAAATAAAAGTAAATTTCATCTAAATTCACTCAAATTTAGCTCTTCCAACAAAAAAATTTATCCAAATCCAAAAAAATCGATGTTGGTTCAAATTCCTTTATTACAATTTGACTAAAAATTTATATTAAATCCAAAAAAATAAAAGTAAATTTCATCTAAATTCACTCAAATTTAGCTCCTCCTACAAAAAAATTTATCCAAATCCAAAAAAATCGAAGTTGGTTCAAATTCCTTTATTACAATTTGACTAAAAATTTATATGTAATAAAAAAAATTGAAGTAAATTTCATCTATATTTACTCAAATTTAACTCCTCTAACAAAAAAACTCATCAAAATCCAAAAAAATCGAAGTTGGTTCAAATTCCTTTATTACAATTTGACTAAAAATTTATATAAAATCCAAAAAAATAAAAGTAAATTTCATCTACATTCACTCAAATTTAGCTCCTCCAACAAAAAAATTCATCAAAATCCAAAAAAATCGAAGTTGGTTTCTAAGTACTTTATTACAACTTGACTAAAAATTTATATGAAATCAAAAAAAAAAGAAATAAATTTCTACTAAATTCACTCAAATTTAACTCCTCCAACAAAAAAACTCATCAAAATCCGAAAAAATCGAAGTTGGTTCAAATTCCTTTATTACAATTTGACTAAAAATTTATATAAAATCCAAAAAATAAAAGTAAATTTCATCTAAATTCACTCAAATTTAGCTCTTCCAACAAAAAAATTTATCCAAATCCAAAAAAATCGAAGTTGGTTCAAATTCCTTTATTACAATTTGACTAAAAATTTATATTAAATCCAAAAAAATAAAAGTAAATTTCATCTAAATTCACTCAAATTTAGCTCCTCCTACAAAAAAATTTATCCAAATCCAAAAAAATCGAAGTTGGTTCAAATTCCTTTATTACAATTTGACTAAAAATTTATATGTAATAAAAAAAATAGAAGTAAATTTCATCTAAATTTACTCAAATTTAACTACTCCAACAAAAAAACTCATCAAAATCCAAAAAAATCGAAGTTGGTTCGAATTCCTTTATTACAATTTGACTAAAAATTTATATGAAATCAAAAAATAGAAATAAATTTCTACTAAATTCACTCAAATTTAACTCCTCCAACAAAAAAACTCATCAAAATCCGAAAAAATCGAAGTTGGTTCAAATTCCTTTATTACAATTTGACTAAAAATTTATATTAAATCCAAAAAATAAAAGTAAATTTCATCTAAATTCACTCAAATTTAGCTCCTCCAACAAAAAAATTCATCAAAATCCAACAAAATCGAAGTAGGTTTCAAATTACTTTATTACAATTTGACTAAAAATTTATATAAAATCCAAAAAAATGAAAGTAAATTTCATCTAAATTCACTCAAATTTAGCTCCTCCAACAAAAAAATTCATCCAAATCCAAAAAAATCGAAGTTGGTTCAAATTCCTTTATTACAATTTGACTAAAAATTTATATGAAATAAAAAAAAAATAGAAATAAATTTCTACTAAATTCACTCAAATTTAACTACTCCAACAAAAAAACGCATCAAAATACAAAAAAATCGAAGTTGGTTTCAAATTACTTTATTACAATTTGACTAAAAATTTATATAAAATCCAAAAAATAAAAGTAAATTTCATCTAAATTCACTCAAATTTAGCTCCTCCAACAAAAAAATTCATCAAAATCCAAAAAAATCGAAGTTGGTTTCTAAGTACTTTATTACAATTTGACTAAAAATTTATATGAAATCAAAAAAAATAGAAATAAATTTCTACTAAATTCACTCAAATTTAACTCCTCCAACAAAAAAACTCATCAAAATCCGAAAAAATCGAAGTTGGTTCAAATTCCTTTATTACAATTTGACTAAAAATTTATATAAAATCCAAAAAAATGAAAGTAAATTTCATCTAAATTCACTCAAATTTAGCTCCTCCAACAAAAAAATTCATCCAAATCCAAAAAAATCGAGGTTGGTTCAAATTCCTTTATTACAATTTGACTAAAAATTTATATAAAATCCAAAAAAATAAAAGTAAATTTCATCTACATTCACTCAAATTTAGCTCCTCCAACAAAAAAATTCATCAAAATCCAAAAAAATCGAAGTTGGTTTCTAAGTACTTTATTACAATTTGACTAAAAATTTATATGAAATCAAAAAAAAAAAGAAATAAATTTCTACTAAATTCACTCAAATTTAACTCCTCCAACAAAAAAACTAATCAAAATCCGAAAAAATCGAAGTTGGTTCAAATTCCTTTATTACAATTTGACTAAAAATTTATATAAAATCCAAAAAATAAAAGTAAATTTCAACTAAATTCACTCAAATTTAGCTCTTCCAACAAAAAAATTTATCCAAATCCAAAAAAATCGATGTTGGTTCAAATTCCTTTATTACAATTTGACTAAAAATTTATATTAAATCCAAAAAAATAAAAGTAAATTTCATCTAAATTCACTCAAATTTAGCTCCTCCTACAAAAAAATTTATCCAAATCCAAAAAAATCGAAGTTGGTTCAAATTCCTTTATTACAATTTGACTAAAAATTTATATGTAATAAAAAAAATTGAAGTAAATTTCATCTATATTTACTCAAATTTAACTCCTCTAACAAAAAAACTCATCAAAATCCAAAAAAATCGAAGTTGGTTCAAATTCCTTTATTACAATTTGACTAAAAATTTATATAAAATCCAAAAAAATAAAAGTAAATTTCATCTACATTCACTCAAATTTAGCTCCTCCAACAAAAAAATTCATCAAAATCCAAAAAAATCGAAGTTGGTTTCTAAGTACTTTATTACAACTTGACTAAAAATTTATATGAAATCAAAAAAAAAAGAAATAAATTTCTACTAAATTCACTCAAATTTAACTCCTCCAACAAAAAAACTCATCAAAATCCGAAAAAATCGAAGTTGGTTCAAATTCCTTTATTACAATTTGACTAAAAATTTATATAAAATCCAAAAAATAAAAGTAAATTTCATCTAAATTCACTCAAATTTAGCTCTTCCAACAAAAAAATTTATCCAAATCCAAAAAAATCGAAGTTGGTTCAAATTCCTTTATTACAATTTGACTAAAAATTTATATTAAATCCAAAAAAATAAAAGTAAATTTCATCTAAATTCACTCAAATTTAGCTCCTCCTACAAAAAAATTTATCCAAATCCAAAAAAATCGAAGTTGGTTCAAATTCCTTTATTACAATTTGACTAAAAATTTATATGTAATAAAAAAAATAGAAGTAAATTTCATCTAAATTTACTCAAATTTAACTACACCAACAAAAAAACTCATCAAAAACCAAAAAAATCGAAGTTGGTTCAAATTCCTTTATTACAATTTGACTAAAAATGTATATGAAATAAAAAAAAATAGGAATAAATTTCATCTAAATTTACTCAAATTTAACTCCTCCAACAAAAAAACTTATCAAAATCCAAAAAAATCGAAGTTGGTTCAAATTCCTTTATTACAATTTGACTAAAAATTTATATAAAATCCAAAAAAATGAAAGTAAATTTCATCTAAATTCACTCAAATTTAGCTCCTCCAACAAAAAAATTCATCCAAATCCAAAAAAATCGAAGTTGGTTCAAATTCCTTTATTACAATTTGACTAAAAATTTATATAAAATCCAAAAAAATGAAAGTAAATTTCATCTAAATTCAATCAAATTTAGCTCCTTCTACAAAAAAATTCATCAAAATCCAAAAAAATCGAAGTTGTTTCAAATCCCTTTATTACAATTTGACTAAAAATTTATATAAAATCCAAAAAAAAGGTGTTAATTTCATCTAAATTTACTCAAATTTAACTCCTCCAACAACCAAAATCATCAAAATCCAAAAAAATCGAAGTTGGTTTCAAAGTACTTTATTACAATTTGACTAAAAATTTATATGAAATAAAAAAAAATAGAAGAAAATTTCATCTAAATTCACTCAAATTTAACTCCAACAAAAAAACTCATCAAGATCCAAAAAAATCGAAGTTGGTTCAAATTCCTTTATTACAATTTGACTAAAAATTTATATGAAATCAAAAAAAATAGAAGTATATTTCATCTAAATTCACTCAAATTTAACTCCTCCAACAAAAAAATTCAACAAAATTAAAAAAAAATCGAAGTTGGTTCAAATTCCTTTATTACAATTTGACTAAAAATTTATATAAAATCCAAAAAATAAAAGTAAATTTCATCTAAATTCACTCAAATTTAGCTCCTCCTACAAAAAAATTTATCCAAATCCAAAAAAATCGAAGTTGGTTCAAATTCCTTTATTACAATTTGACTAAAAATGTATATGAAATAAAAAAAAAATAGAAATAATTTTCTACTAAATTCACTCAAATTTAACTCCTCCAACAAAAAAACTCATCAAAATCCAAAAAAATCGAAGTTGGTGCAAATTCCTTTATTACAATTTGACTAAAAATTTATATGAAATAAAAAAAAAGAAGTAAATTTCATCTAAAGTTACTCAAGTTTAGCTCCTCCAACAAAAAAACTCATCAAAATCCAAAAAAATCGAAGTTGGATCAAATTCCTTTATTACAATTTGACTAAAAATTTATATAAAATCCAAAAAAAATAAAAGTAAATTTCATCTAAATTCACTCAAATTTAGCTCCTCCAACAAAAAAATTCATCAAAATCCAAAAAAATCGAAGTTGGTTTCTAAGTACTTTATTATAATTTGACTAAAAATTTATATAAAATCCAAAAAATAAAAGTAAATTTCATCTAAATTCACTCAAATTTAGCTCCTCCAACAACAAAATTTATCAAAATCCAAAAAATCGAAGTTGGTTTCTAAGTACTTTATTATAATTTGACTAAAAATTTATATAAAATCCAAAAAATAAAAGTAAATTTCATCTAAATTCACTCAAATTTAGCTCCTCCAACAACAAAATTTATCAAAATCCAAAAAATCGATGTTGGTTTCTAAGTACTTTATTATAATTTGACTAAAAATTTATATAAAATCCAAAAAATAAAAGTAAATTTCATCTAAAGCTCCTCCAACAAAAATATTTATCCAAATCCAAAAAAATCGAAGTTGGTTCAAATTCCTTTATTACAATTTGACTAAAAATTTATATGAAATCAAAAAAAATAGAAGTAAATTTCATCTAAATTTACTCAAATTTAACTACTCCAACAAAAAAACTCATCAAAATCCAAAAAAATCGAAGTTGGTTCAAATTCCTTTATTACAATTTGACTAAAAATGTATATGAAATAAAAAAAAATAGAAATAATTTTCTACTAAATTCACTCAAATTTAACTCCTCCAACAAAAAACTCATCAAAATCCAAAAAAATCGAAGTTTGTTCAAATTCCTTTATTACAATTTGACTAAAAATATATATGAAGTCAAAAAAATAGAAGTAAATTTCATCTAAATTTACTCAAATTTAACTACTCCAACAAAAAAACTCATCAAAATCCAAAAAAATCGAAGTTGGTTCAAATTCCTTTATTACAATTTGACTAAAAATTTATATAAAATCCAAAAAAATGAAAGTAAATTTCATCTAAATTCACTCAAATTTAGCTCCTCCAACAAAAAAATTCATGCAAATCCAAAAAAATCGAGGTTGGTTCAAATTCCTTTATTACAATTTGACTAAAAATTTATATGAAATAAAAAAAAAATAGAAATAAATTTCTACTAAATTCACTCAAATTTAACTCCTCCAACAAAAAAACTCATCAAAATCCGAAAAAATCGAAGTTGGTTCAAATTCCTTTATTACAATTTGACTAAAAATTTATATAAAATCCAAAAAATAAAAGTAAATTTCATCTAAATTCACTCAAATTTAGCTCTTCCAACAAAAAAATTTATCCAAATCCAAAAAAATCGAAGTTGGTTCAAATTCCTTTATTACAATTTGACTAAAAATTTATATTAAATCCAAAAAAATAAAAGTAAATTTCATCTAAATTCACTCAAATTTAGCTCCTCCTACAAAAAAATTTATCCAAATCCAAAAAAATCGAAGTTGGTTCAAATTCCTTTATTACAATTTGACTAAAAATTTATATGTAATAAAAAAAATTGAAGTAAATTTCATCTATATTTACTCAAATTTAACTCCTCTAACAAAAAAACTCATCAAAATCCAAAAAAATCGAAGTTGGTTCAAATTCCTTTATTACAATTTGACTAAAAATTTATATAAAATCCAAAAAAATAAAAGTAAATTTCATCTACATTCACTCAAATTTAGCTCCTCCAACAAAAAAATTCATCAAAATCCAAAAAAATCGAAGTTGGTTTCTAAGTACTTTATTACAATTTGACTAAAAATTTATATGAAATCAAAAAAAAAGAAATAAATTTCAACTAAATTCACTCAAATTTAACTCCTCCAACAAAAAAACTCATCAAAATCCGAAAAAATCGAAGTTGGTTCAAATTCCTTTATTACAATTTGACTAAAAATTTATATAAAATCCAAAAAATAAAAGTAAATTTCATCTAAATTCACTCAAATTTAGCTCTTCCAACAAAAAAATTTATCCAAATCCAAAAAAATCGAAGTTGGTTCAAATTCCTTTATTACAATTTGACTAAAAATTTATATAAAATCCAAAAAAATGAAAGTAAATTTCATCTAAATTCAATCAAATTTAGCTCCTTCTACAAAAAAATTCATCAAAATCCAAAAAAATCGAAGTTGTTTCAAATCCCTTTATTACAATTTGACTAAAAATTTATATAAAATCCAAAAAAAAGGTGTTAATTTCATCTAAATTTACTCAAATTTAACTCCTCCAACAACCAAAATCATCAAAATCCAAAAAAATCGAAGTTGGTTTCAAAGTACTTTATTACAATTTGACTAAAAATTTATATGAAATAAAAAAAAATAGAAGAAAATTTCATCTAAATTCACTCAAATTTAACTCCAACAAAAAAACTCATCAAGATCCAAAAAAATCGAAGTTGGTTCAAATTCCTTTATTACAATTTGACTAAAAATTTATATGAAATCAAAAAAAATAGAAGTATATTTCATCTAAATTCACTCAAATTTAACTCCTCCAACAAAAAAATTCAACAAAATTAAAAAAAAATCGAAGTTGGTTCAAATTCCTTTATTACAATTTGACTAAAAATTTATATAAAATCCAAAAAATAAAAGTAAATTTCATCTAAATTCACTCAAATTTAGCTCCTCCTACAAAAAAATTTATCCAAATCCAAAAAAATCGAAGTTGGTTCAAATTCCTTTATTACAATTTGACTAAAAATGTATATGAAATAAAAAAAAAATAGAAATAATTTTCTACTAAATTCACTCAAATTTAACTCCTCCAACAAAAAAACTCATCAAAATCCAAAAAAATCGAAGTTGGTGCAAATTCCTTTATTACAATTTGACTAAAAATTTATATGAAATAAAAAAAAAGAAGTAAATTTCATCTAAAGTTACTCAAGTTTAGCTCCTCCAACAAAAAAACTCATCAAAATCCAAAAAAATCGAAGTTGGATCAAATTCCTTTATTACAATTTGACTAAAAATTTATATAAAATCCAAAAAAAATAAAAGTAAATTTCATCTAAATTCACTCAAATTTAGCTCCTCCAACAAAAAAATTCATCAAAATCCAAAAAAATCGAAGTTGGTTTCTAAGTACTTTATTATAATTTGACTAAAAATTTATATAAAATCCAAAAAATAAAAGTAAATTTCATCTAAATTCACTCAAATTTAGCTCCTCCAACAACAAAATTTATCAAAATCCAAAAAATCGAAGTTGGTTTCTAAGTACTTTATTATAATTTGACTAAAAATTTATATAAAATCCAAAAAATAAAAGTAAATTTCATCTAAATTCACTCAAATTTAGCTCCTCCAACAACAAAATTTATCAAAATCCAAAAAATCGAAGTTGGTTTCTAAGTACTTTATTATAATTTGACTAAAAATTTATATAAAATCCAAAAAATAAAAGTAAATTTCATCTAAAGCTCCTCCAACAAAAATATTTATCCAAATCCAAAAAAATCGAAGTTGGTTCAAATTCCTTTATTACAATTTGACTAAAAATTTATATGAAATCAAAAAAAATAGAAGTAAATTTCATCTAAATTTACTCAAATTTAACTACTCCAACAAAAAAACTCATCAAAATCCAAAAAAATCGAAGTTGGTTCAAATTCCTTTATTACAATTTGACTAAAAATGTATATGAAATAAAAAAAAATAGAAATAATTTTCTACTAAATTCACTCAAATTTAACTCCTCCAACAAAAAACTCATCAAAATCCAAAAAAATCGAAGTTTGTTCAAATTCCTTTATTACAATTTGACTAAAAATATATATGAAGTCAAAAAAATAGAAGTAAATTTCATCTAAATTTACTCAAATTTAACTACTCCAACAAAAAAACTCATCAAAATCCAAAAAAATCGAAGTTGGTTCAAATTCCTTTATTACAATTTGACTAAAAATTTATATAAAATCCAAAAAAATGAAAGTAAATTTCATCTAAATTCACTCAAATTTAGCTCCTCCAACAAAAAAATTCATGCAAATCCAAAAAAATCGAGGTTGGTTCAAATTCCTTTATTACAATTTGACTAAAAATTTATATGAAATAAAAAAAAAATAGAAATAAATTTCTACTAAATTCACTCAAATTTAACTCCTCCAACAAAAAAACTCATCAAAATCCGAAAAAATCGAAGTTGGTTCAAATTCCTTTATTACAATTTGACTAAAAATTTATATAAAATCCAAAAAATAAAAGTAAATTTCATCTAAATTCACTCAAATTTAGCTCTTCCAACAAAAAAATTTATCCAAATCCAAAAAAATCGAAGTTGGTTCAAATTCCTTTATTACAATTTGACTAAAAATTTATATTAAATCCAAAAAAATAAAAGTAAATTTCATCTAAATTCACTCAAATTTAGCTCCTCCTACAAAAAAATTTATCCAAATCCAAAAAAATCGAAGTTGGTTCAAATTCCTTTATTACAATTTGACTAAAAATTTATATGTAATAAAAAAAATTGAAGTAAATTTCATCTATATTTACTCAAATTTAACTCCTCTAACAAAAAAACTCATCAAAATCCAAAAAAATCGAAGTTGGTTCAAATTCCTTTATTACAATTTGACTAAAAATTTATATAAAATCCAAAAAAATAAAAGTAAATTTCATCTACATTCACTCAAATTTAGCTCCTCCAACAAAAAAATTCATCAAAATCCAAAAAAATCGAAGTTGGTTTCTAAGTACTTTATTACAATTTGACTAAAAATTTATATGAAATCAAAAAAAAAGAAATAAATTTCAACTAAATTCACTCAAATTTAACTCCTCCAACAAAAAAACTCATCAAAATCCGAAAAAATCGAAGTTGGTTCAAATTCCTTTATTACAATTTGACTAAAAATTTATATAAAATCCAAAAAATAAAAGTAAATTTCATCTAAATTCACTCAAATTTAGCTCTTCCAACAAAAAAATTTATCCAAATCCAAAAAAATCGAAGTTGGTTCAAATTCCTTTATTACAATTTGACTAAAAATTTATATAAAATCCAAAAAAATGAAAGTAAATTTCATCTAAATTCAATCAAATTTAGCTCCTTCTACAAAAAAATTCATCAAAATCCAAAAAAATCGAAGTTGTTTCAAATCCCTTTATTACAATTTGACTAAAAATTTATATAAAATCCAAAAAAAAGGTGTTAATTTCATCTAAATTTACTCAAATTTAACTCCTCCAACAACCAAAATCATCAAAATCCAAAAAAATCGAAGTTGGTTTCAAAGTACTTTATTACAATTTGACTAAAAATTTATATGAAATAAAAAAAAATAGAAGAAAATTTCATCTAAATTCACTCAAATTTAACTCCAACAAAAAAACTCATCAAGATCCAAAAAAATCGAAGTTGGTTCAAATTCCTTTATTACAATTTGACTAAAAATTTATATGAAATCAAAAAAAATAGAAGTATATTTCATCTAAATTCACTCAAATTTAACTCCTCCAACAAAAAAATTCAACAAAATTAAAAAAAAATCGAAGTTGGTTCAAATTCCTTTATTACAATTTGACTAAAAATTTATATAAAATCCAAAAAATAAAAGTAAATTTCATCTAAATTCACTCAAATTTAGCTCCTCCTACAAAAAAATTTATCCAAATCCAAAAAAATCGAAGTTGGTTCAAATTCCTTTATTACAATTTGACTAAAAATGTATATGAAATAAAAAAAAAATAGAAATAATTTTCTACTAAATTCACTCAAATTTAACTCCTCCAACAAAAAAACTCATCAAAATCCAAAAAAATCGAAGTTGGTGCAAATTCCTTTATTACAATTTGACTAAAAATTTATATGAAATAAAAAAAAAGAAGTAAATTTCATCTAAAGTTACTCAAGTTTAGCTCCTCCAACAAAAAAACTCATCAAAATCCAAAAAAATCGAAGTTGGATCAAATTCCTTTATTACAATTTGACTAAAAATTTATATAAAATCCAAAAAAAATAAAAGTAAATTTCATCTAAATTCACTCAAATTTAGCTCCTCCAACAAAAAAATTCATCAAAATCCAAAAAAATCGAAGTTGGTTTCTAAGTACTTTATTATAATTTGACTAAAAATTTATATAAAATCCAAAAAATAAAAGTAAATTTCATCTAAATTCACTCAAATTTAGCTCCTCCAACAACAAAATTTATCAAAATCCAAAAAATCGAAGTTGGTTTCTAAGTACTTTATTATAATTTGACTAAAAATTTATATAAAATCCAAAAAATAAAAGTAAATTTCATCTAAATTCACTCAAATTTAGCTCCTCCAACAACAAAATTTATCAAAATCCAAAAAATCGAAGTTGGTTTCTAAGTACTTTATTATAATTTGACTAAAAATTTATATAAAATCCAAAAAATAAAAGTAAATTTCATCTAAAGCTCCTCCAACAAAAATATTTATCCAAATCCAAAAAAATCGAAGTTGGTTCAAATTCCTTTATTACAATTTGACTAAAAATTTATATGAAATCAAAAAAAATAGAAGTAAATTTCATCTAAATTTACTCAAATTTAACTACTCCAACAAAAAAACTCATCAAAATCCAAAAAAATCGAAGTTGGTTCAAATTCCTTTATTACAATTTGACTAAAAATGTATATGAAATAAAAAAAAATAGAAATAATTTTCTACTAAATTCACTCAAATTTAACTCCTCCAACAAAAAACTCATCAAAATCCAAAAAAATCGAAGTTTGTTCAAATTCCTTTATTACAATTTGACTAAAAATATATATGAAATCAAAAAAATAGAAGTAAATTTCATCTAAATTTACTCAAATTTAACTACTCCAACAAAAAAACTCATCAAAATCCAAAAAAATCGAAGTTGGTTCAAATTCCTTTATTACAATTTGACTAAAAATTTATATAAAATCCAAAAAAATGAAAGTAAATTTCATCTAAATTCACTCAAATTTAGCTCCTCCAACAAAAAAATTCATCCAAATCCAAAAAAATCGAGGTTGGTTCAAATTCCTTTATTACAATTTGACTAAAAATTTATATGAAATAAAAAAAATTGAAGTAAATTTCATCTATATTTACTCAAATTTAACTCCTCTAACAAAAAAACTCATCAAAATCCAAAAAAATCGAAGTTGGTTCAAATTCCTTTATTACAATTTGACTAAAAATTTATATAAAATCCAAAAAAATAAAAGTAAATTTCATCTACATTCACTCAAATTTAGCTCCTCCAACAAAAAAATTCATCAAAATCCAAAAAAATCGAAGTTGGTTTCTAAGTACTTTATTACAATTTGACTAAAAATTTATATGAAATCAAAAAAAAAAGAAATAAATTTCTACTAAATTCACTCAAATTTAACTCCTCCAACAAAAAAACTCATCAAAATCCGAAAAAATCGAAGTTGGTTCAAATTCCTTTATTACAATTTGACTAAAAATTTATATAAAATCCAAAAAATAAAAGTAAATTTCATCTAAATTCACTCAAATTTAGCTCTTCCAACAAAAAAATTTATCCAAATCCAAAAAAATCGAAGTTGGTTCAAATTCCTTTATTACAATTTGACTAAAAATTTATATTAAATCCAAAAAAATAAAAGTAAATTTCATCTAAATTCACTCAAATTTAGCTCCTCCTACAAAAAAATTTATCCAAATCCAAAAAAATCGAAGTTGGTTCAAATTCCTTTATTACAATTTGACTAAAAATTTATATGTAATAAAAAAAATAGAAGTAAATTTAATCTAAATTTACTCAAATTTAACTACACCAACAAAAAAACTCATCAAAAACCAAAAAAATCGAAGTTGGTTCAAATTCCTTTATTACAATTTGACTAAAAATTTATATAAAATCCAAAAAAATGAAAGTAAATTTCTTCTAAATTCACTCAAATTTAGCTCCTCCAACAAAAAAATTCATCCAAATCCAAAAAAATCGAAGTTGGTTCAAATTCCTTTATTACAATTTGACTAAAAATTTATATAAAATCCAAAAAATAAAAGTAAATTTCATCTAAATTCACTCAAATTTAGCTCCTCCTACAAAAAAATTTATCCAAATCCAAAAAAATCGAAGTTGGTTCAAATTCCTTTATTACAATTTGACTAAAAATGTATATGAAATAAAAAAAAAATAGAAATAATTTTCTACTAAATTCACTCAAATTTAACTCCTCCAACAAAAAAACTCATCAAAATCCAAAAAAATCGAAGTTGGTGCAAATTCCTTTATTACAATTTGACTAAAAATTTATATGAAATAAAAAAAAAGAAGTAAATTTCATCTAAAGTTACTCAAGTTTAGCTCCTCCAACAAAAAAACTCATCAAAATCCAAAAAAATCGAAGTTGGATCAAATTCCTTTATTACAATTTGACTAAAAATTTATATAAAATCCAAAAAAAATAAAAGTAAATTTCATCTAAATTCACTCAAATTTAGCTCCTCCAACAAAAAAATTCATCAAAATCCAAAAAAATCGAAGTTGGTTTCTAAGTACTTTATTATAATTTGACAAAAAATTTATATAAAATCCAAAAAATAAAAGTAAATTTCATCTAAATTCACTCAAATTTAGCTCCTCCAACAACAAAATTTATCAAAATCCAAAAAATCGAAGTTGGTTTCTAAGTACTTTATTATAATTTGACTAAAAATTTATATAAAATCCAAAAAATAAAAGTAAATTTCATCTAAAGCTCCTCCAACAAAAATATTTATCCAAATCCAAAAAAATCGAAGTTGGTTCAAATTCCTTTATTACAATTTGACTAAAAATTTATATGAAATCAAAAAAAATAGAAGTAAATTTCATCTAAATTTACTCAAATTTAACTACTCCAACAAAAAAACTCATCAAAATCCAAAAAAATCGAAGTTGGTTCAAATTCCTTTATTACAATTTGACTAAAAATGTATATGAAATAAAAAAAAATAGAAATAATTTTCTACTAAATTCACTCAAATTTAACTCCTCCAACAAAAAACTCATCAAAATCCAAAAAAATCGAAGTTTGTTCAAATTCCTTTATTACAATTTGACTAAAAATATATATGAAATCAAAAAAATAGAAGTAAATTTCATCTAAATTTACTCAAATTTAACTACTCCAACAAAAAAACTCATCAAAATCCAAAAAAATCGAAGTTGGTTCAAATTCCTTTATTACAATTTGACTAAAAATTTATATAAAATCCAAAAAAATGAAAGTAAATTTCATCTAAATTCACTCAAATTTAGCTCCTCCAACAAAAAAATTCATCCAAATCCAAAAAAATCGAGGTTGGTTCAAATTCCTTTATTACAATTTGACTAAAAATTTATATGAAATAAAAAAAAAATAGAAATAAATTTCTACTAAATTCACTCAAATTTAACTCCTCCAACAAAAAAACTCATCAAAATCCGAAAAAATCGAAGTTGGTTCAAATTCCTTTATTACAATTTGACTAAAAATTTATATAAAATCCAAAAAATAAAAGTAAATTTCATCTAAATTCACTCAAATTTAGCTCTTCCAACAAAAAAATTTATCCAAATCCAAAAAAATCGAAGTTGGTTCAAATTCCTTTATTACAATTTGACTAAAAATTTATATTAAATCCAAAAAAATAAAAGTAAATTTCATCTAAATTCACTCAAATTTAGCTCCTCCTACAAAAAAATTTATCCAAATCCAAAAAAATCGAAGTTGGTTCAAATTCCTTTATTACAATTTGACTAAAAATTTATATAAAATCCAAAAAATAAAAGTAAATTTCATCTAAATTCACTCAAATTTAGCTCTTCCAACAAAAAAATTTATCCAAATCCAAAAAAATCGAAGTTGGTTCAAATTCCTTTATTACAATTTGACTAAAAATTTATATTAAATCCAAAAAAATAAAAGTAAATTTCATCTAAATTCACTCAAATTTAGCTCCTCCTACAAAAAAATTTATCCAAATCCAAAAAAATCGAAGTTGGTTCAAATTCCTTTATTACAATTTGACTAAAAATTTATATGTAATAAAAAAAATAGAAGTAAATTTAATCTAAATTTACTCAAATTTAACTACACCAACAAAAAAACTCATCAAAAACCAAAAAAATCGAAGTTGGTTCAAATTCCTTTATTACAATTTGACTAAAAATTTATATAAAATCCAAAAAAATGAAAGTAAATTTCATCTAAATTCACTCAAATTTAGCTCCTCCAACAAAAAAATTCATCCAAATCCAAAAAAATCGAAGTTGGTTCAAATTCCTTTATTACAATTTGACTAAAAATTTATATGAAATAAAAAAAAAATAGAAATAAATTTCTACTAAATTCACTCAAATTTAACTCCTCCAACAAAAAAACTCATCAAAATCCAAAAAAATCGAAGTTGGTTCAAATTCCTTTATTACAATTTGACTAAAAATTTATATACAACCCAAAAAAATGAAAGTAAATTTCATCTAAATTCACTCAAATTTAGCTCCTCCAACAAAAAAATTCATCAAAATCCAAAAAAATCGAAGTTGGTTCAAATTCCTTTATTACAATTTGACTAAAAATTTATATAAAATCCAAAAAAATGAAAGTAAATTTCATCTAAATTCAATCAAATTTAGCTCCTTCTACAAAAAAATTCATCAAAATCCAAAAAAATCGAAGTTGTTTCAAATCCCTTTATTACAATTTGACTAAAAATTTATATAAAATCCAAAAAAAAGGTGTTAATTTCATCTAAATTTACTCAAATTTAACTCCTCCAACAACCAAAATCATCAAAATCCAAAAAAATCGAAGTTGGTTTCAAAGTACTTTATTACAATTTGACTAAAAATGTATATGAAATAAAAAAAAATAGAAGAAAATTTCATCTAAATTCACTCAAATTTAACTCCAACAAAAAAACTCATCAAGATCCAAAAAAGTCGAAGTTGGTTCAAATTCCTTTATTACAATTTGACTAAAAATTTATATGAAATCAAAAAAAATAGAAGTATATTTCATCTAAATTCACTCAAATTTAACTCCTCCAACAAAAAAATTCAACAAAATTAAAAAAAAATCGAAGTTGGTTCAAATTCCTTTATTACAATTTGACTAAAAATTTATATAAAATCCAAAAAATAAAAGTAAATTTCATCTAAATTCACTCAAATTTAGCTCCTCCTACAAAAAAATTTATCCAAATCCAAAAAAATCGAAGTTGGTTCAAATTCCTTTATTACAATTTGACTAAAAATGTATATGAAATAAAAAAAAAATAGAAATAATTTTCTACTAAATTCACTCAAATTTAACTCCTCCAACAAAAAAACTCATCAAAATCCAAAAAAATCGAAGTTGGTGCAAATTCCTTTATTACAATTTGACTAAAAATTTATATGAAATAAAAAAAAAGAAGTAAATTTCATCTAAAGTTACTCAAGTTTAGCTCCTCCAACAAAAAAACTCATCTAAATCCAAAAAAATCGAAGTTGGTTCAAATTCCTTTATTACAATTTGACTAAAAATTTATATAAAATCCAAAAAAAATAAAAGTAAATTTCATCTAAATTCACTCAAATTTAGCTCCTCCAACAAAAAAATTCATCAAAATCCAAAAAAATCGAAGTTGGTTTCTAAGTACTTTATTATAATTTGACTAAAAATTTATATAAAATCCAAAAAATAAAAGTAAATTTCATCTAAATTCACTCAAATTTAGCTCCTCCAACAACAAAATTTATCAAAATCCAAAAAATCGAAGTTGGTTTCTAAGTACTTTATTATAATTTGACTAAAAATTTATATAAAATCCAAAAAATAAAAGTAAATTTCATCTAAATTCACTCAAATTTAGCTCCTCCAACAACAAAATTTATCAAAATCCCAAAAATCGAAGTTGGTTTCTAAGTACTTTATTATAATTTGACTAAAAATTTATATAAAATCCAAAAAATAAAAGTAAATTTCATCTAAAGCTCCTCCAACAAAAATATTTATCCAAATCCAAAAAAATCGAAGTTGGTTCAAATTCCTTTATTACAATTTGACTAAAAATTTATATGAAATCAAAAAAAATAGAAGTAAATTTCATCTAAATTTACTCAAATTTAACTACTCCAACAAAAAAACTCATCAAAATCCAAAAAAATCGAAGTTGGTTCAAATTCCTTTATTACAATTTGACTAAAAATGTATATGAAATAAAAAAAAATAGAAATAATTTTCTACTAAATTCACTCAAATTTAACTCCTCCAACAAAAAACTCATCAAAATCCAAAAAAATCGAAGTTTGTTCAAATTCCTTTATTACAATTTGACTAAAAATATATATGAAATCAAAAAAATAGAAGTAAATTTCATCTAAATTTACTCAAATTTAACTACTCCAACAAAAAAACTCATCAAAATCCAAAAAAATCGAAGTTGGTTCAAATTCCTTTATTACAATTTGACTAAAAATTTATATAAAATCCAAAAAAATGAAAGTAAATTTCATCTAAATTCACTCAAATTTAGCTCCTCCAACAAAAAAATTCATCCAAATCCAAAAAAATCGAGGTTGGTTCAAATTCCTTTATTACAATTTGACTAAAAATTTATATGAAATAAAAAAAAAATAGAAATAAATTTCTACTAAATTCACTCAAATTTAACTCCTCCAACAAAAAAACTCATCAAAATCCGAAAAAATCGAAGTTGGTTCAAATTCCTTTATTACAATTTGACTAAAAATTTATATAAAATCCAAAAAATAAAAGTAAATTTCATCTAAATTCACTCAAATTTAGCTCTTCCAACAAAAAAATTTATCCAAATCCAAAAAAATCGAAGTTGGTTCAAATTCCTTTATTACAATTTGACTAAAAATTTATATTAAATCCAAAAAAATAAAAGTAAATTTCATCTAAATTCACTCAAATTTAGCTCCTCCTACAAAAAAATTTATCCAAATCCAAAAAAATCGAAGTTGGTTCAAATTCCTTTATTACAATTTGACTAAAAATTTATATGTAATAAAAAAAATTGAAGTAAATTTCATCTATATTTACTCAAATTTAACTCCTCTAACAAAAAAACTCATCAAAATCCAAAAAAATCGAAGTTGGTTCAAATTCCTTTATTACAATTTGACTAAAAATTTATATAAAATCCAAAAAAATAAAAGTAAATTTCATCTACATTCACTCAAATTTAGCTCCTCCAACAAAAAAATTCATCAAAATCCAAAAAAATCGAAGTTGGTTTCTAAGTACTTTATTACAATTTGACTAAAAATTTATATGAAATCAAAAAAAAAGAAATAAATTTCAACTAAATTCACTCAAATTTAACTCCTCCAACAAAAAAACTCATCAAAATCCGAAAAAATCAAAGTTGGTTCAAATTCCTTTATTACAATTTGACTAAAAATTTATATAAAATCCAAAAAATAAAAGTAAATTTCATCTAAATTCACTCAAATTTAGCTCTTCCAACAAAAAAATTTATCCAAATCCAAAAAAATCGAAGTTGGTTCAAATTCCTTTATTACAATTTGACTAAAAATTTATATTAAATCCAAAAAAATAAAAGTAAATTTCATCTAAATTCACTCAAATTTAGCTCCTCCAACAAAAAAATTCATCAAAATCCAAAAAAATCGAAGTTGGTTTCTAAGTACTTTATTACAATTTGACTAAAAATTTATATGAAATCAAAAAAAAAGAAATAAATTTCTACTAAATTCACTCAAATTTAACTCCTCCAACAAAAAAACTCATCAAAATCCGAAAAAATCGAAGTTGGTTCAAATTCCTTTATTACAATTTGACTAAAAATTTATATAAAATCCAAAAAATAAAAGTAAATTTCATCTAAATTCACTCAAATTTAGCTCTTCCAACAAAAAAATTTATCCAAATCCAAAAAAATCGAAGTTGGTTCAAATTCCTTTATTACAATTTGACTAAAAATTTATATTAAATCCAAAAAAATAAAAGTAAATTTCATCTAAATTCACTCAAATTTAGCTCCTCCAACAAAAAAATTCATCCAAATCCAAAAAAATCGAGGTTGGTTCAAATTCCTTTATTACAATTTGACTAAAAATTTATATGAAATAAAAAAAAAATAGAAATAAATTTCTACTAAATTCACTCAAATTTAACTCCTCCAACAAAAAAACTCATCAAAATCCAAAAAAATCGAAGTTGGTTCAAATTCCTTTATTACAATTTGACTAAAAATTTATATGAAATAAAAAATATTGAAGTAAATTTCATCTATATTTACTCAAATTTAACTCCTCTAACAAAAAAACTCATCAAAATCCAAAAAAATCGAAGTTGGTTCAAATTCCTTTATTACAATTTGACTAAAAATTTATATAAAATCCAAAAAAATAAAAGTAAATTTCATCTACATTCACTCAAATTTAGCTCCTCCAACAAAAAAATTCATCAAAATCCAAAAAAATCGAAGTTGGTTTCTAAGTACTTTATTACAATTTGACTAAAAATTTATATGAAATCAAAAAAAAAAGAAATAAATTTCTACTAAATTCACTCAAATTTAACTCCTCCAACAAAAAAACTCATCAAAATCCGAAAAAATCGAAGTTGGTTCAAATTCCTTTATTACAATTTGACTAAAAATTTATATAAAATCCAAAAAATAAAAGTAAATTTCATCTAAATTCACTCAAATTTAGCTCTTCCAACAAAAAAATTTATCCAAATCCAAAAAAATCGAAGTTGGTTCAAATTCCTTTATTACAATTTGACTAAAAATTTATATTAAATCCAAAAAAATAAAAGTAAATTTCATCTAAATTCACTCAAATTTAGCTCCTCCTACAAAAAAATTTATCCAAATCCAAAAAAATCGAAGTTGGTTCAAATTCCTTTATTACAATTTGACTAAAAATTTATATGTAATAAAAAAAATAGAAGTAAATTTAATCTAAATTTACTCAAATTTAACTACACCAACAAAAAAACTCATCAAAAACCAAAAAAATCGAAGTTGGTTCAAATTCCTTTATTACAATTTGACTAAAAATTTATATACAACCCAAAAAAATGAAAGTAAATTTCATCTAAATTCACTCAAATTTAGCTCCTCCAACAAAAAAATTCATCAAAATCCAAAAAAATCGAAGTTGGTTCAAATTCCTTTATTACAATTTGACTAAAAATTTATATAAAATCCAAAAAAATGAAAGTAAATTTCATCTAAATTCAATCAAATTTAGCTCCTTCTACAAAAAAATTCATCAAAATCCAAAAAAATCGAAGTTGTTTCAAATCCCTTTATTACAATTTGACTAAAAATTTATATAAAATCCAAAAAAAAGGTGTTAATTTCATCTAAATTTACTCAAATTTAACTCCTCCAACAACCAAAATCATCAAAATCCAAAAAAATCGAAGTTGGTTTCAAAGTACTTTATTACAATTTGACTAAAAATGTATATGAAATAAAAAAAAATAGAAGAAAATTTCATCTAAATTCACTCAAATTTAACTCCAACAAAAAAACTCATCAAGATCCAAAAAAGTCGAAGTTGGTTCAAATTCCTTTATTACAATTTGACTAAAAATTTATATGAAATCAAAAAAAATAGAAGTATATTTCATCTAAATTCACTCAAATTTAACTCCTCCAACAAAAAAATTCAACAAAATTAAAAAAAAATCGAAGTTGGTTCAAATTCCTTTATTACAATTTGACTAAAAATTTATATAAAATCCAAAAAAAATAAAAGTAAATTTCATCTAAATTCACTCAAATTTAGCTCCTCCAACAAAAAAATTCATCAAAATCCAAAAAAATCGAAGTTGGTTTCTAAGTACTTTATTATAATTTGACTAAAAATTTATATAAAATCCAAAAAATAAAAGTAAATTTCATCTAAATTCACTCAAATTTAGCTCCTCCAACAACAAAATTTATCAAAATCCAAAAAATCGAAGTTGGTTTCTAAGTACTTTATTATAATTTGACTAAAAATTTATATAAAATCCAAAAAATAAAAGTAAATTTCATCTAAATTCACTCAAATTTAGCTCCTCCAACAACAAAATTTATCAAAATCCCAAAAATCGAAGTTGGTTTCTAAGTACTTTATTATAATTTGACTAAAAATTTATATAAAATCCAAAAAATAAAAGTAAATTTCATCTAAAGCTCCTCCAACAAAAATATTTATCCAAATCCAAAAAAATCGAAGTTGGTTCAAATTCCTTTATTACAATTTGACTAAAAATTTATATGAAATCAAAAAAAATAGAAGTAAATTTCATCTAAATTTACTCAAATTTAACTACTCCAACAAAAAAACTCATCAAAATCCAAAAAAATCGAAGTTGGTTCAAATTCCTTTATTACAATTTGACTAAAAATGTATATGAAATAAAAAAAAATAGAAATAATTTTCTACTAAATTCACTCAAATTTAACTCCTCCAACAAAAAACTCATCAAAATCCAAAAAAATCGAAGTTTGTTCAAATTCCTTTATTACAATTTGACTAAAAATATATATGAAATCAAAAAAATAGAAGTAAATTTCATCTAAATTTACTCAAATTTAACTACTCCAACAAAAAAACTCATCAAAATCCAAAAAAATCGAAGTTGGTTCAAATTCCTTTATTACAATTTGACTAAAAATTTATATGAAATAAAAAAAAATAGAAATAAATTTCTACTAAATTCACTCAAATTTAACTCCTCCAACAAAAAAACTCATCAAAATCCAAAAAAATCGAAGTTGGTTCAAATTCCTTTATTACAATTTGACTAAAAATTTATATGAAATAAAAAAAATTGAAGTAAATTTCATCTATATTTACTCAAATTTAACTCCTCTAACAAAAAAACTCATCAAAATCCAAAAAAATCGAAGTTGGTTCAAATTCCTTTATTACAATTTGACTAAAAATTTATATAAAATCCAAAAAAATAAAAGTAAATTTCATCTACATTCACTCAAATTTAGCTCCTCCAACAAAAAAATTCATCAAAATCCAAAAAAATCGAAGTTGGTTTCTAAGTACTTTATTACAATTTGACTAAAAATTTATATGAAATCAAAAAAAAAAGAAATAAATTTCTACTAAATTCACTCAAATTTAACTCCTCCAACAAAAAAACTCATCAAAATCCGAAAAAATCGAAGTTGGTTCAAATTCCTTTATTACAATTTGACTAAAAATTTATATAAAATCCAAAAAATAAAAGTAAATTTCATCTAAATTCACTCAAATTTAGCTCTTCCAACAAAAAAATTTATCCAAATCCAAAAAAATCGAAGTTGGTTCAAATTCCTTTATTACAATTTGACTAAAATTTATATGTAATAAAAAAAATAAAAGTAAATTTCATCTAAATTCACTCAAATTTAGCTCTTCCAACAAAAAAACTCATCAAAATCCAAAAAAATCGAAGTTGGTTCAAATTCCTTTATTACAATTTGACTAAAAATTTATATAAAATCCAAAAAAATGAAAGTAAATTTCATCTACATTCACTCAAATTTAGCTCCTCCAACAAAAAAATTCATCAAAATCCAAAAAAATCGAAGTTGGTTTCTAAGTACTTTATTACAATTTGACTAAAAATTTATATGAAATCAAAAAAAAAAGAAATAAATTTCTACTAAATTCACTCAAATTTAACTCCTCCAACAAAAAAACTCATCAAAATCCGAAAAAATCGAAGTTGGTTTCCAAGTACTTTATTACAATTTGACTAAAAATTTATATAAAATCCAAGAAATAAAATTAAATTACATCTAAATTCACTCAAATTTAGCTCCTCCAACAAAAAAATTTATCCAAATCCAAAAAAATCGAAGTTGGTTCAAATTCCTTTATTACAATTTGACTAAAAATTTATATGAAATCAAAAAAATAGAAGTAAATTTCATCTAAATTTACTCAAATTTAACTACTCCAACAAAAAAACTCATCAAAATCCAAAAAAATCGAAGTTGGTTCGAATTCCTTTATTACAATTTGACTAAAAATTTATATGAAATCAAAAAATAGAAATAAATTTCTACTAAATTCACTCAAATTTAACTCCTCCAACAAAAAAACTCATCAAAATCCGAAAAAATCGAAGTTGGTTCAAATTCCTTTATTACAATTTGACTAAAAATTTATATTAAATCCAAAAAAATGAAAGTAAATTTCATCTAAATTCACTCAAATTTAGCTCCTCCAACAAAAAAATTCATCCAAATCCAAAAAAATCGAAGTTGGTTCAAATTCCTTTATTACAATTTGACTAAAAATTTATATGAAATAAAAAAAAATAGAAATAAATTTCTACTAAATTCACTCAAATTTAACTCCTCCAACAAAAAAACTCATCAAAATCCAAAAAAATCGAAGTTGGTTCAAATTCCTTTATTACAATTTGACTAAAAATTTATATACAACCCAAAAAAATGAAAGTAAATTTCATCTAAATTCACTCAAATTTAGCTCCTCCAACAAAAAAATTCATCAAAATCCAAAAAAATCGAAGTTGGTTCAAATTCCTTTATTACAATTTGACTAAAAATTTATATAAAATCCAAAAAAATGAAAGTAAATTTCATCTAAATTCAATCAAATTTAGCTCCTTCTACAAAAAAATTCATCAAAATCCAAAAAAATCGAAGTTGTTTCAAATCCCTTTATTACAATTTGACTAAAAATTTATATAAAATCCAAAAAAAAGGTGTTAATTTCATCTAAATTTACTCAAATTTAACTCCTCCAACAACCAAAATCATCAAAATCCAAAAAAATCGAAGTTGGTTTCAAAGTACTTTATTACAATTTGACTAAAAATGTATATGAAATAAAAAAAAATAGAAGAAAATTTCATCTAAATTCACTCAAATTTAACTCCAACAAAAAAACTCATCAAGATCCAAAAAAGTCGAAGTTGGTTCAAATTCCTTTATTACAATTTGACTAAAAATTTATATGAAATCAAAAAAAATAGAAGTATATTTCATCTAAATTCACTCAAATTTAACTCCTCCAACAAAAAAATTCAACAAAATTAAAAAAAAATCGAAGTTGGTTCAAATTCCTTTATTACAATTTGACTAAAAATTTATATAAAATCCAAAAAATAAAAGTAAATTTCATCTAAATTCACTCAAATTTAGCTCCTCCTACAAAAAAATTTATCCAAATCCAAAAAAATCGAAGTTGGTTCAAATTCCTTTATTACAATTTGACTAAAAATGTATATGAAATAAAAAAAAAATAGAAATAATTTTCTACTAAATTCACTCAAATTTAACTCCTCCAACAAAAAAACTCATCAAAATCCAAAAAAATCGAAGTTGGTGCAAATTCCTTTATTACAATTTGACTAAAAATTTATATGAAATAAAAAAAAAGAAGTAAATTTCATCTAAAGTTACTCAAGTTTAGCTCCTCCAACAAAAAAACTCATCTAAATCCAAAAAAATCGAAGTTGGTTCAAATTCCTTTATTACAATTTGACTAAAAATTTATATAAAATCCAAAAAAAATAAAAGTAAATTTCATCTAAATTCACTCAAATTTAGCTCCTCCAACAAAAAAATTCATCAAAATCCAAAAAAATCGAAGTTGGTTTCTAAGTACTTTATTATAATTTGACTAAAAATTTATATAAAATCCAAAAAATAAAAGTAAATTTCATCTAAATTCACTCAAATTTAGCTCCTCCAACAACAAAATTTATCAAAATCCAAAAAATCGAAGTTGATTTCTAAGTACTTTATTATAATTTGACTAAAAATTTATATAAAATCCAAAAAATAAAAGTAAATTTCATCTAAATTCACTCAAATTTAGCTCCTCCAACAACAAAATTTATCAAAATCCAAAAAATCGAAGTTGGTTTCTAAGTACTTTATTATAATTTGACTAAAAATTTATATAAAATCCAAAAAATAAAAGTAAATTTCATCTAAAGCTCCTCCAACAAAAATATTTATCCAAATCCAAAAAAATCGAAGTTGGTTCAAATTCCTTTATTACAATTTGACTAAAAATTTATATGAAATCAAAAAAAATAGAAGTAAATTTCATCTAAATTTACTCAAATTTAACTACTCCAACAAAAAAACTCATCAAAATCCAAAAAAATCGAAGTTTGTTCAAATTCCTTTATTACAATTTGACTAAAAATATATATGAAATCAAAAAAATAGAAGTAAATTTCATCTAAATTTACTCAAATTTAACTACTCCAACAAAAAAACTCATCAAAATCCAAAAAAATCGAAGTTGGTTCAAATTCCTTTATTACAATTTGACTAAAAATTTATATAAAATCCAAAAAAATGAAAGTAAATTTCATCTAAATTCACTCAAATTTAGCTCCTCCAACAAAAAAATTCATCCAAATCCAAAAAAATCGAGGTTGGTTCAAATTCCTTTATTACAATTTGACTAAAAATTTATATGAAATAAAAAAAAATAGAAATAAATTTCTACTAAATTCACTCAAATTTAACTCCTCCAACAAAAAAACTCATCAAAATCCAAAAAAATCGAAGTTGGTTCAAATTCCTTTATTACAATTTGACTAAAAATTTATATGAAATAAAAAAAATTGAAGTAAATTTCATCTATATTTACTCAAATTTAACTCCTCTAACAAAAAAACTCATCAAAATCCAAAAAAATCGAAGTTGGTTCAAATTCCTTTATTACAATTTGACTAAAAATTTATATAAAATCCAAAAAATAAAAGTAAATTTCATCTAAATTCACTCAAATTTAGCTCTTCCAACAAAAAAATTTATCCAAATCCAAAAAAATCGAAGTTGGTTCAAATTCCTTTATTACAATTTGACTAAAAATTTATATTAAATCCAAAAAAATAAAAGTAAATTTCATCTAAATTCACTCAAATTTAGCTCCTCCTACAAAAAAATTTATCCAAATCCAAAAAAATCGAAGTTGGTTCAAATTCCTTTATTACAATTTGACTAAAAATTTATATGTAATAAAAAAAATTGAAGTAAATTTCATCTATATTTACTCAAATTTAACTCCTCTAACAAAAAAACTCATCAAAATCCAAAAAAATCGAAGTTGGTTCAAATTCCTTTATTACAATTTGACTAAAAATTTATATTAAATCCAAAAAAATAAAAGTAAATTTCATCTAAATTCACTCAAATTTAGCTCCTCCTACAAAAAAATTTATCCAAATCCAAAAAAATCGAAGTTGGTTCAAATTCCCTTATTACAATTTGACTAAAAATTTATATGTAATAAAAAAAATTGAAGTAAATTTCATCTATATTTACTCAAATTTAACTCCTCTAACAAAAAAACTCATCAAAATCCAAAAAAATCGAAGTTGGTTCAAATTCCTTTATTACAATTTGACTAAAAATTGATATAAAATCCAAAAAAATAAAAGTAAATTTCATCTACATTCACTCAAATTTAGCTCCTCCAACAAAAAAATTCATCAAAATCCAAAAGAATCGAAGTTGGTTTCTAAGTACTTTATTACAATTTGACTAAAAATTTATATGAAATCAAAAAAAAAAAGAAATAAATTTCTACTAAATTCACTCAAATTTAACTCCTCCAACAAAAAAACTCATCAAAATCCGAAAAAATCGAAGTTGGTTCAAATTCCTTTATTACAATTTGACTAAAAATTTATATAAAATCCAAAAAATAAAAGTAAATTTCATCTAAATTCACTCAAATTTAGCTCCTCCTACAAAAAAATTTATCCAAATCCAAAAAAATCGAAGTTGGTTCAAATTCCTTTATTACAATTTGACTAAAAATTTATATGTAATAAAAAAAATAGAAGTAAATTTCATCTAAATTTACTCAAATTTAACTACACCAACAAAAAAACTCATCAAAAACCAAAAAAATCGAAGTTGGTTCAAATTCCTTTATTACAATTTGACTAAAAATTTATATGAAATAAAAAAAAGAAGTAAATTTCATCTAAAGTTACTCAAGTTTAGCTCCTCCAACAAAAAAACTCATCTAAATCCAAAAAAATCGAAGTTGGTTCAAATTCTTTATTACAATTTGACTAAAAATTTATATAAAATCCAAAAAAAATAAAAGTAAATTTCATCTAAATTCACTCAAATTTAGCTCCTCCAACAAAAAAATTCATCAAAATCCAAAAAAATCGAAGTTGGTTTCTAAGTACTTTATTATAATTTGACTAAAAATTTATATAAAATCCAAAAAATAAAAGTAAATTTCATCTAAATTCACTCAAATTTAGCTCCTCCAACAACAAAATTTATCAAAATCCAAAAAATCGAAGTTGGTTTCTAAGTACTTTATTATAATTTGACTAAAAATTTATATAAAATCCAAAAAATAAAAGTAAATTTCATCTAAATTCACTCAAATTTAGCTCCTCCAACAACAAAATTTATCAAAATCCAAAAAATCGAAGGTGGTTTCTAAGTACTTTATTATAATTTGACTAAAAATTTATATAAAATCCAAAAAATAAAAGTAAATTTCATCTAAAGCTCCTCCAACAAAAATATTTATCCAAATCCAAAAAAATCGAAGTTGGTTCAAATTCCTTTATTACAATTTGACTAAAAATTTATATGAAATCAAAAAAAATAGAAGTAAATTTCATCTAAATTTACTCAAATTTAACTACTCCAACAAAAAAACTCATCAAAATCCAAAAAAATCGAAGTTGGTTCAAATTCCTTTATTACAATTTGACTAAAAATGTATATGAAATAAAAAAAAATAGAAATAATTTTCTACTAAATTCACTCAAATTTAACTCCTCCAACAAAAAACTCATCAAAATCCAAAAAAATCGAAGTTTGTTCAAATTCCTTTATTACAATTTGACTAAAAATATATATGAAATCAAAAAAATAGAAGTAAATTTCATCTAAATTTACTCAAATTTAACTACTCCAACAAAAAAACTCATCAAAATCCAAAAAAATCGAAGTTGGTTCAAATTCCTTTATTACAATTTGACTAAAAATTTATATAAAATCCAAAAAAATGAAAGTAAATTTCATCTAAATTCACTCAAATTTAGCTCCTCCAACAAAAAAATTCATCCAAATTCAAAAAAATCGAGGTTGGTTCAAATTCCTTTATTACAATTTGACTAAAAATTTATATGAAATAAAAAAAAATAGAAATAAATTTCTACTAAATTCACTCAAATTTAACTCCTCCAACAAAAAAACTCATCAAAATCCAAAAAAATCGAAGTTGGTTCAAATTCTTTTATTACAATTTGACTAAAAATTTATATGAAATAAAAAAAATTGAAGTAAATTTCATCTATATTTACTCAAATTTAACTCCTCTAACAAAAAAACTCATCAAAATCCAAAAAAATCGAAGTTGGTTCAAATTCCTTTATTACAATTTGACTAAAAATTTATATAAAATCCAAAAAAATAAAAGTAAATTTCATCTACATTCACTCAAATTTAGCTCCTCCAACAAAAAAATTCATCAAAATCCAAAAAAATCGAAGTTGGTTTCTAAGTACTTTATTACAATTTGACTAAAAATTTATATGAAATCAAAAAAAAAAAGAAATAAATTTCTACTAAATTCACTCAAATTTAACTCCTCCAACAAAAAAACTCATCAAAATCCGAAAAAATCGAAGTTGGTTCAAATTCCTTTATTACAATTTGACTAAAAATTTATATAAAATCCAAAAAATAAAAGTAAATTTCATCTAAATTCACTCAAATTTAGCTCCTCCTACAAAAAAATTTATCCAAATCCAAAAAAATCGAAGTTGGTTCAAATTCCTTTATTACAATTTGACTAAAAATTTATATGTAATAAAAAAAATAGAAGTAAATTTCATCTAAATTTACTCAAATTTAACTACACCAACAAAAAAACTCATCAAAAACCAAAAAAATCGAAGTTGGTTCAAATTCCTTTATTACAATTTGACTAAAAATGTATATGAAATAAAAAAAAATAGAAATAAATTTCATCTAAATTTACTCAAATTTAACTCCTCCAACAAAAAAACTTATCAAAATCCAAAAAAATCGAAGTTGGTTCAAATTCCTTTATTACAATTTGACTAAAAATTTATATAAAATCCAAAAAAATGAAAGTAAATTTCATCTAAATTCACTCAAATTTAGCTCCTCCAACAAAAAAATTCATCCAAATCCAAAAAAATCGAAGTTGGTTCAAATTCCTTTATTACAATTTGACTAAAAATTTATATGAAATAAAAAAAAAATAGAAATAAATTTCTACTAAATTCACTCAAATTTAACTCCTCCAACAAAAAAACTCATCAAAATCCAAAAAAATCGAAGTTGGTTCAAATTCCTTTATTACAATTTGACTAAAAATTTATATACAATCCAAAAAAATGAAAGTAAATTTCATCTAAATTCACTCAAATTTAGCTCCTCCAACAAAAAAATTCATCAAAATCCAAAAAAATCGAAGTTGGTTCAAATTCCTTTATTACAATTTGACTAAAAATTTATATAAAATCCAAAAAAATGAAAGTAAATTTCATCTAAATTCAATCAAATTTAGCTCCTTCTACAAAAAAATTCATCAAAATCCAAAAAATCGAAGTTGGTTTCTAAGTACTTTATTATAATTTGACTAAAAATTTATATAAAATCCAAAAAATAAAAGTAAATTTCATCTAAATTCACTCAAATTTAGCTCCTCCAACAACAAAATTTATCAAAATCCAAAAAATCGAAGTTGGTTTCTAAGTACTTTATTATAATTTGACTAAAAATATATATAAAATCCAAAAAATAAAAGTAAATTTCATCTAAAGCTCCTCCAACAAAAAAATTTATCCAAATCCAAAAAAATCGAAGTTGGTTCAAATTCCTTTATTACAATTTGACTAAAAATTTATATGAAATCAAAAAAAATAGAAGTAAATTTCATCTAAATTTACTCAAATTTAACTACTCCAACAAAAAAACTCATCAAAATCCAAAAAAATCGAAGTTGGTTCAAATTCCTTTATTACAATTTGACTAAAAATATATATAAAATCCAAAAAAATGAAAGTAAATTTCATCTAAATTCACTCAAATTTAGCTCCTCCAACAAAAAAATTCATCCAAATCCAAAAAAATCGAGGTTGGTTCAAATTCCTTTATTACAATTTGACTAAAAATTTATATGAATTAAAAAAAAAATAGAAATAAATTTCTACTAAATTCACTCAAATTTAACTCCTCCAACAAAAAAACTCATCAAAATCCAAAAAAATCGAAGTTGGTTCAAATTCCTTTATTACAATTTGACTAAAAATTTATATGAAATAAAAAAAATTGAAGTAAATTTCATCTATATTTACTCAAATTTAACTCCTCTAACAAAAAAACTCATCAAAATCCAAAAAAATCGAAGTTGGTTCAAATTCCTTTATTACAATTTGACTAAAAATTTATATAAAATCCAAAAAAATAAAAGTAAATTTAATCTACATTCACTCAAATTTAGCTCCTCCAACAAAAAAAATCATCAAAATCCAAAAAAATCGAAGTTGGTTCAAATTCCTTTATTACAATTTGACTAAAAATTTATATAAAATCCAAAAAATAAAAGTAAATTTCATCTAAATTCACTCAAATTTAGCTCTTCCAACAAAAAAATTTATCCAAATCCAAAAAAATCGAAGTTGGTTCAAATTCCTTTATTACAATTTGACTAAAAATTTATATTAAATCCAAAAAAATAAAAGTAAATTTCATCTAAATTCACTCAAATTTAGCTCCTCCTACAAAAAAATTTATCCAAATCCAAAAAAATCGAAGTTGGTTCAAATTCCTTTATTACAATTTGACTAAAAATTTATATGTAATAAAAAAAATTGAAGTAAATTTCATCTATATTTACTCAAATTTAACTCCTCTAACAAAAAAACTCATCAAAATCCAAAAAAATCGAAGTTGGTTCAAATTCCTTTATTACAATTTGACTAAAAATTTATATAAAATCCAAAAAAATAAAAGTAAATTTCATCTACATTCACTCAAATTTAGCTCCTCCAACAAAAAAATTCATCAAAATCCAAAAAAATCGAAGTTGGTTTCTAAGTACTTTATTACAATTTGACTAAAAATTTATATGAAATCAAAAAAAAAAGAAATAAATTTCTACTAAATTCACTCAAATTTAACTCCTCCAACAAAAAAACTCTTCAAAATCCGAAAAAATCGAAGTTGGTTCAAATTCCTTTATTACAATTTGACTAAAAATTTATATGTAATAAAAAAATTGAAGTAAATTTCATCTATATTTACTCAAATTTAACTCCTCTAACAAAAAAACTCATCAAAATCCAAAAAAATCGAAGTTGGTTCAAATTCCTTTATTACAATTTGACTAAAAATTTATATAAAATCCAAAAAAATAAAAGTAAATTTCATCTACATTCACTCAAATTTAGCTCCTCCAACAAAAAAATTCATCAAAATCCAAAAAAATCGAAGTTGGTTTCTAAGTACTTTATTACAATTTGACTAAAAATTTATATGAAATCAAAAAAAAAGAAATAAATTTCTACTAAATTCACTCAAATTTAACTCCTCCAACAAAAAAACTCATCAAAATCCGAAAAAATCGAAGTTGGTTCAAATTCCTTTATTACAATTTGACTAAAAATTTATATAAAATCCAAAAAAATAAAAGTAAATTTCATCTACATTCACTCAAATTTAGCTCCTCCAACAAAAAAATTCATCAAAATCCAAAAAAATCGAAGTTGGTTTCTAAGTACTTTATTACAATTTGACTAAAAATTTATATGAAATCAAAAAAAAAAAGAAATAAATTTCTACTAAATTCACTCAAATTTAACTCCTCCAACAAAAAAACTCATCAAAATCCGAAAAAATCGAAGTTGGTTCAAATTCCTTTATTACAATTTGACTAAAAATTTATATAAAATCCAAAAAATAAAAGTAAATTTCATCTAAATTCACTCAAATTTAGCTCCTCCTACAAAAAAATTTATCCAAATCCAAAAAAATCGAAGTTGGTTCAAATTCCTTTATTACAATTTGACTAAAAATTTATATGTAATAAAAAAAATAGAAGTAAATTTCATCTAAATTTACTCAAATTTAACTACACCAACAAAAAAACTCATCAAAAACCAAAAAAATCGAAGTTGGTTCAAATTCCTTTATTACAATTTGACTAAAAATGTATATGAAATAAAAAAAAATAGAAATAAATTTCATCTAAATTTACTCAAATTTAACTCCTCCAACAAAAAAACTTATCAAAATCCAAAAAAATCGAAGTTGGTTCAAATTCCTTTATTACAATTTGACTAAAAATTTATATAAAATCCAAAAAAATGAAAGTAAATTTCATCTAAATTCACTCAAATTTAGCTCCTCCAACAAAAAAATTCATCCAAATCCAAAAAAATCGAAGTTGGTTCAAATTCCTTTATTACAATTTGACTAAAAATTTATATGAAATAAAAAAAAAATAGAAATAAATTTCTACTAAATTCACTCAAATTTAACTCCTCCAACAAAAAAACTCATCAAAATCCAAAAAAATCGAAGTTGGTTCAAATTCCTTTATTACAATTTGACTAAAAATTTATATACAATCCAAAAAAATGAAAGTAAATTTCATCTAAATTCACTCAAATTTAGCTCCTCCAACAAAAAAATTCATCAAAATCCAAAAAAATCGAAGTTGGTTCAAATTCCTTTATTACAATTTGACTAAAAATTTATATAAAATCCAAAAAAATGAAAGTAAATTTCATCTAAATTCAATCAAATTTAGCTCCTTCTACAAAAAAATTCATCAAAATCCAAAAAATCGAAGTTGGTTTCTAAGTACTTTATTATAATTTGACTAAAAATTTATATAAAATCCAAAAAATAAAAGTAAATTTCATCTAAATTCACTCAAATTTAGCTCCTCCAACAACAAAATTTATCAAAATCCAAAAAATCGAAGTTGGTTTCTAAGTACTTTATTATAATTTGACTAAAAATATATATAAAATCCAAAAAATAAAAGTAAATTTCATCTAAAGCTCCTCCAACAAAAAAATTTATCCAAATCCAAAAAAATCGAAGTTGGTTCAAATTCCTTTATTACAATTTGACTAAAAATTTATATGAAATCAAAAAAAATAGAAGTAAATTTCATCTAAATTTACTCAAATTTAACTACTCCAACAAAAAAACTCATCAAAATCCAAAAAAATCGAAGTTGGTTCAAATTCCTTTATTACAATTTGACTAAAAATATATATAAAATCCAAAAAAATGAAAGTAAATTTCATCTAAATTCACTCAAATTTAGCTCCTCCAACAAAAAAATTCATCCAAATCCAAAAAAATCGAGGTTGGTTCAAATTCCTTTATTACAATTTGACTAAAAATTTATATGAATTAAAAAAAAAATAGAAATAAATTTCTACTAAATTCACTCAAATTTAACTCCTCCAACAAAAAAACTCATCAAAATCCAAAAAAATCGAAGTTGGTTCAAATTCCTTTATTACAATTTGACTAAAAATTTATATGAAATAAAAAAAATTGAAGTAAATTTCATCTATATTTACTCAAATTTAACTCCTCTAACAAAAAAACTCATCAAAATCCAAAAAAATCGAAGTTGGTTCAAATTCTTTTATTACAATTTGACTAAAAATTTATATGAAATAAAAAAAATTGAAGTAAATTTCATCTATATTTACTCAAATTTAACTCCTCTAACAAAAAAACTCATCAAAATCCAAAAAAATCGAAGTTGGTTCAAATTCCTTTATTACAATTTGACTAAAAATTTATATAAAATCCAAAAAATAAAAGTAAATTTCATCTAAATTCACTCAAATTTAGCTCTTCCAACAAAAAAATTTATCCAAATCCAAAAAAATCGAAGTTGGTTCAAATTCCTTTATTACAATTTGACTAAAAATTTATATTAAATCCAAAAAAATAAAAGTAAATTTCATCTAAATTCACTCAAATTTAGCTCCTCCTACAAAAAAATTTATCCAAATCCAAAAAAATCGAAGTTGGTTCAAATTCCTTTATTACAATTTGACTAAAAATTTATATGTAATAAAAAAAATTGAAGTAAATTTCATCTATATTTACTCAAATTTAACTCCTCTAACAAAAAAACTCATCAAAATCCAAAAAAATCGAAGTTGGTTCAAATTCCTTTATTACAATTTGACTAAAAATTTATATAAAATCCAAAAAAATAAAAGTAAATTTCATCTACATTCACTCAAATTTAGCTCCTCCAACAAAAAAATTCATCAAAATCCAAAAAAATCGAAGTTGGTTTCTAAGTACTTTATTACAATTTGACTAAAAATTTATATGAAATCAAAAAAAAAAGAAATAAATTTCTACTAAATTCACTCAAATTTAACTCCTCCAACAAAAAAACTCTTCAAAATCCGAAAAAATCGAAGTTGGTTCAAATTCCTTTATTACAATTTGACTAAAAATTTATATGTAATAAAAAAAATTGAAGTAAATTTCATCTATATTTACTCAAATTTAACTCCTCTAACAAAAAAACTCATCAAAATCCAAAAAAATCGAAGTTGGTTCAAATTCCTTTATTACAATTTGACTAAAAATTTATATAAAATCCAAAAAAATAAAAGTAAATTTCATCTACATTCACTCAAATTTAGCTCCTCCAACAAAAAAATTCATCAAAATCCAAAAAAATCGAAGTTGGTTTCTAAGTACTTTATTACAATTTGACTAAAAATTTATATGAAATCAAAAAAAAAGAAATAAATTTCTACTAAATTCACTCAAATTTAACTCCTCCAACAAAAAAACTCATCAAAATCCGAAAAAATCGAAGTTGGTTCAAATTCCTTTATTACAATTTGACTAAAAATTTATATAAAATCCAAAAAATAAAAGTAAATTTCATCTAAATTCACTCAAATTTAGCTCTTCCAACAAAAAAATTTATCCAAATCCAAAAAAATCGAAGTTGGTTCAAATTCCTTTATTACAATTTGACTAAAAATTTATATTAAATCCAAAAAAATAAAAGTAAATTTCATCTAAATTCACTCAAATTTAGCTCCTCCTACAAAAAAATTTATCCAAATCCAAAAAAATCGAAGTTGGTTCAAATTCCTTTATTACAATTTGACTAAAAATTTATATGTAATAAAAAAAATTGAAGTAAATTTCATCTATATTTACTCAAATTTAACTCCTCTAACAAAAAAACTCATCAAAATCCAAAAAAATCGAAGTTGGTTCAAATTCCTTTATTACAATTTGACTAAAAATTTATATAAAATCCAAAAAAATAAAAGTAAATTTCATCTACATTCACTCAAATTTAGCTCCTCCAACAAAAAAATTCATCAAAATCCAAAAAAATCGAAGTTGGTTTCTAAGTACTTTATTACAATTTGACTAAAAATTTATATGAAATAAAAAAAAAGAAATAAATTTCTACTAAATTCACTCAAATTTAACTCCTCCAACAAAAAAACTCATCAAAATCCGAAAAAATCGAAGTTGGTTCCAATTCCTTTATTACAATTTGACTAAAAATTTATATAAAATCCAAAAAATAAAAGTAAATTTCATCTAAATTCACTCAAATTTAGCTCCTCCTACAAAAAAATTTATCCAAATCCAAAAAAATCGAAGTTGGTTCAAATTCCTTTATTACAATTTGACTAAAAATTTATATGTAATAAAAAAAATAGAAGTAAATTTCATCTAAATTTACTCAAATTTAACTACACCAACAAAAAAACTCATCAAAAACCAAAAAAATCGAAGTTGGTTCAAATTCCTTTATTACAATTTGACTAAAAATGTATATGAAATAAAAAAAAATAGAAATAAATTTCATCTAAATTTACTCAAATTTAACTCCTCCAACAAAAAAACTTATCAAAAACCAAAAAAATCGAAGTTGGTTCAAATTCCTTTATTACAATTTGACTAAAAATTTATATAAAATCCAAAAAAATGAAAGTAAATTTCATCTAAATTCACTCAAATTTAGCTCCTCCAACAAAAAAATTCATCCAAATCCAAAAAAATCGAAGTTGGTTCAAATTCCTTTATTACAATTTGACTAAAAATTTATATGAAATAAAAAAAAAATAGAAATAAATTTCTACTAAATTCACTCAAATTTAACTCCTCCAACAAAAAAACTCATCAAAATCCAAAAAAATCTAAGTTGGTTCAAATTCCTTTATTACAATTTGACTAAAAATTTATATACAATCCAAAAAAATGAAAGTAAATTTCATCTAAATTCACTCAAATTTAGCTCCTCCAACAAAAAAATTCATCAAAATCCAAAAAAATCGAAGTTGGTTCAAATTCCTTTATTACAATTTGACTAAAAATTTATATAAAATCCTAAAAAATGAAAGTAAATTTCATCTAAATTCAATCAAATTTAGCTCCTTCTACAAAAAAATTCATCAAAATCCAAAAAATCGAAGTTGGTTTCTAAGTACTTTATTATAATTTGACTAAAAATTTATATAAAATCCAAAAAATAAAAGTAAATTTCATCTAAATTCACTCAAATTTAGCTCCTCCAACAACAAAATTTATCAAAATCCAAAAAATCGAAGTTGGTTTCTAAGTACTTTATTATAATTTGACTAAAAATATATATAAAATCCAAAAAATAAAAGTAAATTTCATCTAAAGCTCCTCCAACAAAAAAATTTATCCAAATCCAAAAAAATCGAAGTTGGTTCAAATTCCTTTATTACAATTTGACTAAAAATTTATATGAAATCAAAAAAAATAGAAGTAAATTTCATCTAAATTTACTCAAATTTAACTACTCCAACAAAAAAACTCATCAAAATCCAAAAAAATCGAAGTTGGTTCAAATTCCTTTATTACAATTTGACTAAAAATGTATATGAAATAAAAAAAAATAGAAATAATTTTCTACTAAATTCACTCAAATTTAACTCCTCCAACAAAAAACTCATCAAAATCCAAAAAAATCGAAGTTTGTTCAAATTCCTTTATTACAATTTGACTAAAAATATATATGAAATCAAAAAAATAGAAGTAAATTTCATCTGAATTTACTCAAATTTAACTACTCCAACAAAAAAACTCATCAAAATCCAAAAAAATCGAAGTTGGTTCAAATTCCTTTATTACAATTTGACTAAAAATATATATAAAATCCAAAAAAATGAAAGTAAATTTCATCTAAATTCACTCAAATTTAGCTCCTCCAACAAAAAAATTCATCCAAATCCAAAAAAATCGAGGTTGGTTCAAATTCCTTTATTACAATTTGACTAAAAATTTATATGAATTAAAAAAAAAATAGAAATAAATTTCTACTAAATTCACTCAAATTTAACTCCTCCAACAAAAAAACTCATCAAAATCCAAAAAAATCGAAGTTGGTTCAAATTCCTTTATTACAATTTGACTAAAAATTTATATGAAATAAAAAAAATTGAAGTAAATTTCATCTATATTTACTCAAATTTAACTCCTCTAACAAAAAAACTCATCAAAATCCAAAAAAATCGAAGTTGGTTCAAATTCCTTTATTACAATTTGACTAAAAATTTATATAAAATCCAAAAAAATAAAAGTAAATTTCATCTACATTCACTCAAATTTAGCTCCTCCAACAAAAAAATTCATCAAAATCCAAAAAAATCGAAGTTGGTTTCTAAGTACTTTATTACAATTTGACTAAAAATTTATATGAAATCAAAAAAAAAAGAAATAAATTTCTACTAAATTCACTCAAATTTAACTCCTCCAACAAAAAAACTCATCAAAATCCGAAAAAATCGAAGTTGGTTCAAATTCCTTTATTACAATTTGACTAAAAATTTATATAAAATCCAAAAAATAAAAGTAAATTTCATCTAAATTCACTCAAATTTAGCTCTTCCAACAAAAAAATTTATCCAAATCCAAAAAAATCGAAGTTGGTTCAAATTCCTTTATTACAATTTGACTAAAAATTTATATTAAATCCAAAAAAATAAAAGTAAATTTCATCTAAATTCACTCAAATTTAGCTCCTCCTACAAAAAAATTTATCCAAATCCAAAAAAATCGAAGTTGGTTCAAATTCCTTTATTACAATTTGACTAAAATTTATATGTAATAAAAAAAATAAAAGTAAATTTCATCTAAATTCACTCAAATTTAGCTCTTCCAACAAAAAAACTCATCAAAATCCAAAAAAATCGAAGTTGGTTCAAATTCCTTTATTACAATTTGACTAAAAATTTATATAAAATCCAAAAAAATGAAAGTAAATTTCATCTAAATTCACTCAAATTTAGCTCCTCCAACAAAAAAATTCATCCAAATCCAAAAAAATCGAGGTTGGTTCAAATTCCTTTATTACAATTTGACTAAAAATTTATATGAATTAAAAAAAAAATAGAAATAAATTTCTACTAAATTCACTCAAATTTAACTCCTCCAACAAAAAAACTCATCAAAATCCAAAAAAATCGAAGTTGGTTCAAATTCCTTTATTACAATTTGACTAAAAATTTATATGAAATAAAAAAAATTGAAGTAAATTTCATCTATATTTACTCAAATTTAACTCCTCTAACAAAAAAACTCATCAAAATCCAAAAAAATCGAAGTTGGTTCAAATTCCTTTATTACAATTTGACTAAAAATTTATATAAAATCCAAAAAAATAAAAGTAAATTTCATCTACATTCACTCAAATTTAGCTCCTCCAACAAAAAAATTCATCAAAATCCAAAAAAATCGAAGTTGGTTTCTAAGTACTTTATTACAATTTGACTAAAAATTTATATGAAATCAAAAAAAAAAGAAATAAATTTCTACTAAATTCACTCAAATTTAACTCCTCCAACAAAAAAACTCATCAAAATCCGAAAAAATCGAAGTTGGTTCAAATTCCTTTATTACAATTTGACTAAAAATTTATATAAAATCCAAAAAATAAAAGTAAATTTCATCTAAATTCACTCAAATTTAGCTCTTCCAACAAAAAAATTTATCCAAATCCAAAAAAATCGAAGTTGGTTCAAATTCCTTTATTACAATTTGACTAAAAATTTATATTAAATCCAAAAAAATAAAAGTAAATTTCATCTAAATTCACTCAAATTTAGCTCCTCCTACAAAAAAATTTATCCAAATCCAAAAAAATCGAAGTTGGTTCAAATTCCTTTATTACAATTTGACTAAAATTTATATGTAATAAAAAAAATAAAAGTAAATTTCATCTAAATTCACTCAAATTTAGCTCTTCCAACAAAAAAACTCATCAAAATCCAAAAAAATCGAAGTTGGTTCAAATTCCTTTATTACAATTTGACTAAAAATTTATATAAAATCCAAAAAAATGAAAGTAAATTTCATCTAAATTCACTCAAATTTAGCTCCTCCAACAAAAAAATTCATCCAAATCCAAAAAAATCGAGGTTGGTTCAAATTCCTTTATTACAATTTGACTAAAAATTTATATGAAATAAAAAAAAATAGAAATAAATTTCTACTAAATTCACTCAAATTTAACTCCTCCAACAAAAAAACTCATCAAAATCCAAAAAAATCGAAGTTGGTTCAAATTCCTTTATTACAATTTGACTAAAAATTTATATGAAATAAAAAAAATTGAAGTAAATTTCATCTATATTTACTCAAATTTAACTCCTCTAACAAAAAAACTCATCAAAATCCAAAAAAATCGAAGTTGGTTCAAATTCCTTTATTACAATTTGACTAAAAATTTATATAAAATCCAAAAAAATAAAAGTAAATTTCATCTACATTCACTCAAATTTAGCTCCTCCAACAAAAAAATTCATCAAAATCCAAAAAAATCGAAGTTGGTTTCTAAGTACTTTATTACAATTTGACTAAAAATTTATATGAAATCAAAAAAGAAAGAAATAAATTTCTACTAAATTCACTCAAATTTAACTCCTCCAACAAAAAAACTCATCAAAATCCGAAAAAATCGAAGTTGGTTCAAATTCCTTTATTACAATTTGACTAAAAATTTATATAAAATCCCAAAAAATAAAAGTAAATTTCATCTACATTCACTCAAATTTAGCTCCTCCAACAAAAAAATTCATCAAAATCCTAAAAAATCGAAGTTGGTTTCTAAGTACTTTATTACAACTTGACTAAAAATTTATATGAAATCAAAAAAAAAAGAAATAAATTTCTACTAAATTCACTCAAATTTAACTCCTCCAACAAAAAAACTCATCAAAATCCGAAAAAATCGAAGTTGGTTCAAATTCCTTTATTACAATTTGACTAAAAATTTATATAAAATCCAAAAAATAAAAGTAAATTTCATCTAAATTCACTCAAATTTAGCTCTTCCAACAAAAAAATTTATCCAAATCCAAAAAAATCGAAGTTGGTTCAAATTCCTTTATTACAATTTGACTAAAAATTTATATTAAATCCAAAAAAATAAAAGTAAATTTCATCTAAATTCACTCAAATTTAGCTCCTCCTACAAAAAAATTTATCCAAATCCAAGAAAATCGAAGTTGGTTCAAATTCCTTTATTACAATTTGACTAAAAATTTATATGTAATAAAAAAAATAGAAGTAAATTTCATCTAAATTTACTCAAATTTAACTACACCAACAAAAAAACTCATCAAAAACCAAAAAAATCGAAGTTGGTTCAAATTCCTTTATTACGATTTGACTAAAAATGTATATGAAATAAAAAAAAATAGAAATAAATTTCATCTAAATTTACTCAAATTTAACTCCTCCAACAAAAAAACTTATCAAAATCAAAAAAAATCGAAGTTGGTTCAAATTCCTTTATTACAATTTGACTAAAAATTTATATAAAATCCAAAAAAATGAAAGTAAATTTCATCTAAATTCACTCAAATTTAGCTCCTCCAACAAAAAAATTCATCCAAATCCAAAAAAATCGAAGTTGGTTCAAATTCCTTTATTACAATTTGACTAAAAATTTATATGAAATAAAAAAAAAATAGAAATAAATTTCTACTAAATTCACTCAAATTTAACTCCTCCAACAAAAAAACTCATCAAAATCCAAAAAAATCGAAGTTGGTTCAAATTCCTTTATTACAATTTGACTAAAAATTTATATACAACCCAAAAAAATGAAAGTAAATTTCATCTAAATTCACTCAAATTTAGCTCCTCCAACAAAAAAATTCATCAAAATCCAAAAAAATCGAAGTTGGTTCAAATTCCTTTATTACAATTTGACTAAAAATTTATATAAAATCCAAAAAAATGAAAGTAAATTTCATCTAAATTCAATCAAATTTAGCTCCTTCTACAAAAAAATTCATCAAAATCCAAAAAAATCGAAGTTGTTTCAAATCCCTTTATTACAATTTGACTAAAAATTTATATAAAATCCAAAAAAAAGGTGTTAATTTCATCTAAATTTACTCAAATTTAACTCCTCCAACAACCAAAATCATCAAAATCCAAAAAAATCGAAGTTGGTTTCAAAGTACTTTATTACAATTTGACTAAAAATTTATATGAAATAACAAAAAATAGAAGAAAATTTCATCTAAATTCACTCAAATTTAACTCCAACAAAAAAACTCATCAAGATCCAAAAAAATCGAAGTTGGTTCAAATTCATTTATTACAATTTGACTAAAAATTTATATGAAATCAAAAAAAATAGAAGTATATTTCATCTAAATTCACTCAAATTTAACTCCTCCAACAAAAAAATTCAACAAAATTAAAAAAAAATCGAAGTTGGTTCAAATTCCTTTATTACAATTTGACTAAAAATTTATATACAATCCAAAAAATAAAAGTAAATTTCATCTAAATTCACTCAAATTTAGCTCCTCCTACAAAAAAATTTATCCAAATCCAAAAAAATCGAAGTTGGTTCAAATTCCTTTATTACAATTTGACTAAAAATGTATATGAAATAAAAAAAAAATAGAAATAATTTTCTACTAAATTCACTCAAATTTAACTCCTCCAACAAAAAAACTCATCAAAATCCAAAAAAATCGAAGTTGGTGCAAATTCCTTTATTACAATTTGACTAAAAATTTATATGAAATAAAAAAAAAAGAAGTAAATTTCATCTAAAGTTACTCAAGTTTAGCTCCTCCAACAAAAAAACTCATCAAAATCCAAAAAAATCGAAGTTGGTTCAAATTCCTTTATTACAATTTGACTAAAAATTTATATAAAATCCAAAAAAAATAAAAGTAAATTTCATCTAAATTCACTCAAATTTAGCTCCTCCAACAAAAAAATTCATCAAAATCCAAAAAAATCGAAGTTGGTTTCTAAGTACTTTATTATAATTTGACTAAAAATTTATATAAAATCCAAAAAATAAAAGTAAATTTCATCTAAATTCACTCAAATTTAGCTCCTCCAACAACAAAATTTTTCAAAATCCAAAAAATCGAAGTTGGTTTCTAAGTACTTTATTATAATTTGACTAAAAATTTATATAAAATCCAAAAAATAAAAGTAAATTTCATCTAAATTCACTCAAATTTAGCTCCTCCAACAACAAAATTTATCAAAATCCAAAAAATCGAAGTTGGTTTCTAAGTACTTTATTATAATTTGACTAAAAATTTATATAAAATCCAAAAAATAAAAGTAAATTTCATCTAAAGCTCCTCCAACAAAAATATTTATCCAAATCCAAAAAAATCGAAGTTGGTTCAAATTCCTTTATTACAATTTGACTAAAAATTTATATGAAATCAAAAAAAATAGAAGTAAATTTCATCTAAATTTACTCAAATTTAACTACTCCAACAAAAAAACTCATCAAAATCCAAAAAAATCGAAGTTGGTTCAAATTCCTTTATTACAATTTGACTAAAAATGTATATGAAATCCAAAAAAATGAAAGTAAATTTCATCTAAATTTACTCAAATTTAACTACTCCAACAAAAAAACTCATCAAAATCCAAAAAAATCGAAGTTGGTTCAAATTCCTTTATTACAATTTGACTAAAAATATATATAAAATCCAAAAAAATAAAAGTAAATTTAATCTACATTCACTCAAATTTAGCTCCTCCAACAAAAAAATTCATCAAAATCCAAAAAAATCGAAGTTGGTTCAAATTCCTTTATTACAATTTGACTAAAAATTTATATAAAATCCAAAAAATAAAAGTAAATTTCATCTAAATTCACTCAAATTTAGCTCTTCCAACAAAAAAATTTATCCAAATCCAAAAAAATCGAAGTTGGTTCAAATTCCTTTATTACAATTTGACTAAAAATTTATATTAAATCCAAAAAAATAAAAGTAAATTTCATCTAAATTCACTCAAATTTAGCTCCTCCTACAAAAAAATTTATCCAAATCCAAAAAAATCGAAGTTGGTTCAAATTCCTTTATTACAATTTGACTAAAAATTTATATGTAATAAAAAAAATTGAAGTAAATTTCATCTATATTTACTCAAATTTAACTCCTCTAACAAAAAAACTCATCAAAATCCAAAAAAATCGAAGTTGGTTCAAATTCCTTTATTACAATTTGACTAAAAATTTATATAAAATCCAAAAAAATAAAAGTAAATTTCATCTACATTCACTCAAATTTAGCTCCTCCAACAAAAAAATTCATCAAAATCCAAAAAAATCGAAGTTGGTTTCTAAGTACTTTATTACAATTTGACTAAAAATTTATATGAAATCAAAAAAAAAAGAAATAAATTTCTACTAAATTCACTCAAATTTAACTCCTCCAACAAAAAAACTCTTCAAAATCCGAAAAAATCGAAGTTGGTTCAAATTCCTTTATTACAATTTGACTAAAAATTTATATGTAATAAAAAAAATTGAAGTAAATTTCATCTATATTTACTCAAATTTAACTCCTCTAACAAAAAAACTCATCAAAATCCAAAAAAATCGAAGTTGGTTCAAATTCCTTTATTACAATTTGACTAAAAATTTATATAAAATCCAAAAAAATAAAAGTAAATTTCATCTACATTCACTCAAATTTAGCTCCTCCAACAAAAAAATTCATCAAAATCCAAAAAAATCGAAGTTGGTTTCTAAGTACTTTATTACAATTTGACTAAAAATTTATATGAAATCAAAAAAAAAGAAATAAATTTCTACTAAATTCACTCAAATTTAACTCCTCCAACAAAAAAACTCATCAAAATCCGAAAAAATCGAAGTTGGTTCAAATTCCTTTATTACAATTTGACTAAAAATTTATATAAAATCCAAAAAATAAAAGTAAATTTCATCTAAATTCACTCAAATTTAGCTCTTCCAACAAAAAAATTTATCCAAATCCAAAAAAATCGAAGTTGGTTCAAATTCCTTTATTACAATTTGACTAAAAATTTATATTAAATCCAAAAAAATAAAAGTAAATTTCATCTAAATTCACTCAAATTTAGCTCCTCCTACAAAAAAATTTATCCAAATCCAAAAAAATCGAAGTTGGTTCAAATTCCTTTATTACAATTTGACTAAAAATTTATATGTAATAAAAAAAATTGAAGTAAATTTCATCTATATTTACTCAAATTTAACTCCTCTAACAAAAAAACTCATCAAAATCCAAAAAAATCGAAGTTGGTTCAAATTCCTTTATTACAATTTGACTAAAAATTTATATAAAATCCAAAAAAAATAAAAGTAAATTTCATCTACATTCACTCAAATTTAGCTCCTCCAACAAAAAAATTCATCAAAATCCAAAAAAATCGAAGTTGGTTTCTAAGTACTTTATTACAATTTGACTAAAAATTTATATGAAATAAAAAAAAAAGAAATAAATTTCTACTAAATTCACTCAAATTTAACTCCTCCAACAAAAAAACTCATCAAAATCCGAAAAAATCGAAGTTGGTTCCAATTCCTTTATTACAATTTGACTAAAAATTTATATAAAATCCAAAAAATAAAAGTAAATTTCATCTAAATTCACTCAAATTTAGCTCCTCCTACAAAAAAATTTATCCAAATCCAAAAAAATCGAAGTTGGTTCAAATTCCTTTATTACAATTTGACTAAAAATTTATATGTAATAAAAAAAATAGAAGTAAATTTCATCTAAATTTACTCAAATTTAACTACACCAACAAAAAAACTCATCAAAAACCAAAAAAATCGAAGTTGGTTCAAATTCCTTTATTACAATTTGACTAAAAATGTATATGAAATAAAAAAAAATAGAAATAAATTTCATCTAAATTTACTCAAATTTAACTCCTCCAACAAAAAAACTTATCAAAAACCAAAAAAATCGAAGTTGGTTCAAATTCCTTTATTACAATTTAACTAAAAATTTATATAAAATCCAAAAAAATGAAAGTAAATTTCATCTAAATTCACTCAAATTTAGCTCCTCCAACAAAAAAATTCATCCAAATCCAAAAAAATCGAAGTTGGTTCAAATTCCTTTATTACAATTTGACTAAAAATTTATATGAAATAAAAAAAAAATAGAAATAAATTTCTACTAAATTCACTCAAATTTAACTCCTCCAACAAAAAAACTCATCAAAATCCAAAAAAATCTAAGTTGGTTCAAATTCCTTTATTACAATTTGACTAAAAATTTATATACAATCCAAAAAAATGAAAGTAAATTTCATCTAAATTCACTCAAATTTAGCTCCTCCAACAAAAAAATTCATCAAAATCCAAAAAAATCGAAGTTGGTTCAAATTCCTTTATTACAATTTGACTAAAAATTTATATAAAATCCTAAAAAATGAAAGTAAATTTCATCTAAATTCAATCAAATTTAGCTCCTTCTACAAAAAAACTCATCAAAATCCAAAAAAATCGAAGTTGGTTCAAATTCCTTTATTACAATTTGACTAAAAATGTATATGAAATAAAAAAAAATAGAAATAATTTTCTACTAAATTCACTCAAATTTAACTCCTCCAACAAAAAACTCATCAAAATCCAAAAAAATCGAAGTTTGTTCAAATTCCTTTATTACAATTTGACTAAAAATATATATGAAATCAAAAAAATAGAAGTAAATTTCATCTGAATTTACTCAAATTTAACTACTCCAACAAAAAAACTCATCAAAATCCAAAAAAATCGAAGTTGGTTCAAATTCCTTTATTACAATTTGACTAAAAATATATATAAAATCCAAAAAAATGAAAGTAAATTTCATCTAAATTCACTCAAATTTAGCTCCTCCAACAAAAAAATTCATCCAAATCCAAAAAAATCGAGGTTGGTTCAAATTCCTTTATTACAATTTGACTAAAAATTTATATGAATTAAAAAAAAAATAGAAATAAATTTCTACTAAATTCACTCAAATTTAACTCCTCCAACAAAAAAACTCATCAAAATCCAAAAAAATCGAAGTTGGTTCAAATTCCTTTATTACAATTTGACTAAAAATTTATATGAAATAAAAAAAATTGAAGTAAATTTCATCTATATTTACTCAAATTTAACTCCTCTAACAAAAAAACTCATCAAAATCCAAAAAAATCGAAGTTGGTTCAAATTCCTTTATTACAATTTGACTAAAAATTTATATTAAATCCAAAAAAATAAAAGTAAATTTCATCTAAATTCACTCAAATTTAGCTCCTTCTACAAAAAAATTCATCAAAATCCAAAAAAATCGAAGTTGTTTCAAATCCCTTTATTACAATTTGACTAAAAATTTATATAAAATCCAAAAAAAAGGTGTTAATTTCATCTAAATTTACTCAAATTTAACTCCTCCAACAACCAAAATCATCAAAATCCAAAAAAATCGAAGTTGGTTTCAAAGTACTTTATTACAATTTGACTAAAAATTTATATGAAATAAAAAAAAATAGAAGAAAATTTCATCTAAATTCACTCAAATTTAACTCCAACAAAAAAACTCATCAAGATCCAAAAAAATCGAAGTTGGTTCAAATTCCTTTATTACAATTTGACTAAAAATGTATATGAAATAAAAAAAAATAGAAATAATTTTCTACTAAATTCACTCAAATTTAACTCCTCCAACAAAAAAACTCATCAAAATCCGAAAAAATCGAAGTTGGTTCAAATTCCTTTATTACAATTTGACTAAAAATTTATATAAAATCCAAAAAATAAAAGTAAATTTCATCTAAATTCACTCAAATTTAGCTCTTCCAACAAAAAAATTTATCCAAATCCAAAAAAAATCGAAGTTGGTTCAAATTCCTTTATTACAATTTGACTAAAAATTTATATTAAATCCAAAAAAATAAAAGTAAATTTCATCTAAATTTTCTCAAATTTAGCTCCTCCTACAAAAAAATTTATCCAAATCCAAAAAAATCGAAGTTGGTTCAAATTCCTTTATTACAATTTGACTAAAAATTTATATGTAATAAAAAAAATTGAAGTAAATTTCATCTATATTTACTCAAATTTAACTCCTCTAACAAAAAAACTCATCAAAATCCAAAAAAATCGAAGTTGGTTCAAATTCCTTTATTACAATTTGACTAAAAATTTATATAAAATCCAAAAAAATAAAAGTAAATTTCATCTACATTCACTCAAATTTAGCTCCTCCAACAAAAAAATTCATCAAAATCCTAAAAAATCGAAGTTGGTTTCTAAGTACTTTATTACAACTTGACTAAAAATTTATATGAAATCAAAAAAAAAAGAAATAAATTTCTACTAAATTCACTCAAATTTAACTCCTCCAACAAAAAAACTCATCAAAATCCGAAAAAATCGAAGTTGGTTCAAATTCCTTTATTACAATTTGACTAAAAATTTATATAAAATCCAAAAAATAAAAGTAAATTTCATCTAAATTCACTCAAATTTAGCTCTTCCAACAAAAAAATTTATCCAAATCCAAAAAAATCGAAGTTGGTTCAAATTCCTTTATTACAATTTGACTAAAAATTTATATTAAATCCAAAAAAATAAAAGTAAATTTCATCTAAATTCACTCAAATTTAGCTCCTTCTACAAAAAAATTCATCAAAATCCAAAAAAATCGAAGTTGTTTCAAATCCCTTTATTACAATTTGACTAAAAATTTATATAAAATCCAAAAAAAAGGTGTTAATTTCATCTAAATTTACTCAAATTTAACTCCTCCAACAACCAAAATCATCAAAATCCAAAAAAATCGAAGTTGGTTTCAAAGTACTTTATTACAATTTGACTAAAAATTTATATGAAATAAAAAAAAATAGAAGAAAATTTCATCTAAATTCACTCAAATTTAACTCCAACAAAAAAACTCATCAAGATCCAAAAAAATCGAAGTTGGTTCAAATTCCTTTATTACAATTTGACTAAAAATTTATATGAAATCAAAAAAAATAGAAGTATATTTCATCTAAATTCACTCAAATTTAACTCCTCCAACAAAAAAATTCAACAAAATTAAAAAAAAATCGAAGTTGGTTCAAATTCCTTTATTACAATTTGACTAAAAATTTATATAAAATCCAAAAAATAAAAGTAAATTTCATCTAAATTCACTCAAATTTAGCTCCTCCTACAAAAAAATTTATCCAAATCCAAAAAAATCGAAGTTGGTTCAAATTCCTTTATTACAATTTGACTAAAAATGTATATGAAATAAAAGAAAAATAGAAATAATTTTCTACTAAATTCACTCAAATTTAACTCCTCCAACAAAAAAACTCATCAAAATCCAAAAAAATCGAAGTTGGTGCAAATTCCTTTATTACAATTTGACTAAAAATTTATATGAAATAAAAAAAAAGAAGTAAATTTCATCTAAAGTTACTCAAGTTTAGCTCCTCCAACAAAAAAACTCATCAAAATCCAAAAAAATCGAAGTTGGTTCAAATTCCTTTATTACAATTTGACTAAAAATTTATATAAAATCCAAAAAAAATAAAAGTAAATTTCATCTAAATTCACTCAAATTTAGCTCCTCCAACAAAAAAATTCATCAAAATCCAAAAAAATCGAAGTTGGTTTCTAAGTACTTTATTATAATTTGACTAAAAATTTATATAAAATCCAAAAAATAAAAGTAAATTTCATCTAAATTCACTCAAATTTAGCTCCTCCAACAACAAAATTTATCAAAATCCAAAAAATCGAAGTTGGTTTCTAAGTACTTTATTATAATTTGACTAAAAATTTATATAAAATCCAAAAAATAAAAGTAAATTTCATCTAAATTCACTCAAATTTAGCTCCTCCAACAACAAAATTTATCAAAATCCAAAAAATCGAAGTTGGTTTCTAAGTACTTTATTATAATTTGACTAAAAATTTATATAAAATCCAAAAAATAAAAGTAAATTTCATCTAAAGCTCCTCCAACAAAAATATTTATCCAAATCCAAAAAAATCGAAGTTGGTTCAAATTCCTTTATTACAATTTGACTAAAAATTTATATGAAATCAAAAAAAATAGAAGTAAATTTCATCTAAATTTACTCAAATTTAACTACTCCAACAAAAAAACTCATCAAAATCCAAAAAAATCGAAGTTGGTTCAAATTCCTTTATTACAATTTGACTAAAAATGTATATGAAATAAAAAAAAATAGAAATAATTTTCTACTAAATTCACTCAAATTTAACTCCTCCAACAAAAAACTCATCAAAATCCAAAAAAATCGAAGTTTGTTCAAATTCCTTTATTACAATTTGACTAAAAATATATATGAAATCAAAAAAATAGAAGTAAATTTCATCTAAATTCACTCAAATTTAACTACTCCAACAAAAAAATTCATCAAAATCCAAAAAAATCGAAGTTGGTTTCTAAGTACTTTATTACAATTTGACTAAAAATTTATATAAAATCCAAAAAAATGAAAGTAAATTTCATCTAAATTCACTCAAATTTAGCTCCTCCAACAAAAAAATTCATCCAAATCCAAAAAAATCGAAGTTGGTTCAAATTCCTTTATTACAATTTGACTAAAAATTTATATGAAATAAAAAAAAAATAGAAATTAATTTCTACTAAATTCACTCAAATTTAACTCCTCCAACAAAAAAACTCATCAAAATCCAAAAAAATCGAAGTTGGTTCAAATTCCTTTATTACAATTTGACTAAAAATTTATATACAACCCAAAAAAATGAAAGTAAATTTCATCTAAATTCACTCAAATTTAGCTCCTCCAACAAAAAAATTCATCAAAATCCAAAAAAATCGAAGTTGGTTCAAATTCCTTTATTACAATTTGACTAAAAATTTATATAAAATCCAAAAAAATGAAAGTAAATTTCATCTAAATTCAATCAAATTTAGCTCCTTCTACAAAAAAATTCATCAAAATCCAAAAAAATCGAAGTTGTTTCAAATCCCTTTATTACAATTTGACTAAAAATTTATATAAAATCCAAAAAAAAGGTGTTAATTTCATCTAAATTTACTCAAATTTAACTCCTCCAACAACCAAAATCATCAAAATCCAAAAAAATCGAAGTTGGTTTCAAAGTACTTTATTACAATTTGACTAAAAATTTATATGAAATAAAAAAAAATAGAAATAATTTTCTACTAAATTCACTCAAATTTAACTCCTCCAACAAAAAACTCATCAAAATCCAAAAAAATCGAAGTTTGTTCAAATTCCTTTATTACAATTTGACTAAAAATATATATGAAATCAAAAAAATAGAAGTAAATTTCATCTAAATTTACTCAAATTTAACTACTCCAACAAAAAAACTCATCAAAATCCAAAAAAATCGAAGTTGGTTCAAATTCCTTTATTACAATTTGACTAAAAATATATATAAAATCCAAAAAAATGAAAGTAAATTTCATCTAAATTCACTCAAATTTAGCTCCTCCAACAAAAAAATTCATCCAAATCCAAAAAAATCGAGGTTGGTTCAAATTCCTTTATTACAATTTGACTAAAAATTTATATGAATTAAAAAAAAAATAGAAATAAATTTCTACTAAATTCACTCAAATTTAACTCCTCCAACAAAAAAACTCATCAAAATCCAAAAAAATCGAAGTTGGTTCAAATTCCTTTATTACAATTTGACTAAAAATTTATATGAAATAAAAAAAATTGAAGTAAATTTCATCTATATTTACTCAAATTTAACTCCTCTAACAAAAAAACTCATCAAAATCCAAAAAAATCGAAGTTGGTTCAAATTCCTTTATTACAATTTGACTAAAAATTTATATGTAATAAAAAAAATTGAAGTAAATTTCATCTATATTTACTCAAATTTAACTCCTCTAACAAAAAAACTCATCAAAATCCAAAAAAATCGAAGTTGGTTCAAATTCCTTTATTACAATTTGACTAAAAATTTATATAAAATCCAAAAAAATAAAAGTAAATTTCATCTACATTCACTCAAATTTAGCTCCTCCAACAAAAAAATTCATCAAAATCCAAAAAAATCGAAGTTGGTTTCTAAGTACTTTATTACAATTTGACTAAAAATTTATATGAAATCAAAAAAAAAAGAAATAAATTTCTACTAAATTCACTCAAATTTAACTCCTCCAACAAAAAAACTCATCAAAATCCGAAAAAATCGAAGTTGGTTCAAATTCCTTTATTACAATTTGACTAAAAATTTATATGTAATAAAAAAAATTGAAGTAAATTTCATCTATATTTACTCAAATTTAACTCCTCTAACAAAAAAACTCATCAAAATCCAAAAAAATCGAAGTTGGTTCAAATTCCTTTATTACAATTTGACTAAAAATTTATATAAAATCCAAAAAAATAAAAGTAAATTTCATCTACATTCACTCAAATTTAGCTCCTCCAACAAAAAAATTCATCAAAATCCAAAAAAATCGAAGTTGGTTTCTAAGTACTTTATTACAATTTGACTAAAAATTTATATGAAATCAAAAAAAAAGAAATAAATTTCTACTAAATTCACTCAAATTTAACTCCTCCAACAAAAAAACTCATCAAAATCCGAAAAAATCGAAGTTGGTTCAAATTCCTTTATTACAATTTGACTAAAAATTTATATAAAATCCAAAAAATAAAAGTAAATTTCATCTAAATTCACTCAAATTTAGCTCTTCCAACAAAAAAATTTATCCAAATCCAAAAAAATCGAAGTTGGTTCAAATTCCTTTATTACAATTTGACTAAAAATTTATATTAAATCCAAAAAAATAAAAGTAAATTTCATCTAAATTCACTCAAATTTAGCTCCTCCTACAAAAAAATTTATCCAAATCCAAAAAAATCGAAGTTGGTTCAAATTCCTTTATTACAATTTGACTAAAAATTTATATGTAATAAAAAAAATTGAAGTAAATTTCATCTATATTTACTCAAATTTAACTCCTCTAACAAAAAAACTCATCAAAATCCAAAAAAATCGAAGTTGGTTCAAATTCCTTTATTACAATTTGACTAAAAATTTATATAAAATCCAAAAAAATAAAAGTAAATTTCATCTACATTCACTCAAATTTAGCTCCTCCAACAAAAAAATTCATCAAAATCCAAAAAAATCGAAGTTGGTTTCTAAGTACTTTATTACAATTTGACTAAAAATTTATATGAAATAAAAAAAAAAGAAATAAATTTCTACTAAATTCACTCAAATTTAACTCCTCCAACAAAAAAACTCATCAAAATCCGAAAAAATCGAAGTTGGTTCCAATTCCTTTATTACAATTTGACTAAAAATTTATATAAAATCCAAAAAATAAAAGTAAATTTCATCTAAATTCACTCAAATTTAGCTCCTCCTACAAAAAAATTTATCCAAATCCAAAAAAATCGAAGTTGGTTCAAATTCCTTTATTACAATTTGACTAAAAATTTATATGTAATAAAAAAAATAGAAGTAAATTTCATCTAAATTTACTCAAATTTAACTACACCAACAAAAAAACTCATCAAAAACCAAAAAAATCGAAGTTGGTTCAAATTCCTTTATTACAATTTGACTAAAAATGTATATGAAATAAAAAAAAATAGAAATAAATTTCATCTAAATTTACTCAAATTTAACTCCTCCAACAAAAAAACTTATCAAAAACCAAAAAAATCGAAGTTGGTTCAAATTCCTTTATTACAATTTGACTAAAAATTTATATAAAATCCAAAAAAATGAAAGTAAATTTCATCTAAATTCACTCAAATTTAGCTCCTCCAACAAAAAAATTCATCCAAATCCAAAAAAATCGAAGTTGGTTCAAATTCCTTTATTACAATTTGACTAAAAATTTATATGAAATAAAAAAAAAATAGAAATAAATTTCTACTAAATTCACTCAAATTTAACTCCTCCAACAAAAAAACTCATCAAAATCCAAAAAAATCGAAGTTGGTTCAAATTCCTTTATTACAATTTGACTAAAAATTTATATAAAATCCAAAAAAATAAAAGTAAATTTCATCTACATTCACTCAAATTTAGCTCCTCCAACAAAAAAATTCATCAAAATCCAAAAAAATCGAAGTTGGTTTCTAAGTACTTTATTACAATTTGACTAAAAATTTATATAAAATCCAAAAAATAAAAGTAAATTTCATCTAAATTCACTCAAATTTAGCTCCTCCAACAACAAAATTTATCAAAATCCAAAAAATCGAAGTTGGTTTCTAAGTACTTTATTATAATTTGACTAAAAATTTATATAAAATCCAAAAAATAAAAGTAAATTTCATCTAAATTCACTCAAATTTAGCTCCTCCAACAACAAAATTTATCAAAATCCAAAAAATCGAAGTTGGTTTCTAAGTACTTTATTATAATTTGACTAAAAATTTATATAAAATCCAAAAAATAAAAGTAAATTTCATCTAAAGCTCCTCCAACAAAAATATTTATCCAAATCCAAAAAAATCGAAGTTGGTTCAAATTCCTTTATTACAATTTGACTAAAAATTTATATGAAATCAAAAAAAATAGAAGTAAATTTCATCTAAATTTACTCAAATTTAACTACTCCAACAAAAAAACTCATCAAAATCCAAAAAAATTGAAGTTGGTTCAAATTCCTTTATTACAATTTGACTAAAAATGTATATGAAATAAAAAAAAATAGAAATAATTTTCTACAAAATTCACTCAAATTTAACTCCTCCAACAAAAAACTCATCAAAATCCAAAAAAATCGAAGTTTGTTCAAATTCCTTTATTACAATTTGACTAAAAATATATATGAAATCAAAAAAATAGAAGTAAATTTCATCTAAATTTACTCAAATTTAACTACTCCAACAAAAAAACTCATCAAAATCCAAAAAAATCGAAGTTGGTTCAAATTCCTTTATTACAATTTGACTAAAAATTTATATAAAATCCAAAAAAATGAAAGTAAATTTCATCTAAATTCACTCAAATTTAGCTCCTCCAACAAAAAAATTCATCCAAATCCAAAAAAATCGAGGTTGGTTCAAATTCCTTTATTACAATTTGACTAAAAATTTATATGAATTAAAAAAAAAATAGAAATAAATTTCTACTAAATTCACTCAAATTTAACTCCTCCAACAAAAAAACTCATCAAAATCCAAAAAAATCGAAGTTGGTTCAAATTCCTTTATTACAATTTGACTAAAAATTTATATGAAATAAAAAAAATTGAAGTAAATTTCATCTATATTTACTCAAATTTAACTCCTCTAACAAAAAAACTCATCAAAATCCAAAAAAATCGAAGTTGGTTCAAATTCCTTTATTACAATTTGACTAAAAATTTATATAAAATCCAAAAAAATAAAAGTAAATTTGATCTACATTCACTCAAATTTAGCTCCTCCAACAAAAAAATTCATCAAAATCCAAAAAAATCGAAGTTGGTTCAAATTCCTTTATTACAATTTGACTAAAAATTTATATAAAATCCAAAAAATAAAAGTAAATTTCATCTAAATTCACTCAAATTTAGCTCTTCCAACAAAAAAATTTATCCAAATCCAAAAAAATCGAAGTTGGTTCAAATTCCTTTATTACAATTTGACTAAAAATTTATATTAAATCCAAAAAAATAAAAGTAAATTTCATCTAAATTCATTCAAATTTAGCTCCTCCTACAAAAAAATTTATCCAAATCCAAAAAAATCGAAGTTGGTTCAAATTCCTTTATTACAATTTGACTAAAAATTTATATGTAATAAAAAAAATTGAAGTAAATTTCATCTATATTTACTCAAATTTAACTCCTCTAACAAAAAAACTCATCAAAATCCAAAAAAATCGAAGTTGGTTCAAATTCCTTTATTACAATTTGACTAAAAATTTATATAAAATCCAAAAAAATAAAAGTAAATTTCATCTACATTCACTCAAATTTAGCTCCTCCAACAAAAAAATTCATCAAAATCCAAAAAAATCGAAGTTGGTTTCTAAGTACTTTATTACAATTTGACTAAAAATTTATATGAAATCAAAAAAAAAAGAAATAAATTTCTACTAAATTCACTCAAATTTAACTCCTCCAACAAAAAAACTCATCAAAAACCGAAAAAATCGAAGTTGGTTCAAATTCCTTTATTACAATTTGACTAAAAATTTATATGTAATAAAAAAAATTGAAGTAAATTTCATCTATATTTACTCAAATTTAACTCCTCTAACAAAAAAACTCATCAAAATCCAAAAAAATCGAAGTTGGTTCAAATTCCTTTATTACAATTTGACTAAAAATTTATATAAAATCCAAAAAAATAAAAGTAAATTTCATCTACATTCACTCAAATTTAGCTCCTCCAACAAAAAAATTCATCAAAATCCAAAAAAATCGAAGTTGGTTTCTAAGTACTTTATTACAATTTGACTAAAAATTTATATGAAATCAAAAAAAAAGAAATAAATTTCTTCTAAATTCACTCAAATTTAACTCCTCCAACAAAAAAACTCATCAAAATCCGAAAAAATCGAAGTTGGTTCAAATTCCTTTATTACAATTTGACTAAAAATTTATATAAAATCCAAAAAATAAAAGTAAATTTCATCTAAATTCACTCAAATTTAGCTCTTCCAACAAAAAAATTTATCCAAATCCAAAAAAATCGAAGTTGGTTCAAATTCCTTTATTACAATTTGACTAAAAATTTATATTAAATCCAAAAAAATAAAAGTAAATTTCATCTAAATTCACTCAAATTTAGCTCCTCCTACAAAAAAATTTATCCAAATCCAAAAAAATCGAAGTTGGTTCAAATTCCTTTATTACAATTTGACTAAAAATTTATATGTAATAAAAAAAATTGAAGTAAATTTCATCTATATTTACTCAAATTTAACTCCTCTAACAAAAAAACTCATCAAAATCCAAAAAAATCGAAGTTGGTTCAAATTCCTTTATTACAATTTGACTAAAATTTATATGTAATAAAAAAAATTGAAGTAAATTTCATCTATATTTACTCAAATTTAACTCCTCTAACAAAAAAACTCATCAAAATCCAAAAAAATCGAAGTTGGTTCAAATTCCTTTATTACAATTTGACTAAAAATTTATATAAAATCCAAAAAAATAAAAGTAAATTTCATCTACATTCACTCAAATTTAGCTCCTCCAACAAAAAAATTCATCAAAATCCAAAAAAATCGAAGTTGGTTTCTAAGTACTTTATTACAATTTGACTAAAAATTTATATAAAATCCAAAAAATAAAAGTAAATTTCATCTAAATTCACTCAAATTTAGCTCCTCCAACAACAAAATTTATCAAAATCCAAAAAATCGAAGTTGGTTTCTAAGTACTTTATTATAATTTGACTAAAAATTTATATAAAATCCAAAAAATAAAAGTAAATTTCATCTAAATTCACTCAAATTTAGCTCCTCCAACAACAAAATTTATCAAAATCCAAAAAATCGAAGTTGGTTTCTAAGTACTTTATTATAATTTGACTAAAAATTTATATAAAATCCAAAAAATAAAAGTAAATTTCATCTAAAGCTCCTCCAACAAAAATATTTATCCAAATCCAAAAAAATCGAAGTTGGTTCAAATTCCTTTATTACAATTTGACTAAAAATTTATATGAAATCAAAAAAAATAGAAGTAAATTTCATCTAAATTTACTCAAATTTAACTACTCCAACAAAAAAACTCATCAAAATCCAAAAAAATTGAAGTTGGTTCAAATTCCTTTATTACAATTTGACTAAAAATGTATATGAAATAAAAAAAAATAGAAATAATTTTCTACAAAATTCACTCAAATTTAACTCCTCCAACAAAAAACTCATCAAAATCCAAAAAAATCGAAGTTTGTTCAAATTCCTTTATTACAATTTGACTAAAAATATATATGAAATCAAAAAAATAGAAGTAAATTTCATCTAAATTTACTCAAATTTAACTACTCCAACAAAAAAACTCATCAAAATCCAAAAAAATCGAAGTTGGTTCAAATTCCTTTATTACAATTTGACTAAAAATTTATATAAAATCCAAAAAAATGAAAGTAAATTTCATCTAAATTCACTCAAATTTAGCTCCTCCAACAAAAAAATTCATCCAAATCCAAAAAAATCGAGGTTGGTTCAAATTCCTTTATTACAATTTGACTAAAAATTTATATGAATTAAAAAAAAAATAGAAATAAATTTCTACTAAATTCACTCAAATTTAACTCCTCCAACAAAAAAACTCATCAAAATCCAAAAAAATCGAAGTTGGTTCAAATTCCTTTATTACAATTTGACTAAAAATTTATATGAAATAAAAAAAATTGAAGTAAATTTCATCTATATTTACTCAAATTTAACTCCTCTAACAAAAAAACTCATCAAAATCCAAAAAAATCGAAGTTGGTTCAAATTCCTTTATTACAATTTGACTAAAAATTTATATAAAATCCAAAAAAATAAAAGTAAATTTGATCTACATTCACTCAAATTTAGCTCCTCCAACAAAAAAATTCATCAAAATCCAAAAAAATCGAAGTTGGTTCAAATTCCTTTATTACAATTTGACTAAAAATTTATATAAAATCCAAAAAATAAAAGTAAATTTCATCTAAATTCACTCAAATTTAGCTCTTCCAACAAAAAAATTTATCCAAATCCAAAAAAATCGAAGTTGGTTCAAATTCCTTTATTACAATTTGACTAAAAATTTATATTAAATCCAAAAAAATAAAAGTAAATTTCATCTAAATTCATTCAAATTTAGCTCCTCCTACAAAAAAATTTATCCAAATCGAAAAAAATCGAAGTTGGTTCAAATTCCTTTATTACAATTTGACTAAAAATTTATATGTAATAAAAAAAATTGAAGTAAATTTCATCTATATTTACTCAAATTTAACTCCTCTAACAAAAAAACTCATCAAAATCCAAAAAAATCGAAGTTGGTTCAAATTCCTTTATTACAATTTGACTAAAAATTTATATAAAATCCAAAAAAATAAAAGTAAATTTCATCTACATTCACTCAAATTTAGCTCCTCCAACAAAAAAATTCATCAAAATCCAAAAAAATCGAAGTTGGTTTCTAAGTACTTTATTACAATTTGACTAAAAATTTATATGAAATCAAAAAAAAAAGAAATAAATTTCTACTAAATTCACTCAAATTTAACTCCTCCAACAAAAAAACTCATCAAAATCCGAAAAAATCGAAGTTGGTTCAAATTCCTTTATTACAATTTGACTAAAAATTTATATGTAATAAAAAAAATTGAAGTAAATTTCATCTATATTTACTCAAATTTAACTCCTCTAACAAAAAAACTCATCAAAATCCAAAAAAATCGAAGTTGGTTCAAATTCCTTTATTACAATTTGACTAAAAATTTATATAAAATCCAAAAAAATAAAAGTAAATTTCATCTACATTCACTCAAATTTAGCTCCTCCAACAAAAAAATTCATCAAAATCCAAAAAAATCGAAGTTGGTTTCTAAGTACTTTATTACAATTTGACTAAAAATTTATATGAAATCAAAAAAAAAGAAATAAATTTCTTCTAAATTCACTCAAATTTAACTCCTCCAACAAAAAAACTCATCAAAATCCGAAAAAATCGAAGTTGGTTCAAATTCCTTTATTACAATTTGACTAAAAATTTATATAAAATCCAAAAAATAAAAGTAAATTTCATCTAAATTCACTCAAATTTAGCTCTTCCAACAAAAAAATTTATCCAAATCCAAAAAAATCGAAGTTGGTTCAAATTCCTTTATTACAATTTGACTAAAAATTTATATTAAATCCAAAAAAATAAAAGTAAATTTCATCTAAATTCACTCAAATTTAGCTCCTCCTACAAAAAAATTTATCCAAATCCAAAAAAATCGAAGTTGGTTCAAATTCCTTTATTACAATTTGACTAAAAATTTATATGTAATAAAAAAAATTGAAGTAAATTTCATCTATATTTACTCAAATTTAACTCCTCTAACAAAAAAACTCATCAAAATCCAAAAAAATCGAAGTTGGTTCAAATTCCTTTATTACAATTTGACTAAAAATTTATATAAAATCCAAAAAAATAAAAGTAAATTTCATCTACATTCACTCAAATTTAGCTCCTCCAACAAAAAAATTCATCAAAATCCAAAAAAATCGAAGTTGGTTTCTAAGTACTTTATTACAATTTGACTAAAAATTTATATGAAATAAAAAAAAAAGAAATAAATTTCTACTAAATTCACTCAAATTTAACTCCTCCAACAAAAAAACTCATCAAATTCCGAAAAAATCGAAGTTGGTTCCAATTCCTTTATTACAATTTGACTAAAAATTTATATAAAATCCAAAAAATAAAAGTAAATTTCATCTAAATTCACTCAAATTTAGCTCCTCCTACAAAAAAATTTATCCAAATCCAAAAAAATCGAAGTTGGTTCAAATTCCTTTATTACAATTTGACTAAAAATTTATATGTAATAAAAAAAATAGAAGTAAATTTCATCTAAATTTACTCAAATTTAACTACACCAACAAAAAAACTCATCAAAAACCAAAAAAATCGAAGTTGGTTCAAATTCCTTTATTACAATTTGACTAAAAATGTATATGAAATAAAAAAAAATAGAAATAAATTTCATCTAAATTTACTCAAATTTAACTCCTCCAACAAAAAAACTTATCAAAAACCAAAAAAATCGAAGTTGGTTCAAATTCCTTTATTACAATTTGACTAAAAATTTATATAAAATCCAAAAAAATGAAAGTAAATTTCATCTAAATTCACTCAAATTTAGCTCCTCCAACAAAAAAATTCATCCAAATCCAAAAAAATCGAAGTTGGTTCAAATTCCTTTATTACAATTTGACTAAAAATTTATATGAAATAAAAAAAAAATAGAAATAAATTTCTACTAAATTCACTCAAATTTAACTCCTCCAACAAAAAAACTCATCAAAATCCAAAAAAATCAAAGTTGGTTCAAATTCCTTTATTACAATTTGACTAAAAATTTATATACAATCCAAAAAAATGAAAGTAAATTTCATCTAAATTCACTCAAATTTAGCTCCTCCAACAAAAAAATTCATCAAAATCCAAAAAAATCGAAGTTGGTTCAAATTCCTTTATTACAATTTTACTAAAAATTTATATAAAATCCAAAAAAATGAAAGTAAATTTCATCTAAATTCAATCAAATTTAGCTCCTTCTACAAAAAAATTCATCAAAATCCAAAAAATCGAAGTTGGTTTCTAAGTACTTTATTATAATTTGACTAAAAATTTATATAAAATCCAAAAAATAAAAGTAAATTTCATCTAAATTCACTCAAATTTAGCTCCTCCAACAACAAAATTTATCAAAATCCAAAAAATCGAAGTTGGTTTCTAAGTACTTTATTATAATTTGACTAAAAATATATATAAAATCCAAAAAATAAAAGTAAATTTCATCTAAAGCTCCTCCAACAAAAAAATTTATCCAAATCCAAAAAAATCGAAGTTGGTTCAAATTCCTTTATTACAATTTGACTAAAAATTTATATGAAATCAAAAAAAATAGAAGTAAATTTCATCTAAATTTACTCAAATTTAACTACTCCAACAAAAAAACTCATCAAAATCCAAAAAAATCGAAGTTGGTTCAAATTCCTTTATTACAATTTGACTAAAAATGTATATGAAATAAAAAAAAATAGAAATAATTTTCTACTAAATTCACTCAAATTTAACTCCTCCAACAAAAAACTCATCAAAATCCAAAAAAATCGAAGTTGGTTCAAATTCCTTTATTACAATTTGACTAAAAATTTATATAAAATCCAAAAAATAAAAGTAAATTTCATCTAAATTCATTCAAATTTAGCTCCTCCTACAAAAAAATTTATCCAAATCGAAAAAAATCGAAGTTGGTTCAAATTCCTTTATTACAATTTGACTAAAAATTTATATGTAATAAAAAAAATTGAAGTAAATTTCATCTATATTTACTCAAATTTAACTCCTCTAACAAAAAAACTCATCAAAATCCAAAAAAATCGAAGTTGGTTCAAATTCCTTTATTACAATTTGACTAAAAATTTATATAAAATCCAAAAAAATAAAAGTAAATTTCATCTACATTCACTCAAATTTAGCTCCTCCAACAAAAAAATTCATCAAAATCCAAAAAAATCGAAGTTGGTTTCTAAGTACTTTATTACAATTTGACTAAAAATTTATATGAAATCAAAAAAAAAAGAAATAAATTTCTACTAAATTCACTCAAATTTAACTCCTCCAACAAAAAAACTCATCAAAATCCGAAAAAATCGAAGTTGGTTCAAATTCCTTTATTACAATTTGACTAAAAATTTATATGTAATAAAAAAAATTGAAGTAAATTTCATCTATATTTACTCAAATTTAACTCCTCTAACAAAAAAACTCATCAAAATCCAAAAAAATCGAAGTTGGTTCAAATTCCTTTATTACAATTTGACTAAAAATTTATATAAAATCCAAAAAAATAAAAGTAAATTTCATCTACATTCACTCAAATTTAGCTCCTCCAACAAAAAAATTCATCAAAATCCAAAAAAATCGAAGTTGGTTTCTAAGTACTTTATTACAATTTGACTAAAAATTTATATGAAATCAAAAAAAAAGAAATAAATTTCTTCTAAATTCACTCAAATTTAACTCCTCCAACAAAAAAACTCATCAAAATCCGAAAAAATCGAAGTTGGTTCAAATTCCTTTATTACAATTTGACTAAAAATTTATATAAAATCCAAAAAATAAAAGTAAATTTCATCTAAATTCACTCAAATTTAGCTCTTCCAACAAAAAAATTTATCCAAATCCAAAAAAATCGAAGTTGGTTCAAATTCCTTTATTACAATTTGACTAAAAATTTATATTAAATCCAAAAAAATAAAAGTAAATTTCATCTAAATTCACTCAAATTTAGCTCCTCCTACAAAAAAATTTATCCAAATCCAAAAAAATCGAAGTTGGTTCAAATTCCTTTATTACAATTTGACTAAAAATTTATATGTAATAAAAAAAATTGAAGTAAATTTCATCTATATTTACTCAAATTTAACTCCTCTAACAAAAAAACTCATCAAAATCCAAAAAAATCGAAGTTGGTTCAAATTCCTTTATTACAATTTGACTAAAAATTTATATAAAATCCAAAAAAATAAAAGTAAATTTCATCTACATTCACTCAAATTTAGCTCCTCCAACAAAAAAATTCATCAAAATCCAAAAAAATCGAAGTTGGTTTCTAAGTACTTTATTACAATTTGACTAAAAATTTATATGAAATAAAAAAAAAAGAAATAAATTTCTACTAAATTCACTCAAATTTAACTCCTCCAACAAAAAAACTCATCAAATTCCGAAAAAATCGAAGTTGGTTCCAATTCCTTTATTACAATTTGACTAAAAATTTATATAAAATCCAAAAAATAAAAGTAAATTTCATCTAAATTCACTCAAATTTAGCTCCTCCTACAAAAAAATTTATCCAAATCCAAAAAAATCGAAGTTGGTTCAAATTCCTTTATTACAATTTGACTAAAAATTTATATGTAATAAAAAAAATAGAAGTAAATTTCATCTAAATTTACTCAAATTTAACTACACCAACAAAAAAACTCATCAAAAACCAAAAAAATCGAAGTTGGTTCAAATTCCTTTATTACAATTTGACTAAAAATGTATATGAAATAAAAAAAAATAGAAATAAATTTCATCTAAATTTACTCAAATTTAACTCCTCCAACAAAAAAACTTATCAAAAACCAAAAAAATCGAAGTTGGTTCAAATTCCTTTATTACAATTTGACTAAAAATTTATATAAAATCCAAAAAAATGAAAGTAAATTTCATCTAAATTCACTCAAATTTAGCTCCTCCAACAAAAAAATTCATCCAAATCCAAAAAAATCGAAGTTGGTTCAAATTCCTTTATTACAATTTGACTAAAAATTTATATGAAATAAAAAAAAAATAGAAATAAATTTCTACTAAATTCACTCAAATTTAACTCCTCCAACAAAAAAACTCATCAAAATCCAAAAAAATCAAAGTTGGTTCAAATTCCTTTATTACAATTTGACTAAAAATTTATATACAATCCAAAAAAATGAAAGTAAATTTCATCTAAATTCACTCAAATTTAGCTCCTCCAACAAAAAAATTCATCAAAATCCAAAAAAATCGAAGTTGGTTCAAATTCCTTTATTACAATTTTACTAAAAATTTATATAAAATCCAAAAAAATGAAAGTAAATTTCATCTAAATTCAATCAAATTTAGCTCCTTCTACAAAAAAATTCATCAAAATCCAAAAAATCGAAGTTGGTTTCTAAGTACTTTATTATAATTTGACTAAAAATTTATATAAAATCCAAAAAATAAAAGTAAATTTCATCTAAATTCACTCAAATTTAGCTCCTCCAACAACAAAATTTATCAAAATCCAAAAAATCGAAGTTGGTTTCTAAGTACTTTATTATAATTTGACTAAAAATATATATAAAATCCAAAAAATAAAAGTAAATTTCATCTAAAGCTCCTCCAACAAAAAAATTTATCCAAATCCAAAAAAATCGAAGTTGGTTCAAATTCCTTTATTACAATTTGACTAAAAATTTATATGAAATCAAAAAAAATAGAAGTAAATTTCATCTAAATTTACTCAAATTTAACTACTCCAACAAAAAAACTCATCAAAATCCAAAAAAATCGAAGTTGGTTCAAATTCCTTTATTACAATTTGACTAAAAATGTATATGAAATAAAAAAAAATAGAAATAATTTTCTACTAAATTCACTCAAATTTAACTCCTCCAACAAAAAACTCATCAAAATCCAAAAAAATCGAAGTTTGTTCAAATTCCTTTATTACAATTTGACTAAAAATATATATGAAATCAAAAAAATAGAAGTAAATTTCATCTAAATTTACTCAAATTTAACTACTCCAACAAAAAAACTCATCAAAATCCAAAAAAATCGAAGTTGGTTCAAATTCCTTTATTACAATTTGACTAAAAATATATATAAAATCCAAAAAAATGAAAGTAAATTTCATCTAAATTCACTCAAATTTAGCTCCTCCAACAAAAAAATTCATCCAAATCCAAAAAAATCGAGGTTGGTTCAAATTCCTTTATTACAATTTGACTAAAAATTTATATGAATTAAAAAAAAAATAGAAATAAATTTCTACTAAATTCACTCAAATTTAACTCCTCCAACAAAAAAACTCATCAAAATCCAAAAAAATCGAAGTTGGTTCAAATTCCTTTATTACAATTTGACTAAAAATTTATATGAAATAAAAAAAATTGAAGTAAATTTCATCTATATTTACTCAAATTTAACTCCTCTAACAAAAAAACTCATCAAAATCCAAAAAAATCGAAGTTGGTTCAAATTCCTTTATTACAATTTGACTAAAAATTTATATAAAATCCAAAAAAATAAAAGTAAATTTCATCTACATTCACTCAAATTTAGCTCCTCCAACAAAAAAATTCATCAAAATCCAAAAAAATCGAAGTTGGTTTCTAAGTACTTTATTACAATTTGACTAAAAATTTATATGAAATCAAAAAAAAAAGAAATAAATTTCTACTAAATTCACTCAAATTTAACTCCTCCAACAAAAAAACTCATCAAAATCCGAAAAAATCGAAGTTGGTTCAAATTCCTTTATTACAATTTGACTAAAAATTTATATAAAATCCAAAAAATAAAAGTAAATTTCATCTAAATTCACTCAAATTTAGCTCTTCCAACAACAAAATTTATCCAAATCCAAAAAAATCGAAGTTGGTTCAAATTCCTTTATTACAATTTGACTAAAAATTTATATTAAATCCAAAAAAATAAAAGTAAATTTCATCTAAATTCACTCAAATTTAGCTCCTCCTACAAAAAAATTTATCCAAATCCAAAAAAATCGAAGTTGGTTCAAATTCCTTTATTACAATTTGACTAAAATTTATATGTAATAAAAAAAATTGAAGTAAATTTCATCTATATTTACTCAAATTTAACTCCTCTAACAAAAAAACTCATCAAAATCCAAAAAAATCGAAGTTGGTTCAAATTCCTTTATTACAATTTGACTAAAAATTTATATAAAATCCAAAAAAATAAAAGTAAATTTCATCTACATTCACTCAAATTTAGCTCCTCCAACAAAAAAATTCATCAAAATCCAAAAAAATCGAAGTTGGTTTCTAAGTACTTTATTACAATTTGACTAAAAATTTATATAAAATCCAAAAAATAAAAGTAAATTTCATCTAAATTCACTCAAATTTAGCTCCTCCAACAACAAAATTTATCAAAATCCAAAAAATCGAAGTTGGTTTCTAAGTACTTTATTATAATTTGACTAAAAATTTATATAAAATCCAAAAAATAAAAGTAAATTTCATCTAAAGCTCCTCCAACAAAAATATTTATCCAAATCCAAAAAAATCGAAGTTGGTTCAAATTCCTTTATTACAATTTGACTAAAAATTTATATGAAATCAAAAAAAATAGAAGTAAATTTCATCTAAATTTACTCAAATTTAACTACTCCAACAAAAAAACTCATCAAAATCCAAAAAAATTGAAGTTGGTTCAAATTCCTTTATTACAATTTGACTAAAAATGTATATGAAATAAAAAAAAATAGAAATAATTTTCTACAAAATTCACTCAAATTTAACTCCTCCAACAAAAAACTCATCAAAATCCAAAAAAATCGAAGTTTGTTCAAATTCCTTTATTACAATTTGACTAAAAATATATATGAAATCAAAAAAATAGAAGTAAATTTCATCTAAATTTACTCAAATTTAACTACTCCAACAAAAAAACTCATCAAAATCCAAAAAAATCGAAGTTGGTTCAAATTCCTTTATTACAATTTGACTAAAAATTTATATAAAATCCAAAAAAATGAAAGTAAATTTCATCTAAATTCACTCAAATTTAGCTCCTCCAACAAAAAAATTCATCCAAATCCAAAAAAATCGAGGTTGGTTCAAATTCCTTTATTACAATTTGACTAAAAATTTATATGAAATAAAAAAAAAATAGAAATAAATTTCTACTAAATTCACTCAAATTTAACTCCTCCAACAAAAAAACTCATCAAAATCCAAAAAAATCGAAGTTGGTTCAAATTCCTTTATTACAATTTGACTAAAAATTTATATGAAATAAAAAAAATTGAAGTAAATTTCATCTATATTTACTCAAATTTAACTCCTCTAACAAAAAAACTCATCAAAATCCAAAAAAATCGAAGTTGGTTCAAATTCCTTTATTACAATTTGACTAAAAATTTATATAAAATCCAAAAAAATAAAAGTAAATTTCATCTACATTCACTCAAATTTAGCTCCTCCAACAAAAAAATTCATCAAAATCCAAAAAAATCGAAGTTGGTTTCTAAGTACTTTATTACAATTTGACTAAAAATTTATATGAAATCAAAAAAAAAAGAAATAAATTTCTACTAAATTCACTCAAATTTAACTCCTCCAACAAAAAAACTCATCAAAATCCGAAAAAATCGAAGTTGGTTCAAATTCCTTTATTACAATTTGACTAAAAATTTATATAAAATCCAAAAAAATAAAAGTAAATTTCATCTACATTCACTCAAATTTAGCTCCTCCAACAAAAAAATTCATCAAAATCCTAAAAAATCGAAGTTGGTTTCTAAGTACTTTATTACAACTTGACTAAAAATTTATATGAAATCAAAAAAAAAAGAAATAAATTTCTACTAAATTCACTCAAATTTAACTCCTCCAACAAAAAAACTCATCAAAATCCGAAAAAATCGAAGTTGGTTCAAATTCCTTTATTACAATTTGACTAAAAATTTATATAAAATCCAAAAAATAAAAGTAAATTTCATCTAAATTCACTCAAATTTAGCTCTTCCAACAAAAAAATTTATCCAAATCCAAAAAAATCGAGGTTGGTTCAAATTCCTTTATTACAATTTGACTAAAAATTTATATGAAATAAAAAAAAAATAGAAATAAATTTCTACTAAATTCACTCAAATTTAACTCCTCCAACAAAAAAACTCATCAAAATCCAAAAAAATCGAAGTTGGTTCAAATTCCTTTATTACAATTTGACTAAAAATTTATATGTAATAAAAAAAATAGAAGTAAATTTCATCTAAATTTACTCAAATTTAACTACACCAACAAAAAAACTCATCAAAAACCAAAAAAATCGAAGTTGGTTCAAATTCCTTTATTACGATTTGACTAAAAATGTATATGAAATAAAAAAAAATAGAAATAAATTTCATCTAAATTTACTCAAATTTAACTCCTCCAACAAAAAAACTTATCAAAATCCAAAAAAATCGAAGTTGGTTCAAATTCCTTTATTACAATTTGACTAAAAATTTATATAAAATCCAAAAAAATGAAAGTAAATTTCATCTAAATTCACTCAAATTTAGCTCCTCCAACAAAAAAATTCATCCAAATCCAAAAAAATCGAAGTTGGTTCAAATTCCTTTATTACAATTTGACTAAAAATTTATATGAAATAAAAAAAAATAGAAATAAATTTCTACTAAATTCACTCAAATTTAACTCCTCCAACAAAAAAACTCATCAAAATCCAAAAAAATCGAAGTTGGTTCAAATTCTTTTATTACAATTTGACTAAAAATTTATATACAACCCAAAAAAATGAAAGTAAATTTCATCTAAATTCACTCAAATTTAGCTCCTCCAACAAAAAAATTCATCAAAATCCAAAAAAATCGAAGTTGGTTCAAATTCCTTTATTACAATTTGACTAAAAATTTATATAAAATCCAAAAAAATGAAAGTAAATTTCATCTAAATTCAATCAAATTTAGCTCCTTCTACAAAAAAATTCATCAAAATCCAAAAAAATCGAAGTTGTTTCAAATCCCTTTATTACAATTTGACTAAAAATTTATATAAAATCCAAAAAAAAGGTGTTAATTTCATCTAAATTTACTCAAATTTAACTCCTCCAACAACCAAAATCATCAAAATCCAAAAAAATCGAAGTTGGTTTCAAAGTACTTTATTACAATTTGACTAAAAATTTATATGAAATAAAAAAAAATAGAAGTAAATTTCATCTAAATTTACTCAAATTTAACTACTCCAACAAAAAAACTCATCAAAATCCAAAAAAATCGAAGTTGGTTCAAATTCCTTTATTACAATTTGACTAAAAATTTATATAAAATCCAAAAAAATGAAAGTAAATTTCATATAAATTCACTCAAATTTAGCTCCTCCAACAAAAAAATTCATCCAAATCCAAAAAAATCGAGGTTGGTTCAAATTCCTTTATTACAATTTGACTAAAAATTTATATGAAATAAAAAAAAATAGAAATAAATTTCTACTAAATTCACTCAAATTTAACTCCTCCAACAAAAAAACTCATCAAAATCCAAAAAAATCGAAGTTGGTTCAAATTCCTTTATTACAATTTGACTAAAAATTTATATGAAATAAAAAAAATTGAAGTAAATTTCATCTATATTTACTCAAATTTAACTCCTCTAACAAAAAAACTCATCAAAATCCAAAAAAATCGAAGTTGGTTCAAATTCCTTTATTACAATTTGACTAAAAATTTATATAAAATCCAAAAAAATAAAAGTAAATTTCATCTACATTCACTCAAATTTAGCTCCTCCAACAAAAAAATTCATCCAAATCCAAAAAAATCGAGGTTGGTTCAAATTCCTTTATTACAATTTGACTAAAAATTTATATGAAATAAAAAAAAAATAGAAATAAATTTCTACTAAATTCACTCAAATTTAACTCCTCCAACAAAAAAACTCATCAAAATCCAAAAAAATCGAAGTTGGTTCAAATTCCTTTATTACAATTTGACTAAAAATTTATATGAAATAAAAAAAAAATAGAAATAAATTTCTACTAAATTCACTCAAATTTAACTCCTCCAACAAAAAAACTCATCAAAATCCAAAAAAATCGAAGTTGGTTCAAATTCTTTTATTACAATTTGACTAAAAATTTATATACAACCCAAAAAAATGAAAGTAAATTTCATCTAAATTCACTCAAATTTAGCTCCTCCAACAAAAAAATTCATCAAAATCCAAAAAAATCGAAGTTGGTTCAAATTCCTTTATTACAATTTGACTAAAAATTTATATAAAATCCAAAAAAATGAAAGTAAATTTCATCTAAATTCAATCAAATTTAGCTCCTTCTACAAAAAAATTCATCAAAATCCAAAAAAATCGAAGTTGTTTCAAATCCCTTTATTACAATTTGACTAAAAATTTATATAAAATCCAAAAAAAGGTGTTAATTTCATCTAAATTTACTCAAATTTAACTCCTCCAACAACCAAAATCATCAAAATCCAAAAAAATCGAAGTTGGTTTCAAAGTACTTTATTACAATTTGACTAAAAATTTATATGAAATAAAAAAAAATAGAAGAAAATTTCATCTAAATTCACTCAAATTTAACTCCAACAAAAAAACTCATCAAGATCCAAAAAAATCGAAGTTGGTTCAAATTCATTTATTACAATTTGACTAAAAATTTATATGAAATCAAAAAAAATAGAAGTATATTTCATCTAAATTCACTCAAATTTAACTCCTCCAACAAAAAAATTCAACAAAATTAAAAAAAAATCGAAGTTGGTTCAAATTCCTTTATTACAATTTGACTAAAAATTTATATAAAATCCAAAAAATAAAAGTAAATTTCATCTAAATTCACTCAAATTTAGCTCCTCCTACAAAAAAATTTATCCAAATCCAAAAAAATCGAAGTTGGTTCAAATTCCTTTATTACAATTTGACTAAAAATGTATATGAAATAAAAAAAAAATAGAAATAATTTTCTACTAAATTCACTCAAATTTAACTCCTCCAACAAAAAAACTCATCAAAATCCAAAAAAATCGAAGTTGGTGCAAATTCCTTTATTACAATTTGACTAAAAATTTATATGAAATAAAAAAAAAGAAGTAAATTTCATCTAAAGTTACTCAAGTTTAGCTCCTCCAACAAAAAAACTCATCAAAATCCAAAAAAATCGAAGTTGGTTCAAATTCCTTTATTACAATTTGACTAAAAATTTATATAAAATCCAAAAAAAATAAAAGTAAATTTCATCTAAATTCACTCAAATTTAGCTCCTCCAACAAAAAAATTCATCAAAATCCAAAAAAATCGAAGTTGGTTTCTAAGTACTTTATTATAATTTGACTAAAAATTTATATAAAATCCAAAAAATAAAAGTAAATTTCATCTAAATTCACTCAAATTTAGCTCCTCCAACAACAAAATTTATCAAAATCCAAAAAATCGAAGTTGGTTTCTAAGTACTTTATTATAATTTGACTAAAAATTTATATAAAATCCAAAAAATAAAAGTAAATTTCATCTAAATTCACTCAAATTTAGCTCCTCCAACAACAAAATTTATCAAAATCCAAAAAATCGAAGTTGGTTTCTAAGTACTTTATTATAATTTGACTAAAAATTTATATAAAATCCAAAAAATAAAAGTAAATTTCATCTAAAGCTCCTCCAACAAAAATATTTATCCAAATCCAAAAAAATCGAAGTTGGTTCAAATTCCTTTATTACAATTTGACTAAAAATTTATATGAAATCAAAAAAAATAGAAGTAAATTTCATCTAAATTTACTCAAATTTAACTACTCCAACAAAAAAACTCATCAAAATCCAAAAAAATCGAAGTTGGTTCAAATTCCTTTATTACAATTTGACTAAAAATGTATATGAAATAAAAAAAAATAGAAATAATTTTCTACTAAATTCACTCAAATTTAACTCCTCCAAACAAAAAACTCATCAAAATCCAAAAAAATCGAAGTTTGTTCAAATTCCTTTATTACAATTTGACTAAAAATATATATGAAATCAAAAAAATAGAAGTAAATTTCATCTAAATTTACTCAAATTTAACTACTCCAACAAAAAAACTCATCAAAATCCAAAAAAATCGAAGTTGGTTCAAATTCCTTTATTACAATTTGACTAAAAATTTATATAAAATCCAAAAAAATGAAAGTAAATTTCATCTAAATTCACTCAAATTTAGCTCCTCCAACAAAAAAATTCATCCAAATCCAAAAAAATCGAGGTTGGTTCAAATTCCTTTATTACAATTTGACTAAAAATTTATAAGAATTAAAAAAAAAATAGAAATAAATTTCTACTAAATTCACTCAAATTTAACTCCTCCAACAAAAAAACTCATCAAAATCCAAAAAAATCGAAGTTGGTTCAAATTCCTTTATTACAATTTGACTAAAAATTTATATGAAATAAAAAAAATTGAAGTAAATTTCATCTATATTTACTCAAATTTAACTCCTCTAACAAAAAAACTCATCAAAATCCAAAAAAATCGAAGTTGGTTCAAATTCCTTTATTACAATTTGACTAAAAATTTATATAAAATCCAAAAAAATAAAAGTAAATTTCATCTACATTCACTCAAATTTAGCTCCTCCAACAAAAAAATTCATCAAAATCCAAAAAAATCGAAGTTGGTTTCTAAGTACTTTATTACAATTTGACTAAAAATTTATATGAAATCAAAAAAAAAAGAAATAAATTTCTACTAAATTCACTCAAATTTAACTCCTCCAACAAAAAAACTCATCAAAATCCGAAAAAATCGAAGTTGGTTCAAATTCCTTTATTACAATTTGACTAAAAATTTATATAAAATCCAAAAAATAAAAGTAAATTTCATCTAAATTCACTCAAATTTAGCTCTTCCAACAAAAAAATTTATCCAAATCCAAAAAAATCGAAGTTGGTTCAAATTCCTTTATTACAATTTGACTAAAAATTTATATTAAATCCAAAAAAATAAAAGTAAATTTCATCTAAATTTTCTCAAATTTAGCTCCTCCTACAAAAAAATTTATCCAAATCCAAAAAAATCGAAGTTGGTTCAAATTCCTTTATTACAATTTGACTAAAAATTTATATGTAATAAAAAAAATTGAAGTAAATTTCATCTATATTTACTCAAATTTAACTCCTCTAACAAAAAAACTCATCAAAATCCAAAAAAATCGAAGTTGGTTCAAATTCCTTTATTACAATTTGACTAAAAATTTATATGAAATAAAAAAAATTGAAGTAAATTTCATCTATATTTACTCAAATTTAACTCCTCTAACAAAAAAACTCATCAAAATCCAAAAAAATCGAAGTTGGTTCAAATTCCTTTATTACAATTTGACTAAAAATTTATATAAAATCCAAAAAAATAAAAGTAAATTTCATCTACATTCACTCAAATTTAGCTCCTCCAACAAAAAAATTCATCAAAATCCAAAAAAATCGAAGTTGGTTTCTAAGTACTTTATTACAATTTGACTAAAAATTTATATGAAATCAAAAAAAAAAGAAATAAATTTCTACTAAATTCACTCAAATTTAACTCCTCCAACAAAAAAACTCATCAAAATCCGAAAAAATCGAAGTTGGTTCAAATTCCTTTATTACAATTTGACTAAAAATTTATATAAAATCCAAAAAATAAAAGTAAATTTCATCTAAATTCACTCAAATTTAGCTCTTCCAACAAAAAAATTTATCCAAATCCAAAAAAATCGAAGTTGGTTCAAATTCCTTTATTACAATTTGACTAAAAATTTATATTAAATCCAAAAAAATAAAAGTAAATTTCATCTAAATTTTCTCAAATTTAGCTCCTCCTACAAAAAAATTTATCCAAATCCAAAAAAATCGAAGTTGGTTCAAATTCCTTTATTACAATTTGACTAAAAATTTATATGTAATAAAAAAAATTGAAGTAAATTTCATCTATATTTACTCAAATTTAACTCCTCTAACAAAAAAACTCATCAAAATCCAAAAAAATCGAAGTTGGTTCAAATTCCTTTATTACAATTTGACTAAAAATTTATATAAAATCCAAAAAAATAAAAGTAAATTTCATCTACATTCACTCAAATTTAGCTCCTCCAACAAAAAAATTCATCAAAATCCTAAAAAATCGAAGTTGGTTTCTAAGTACTTTATTACAACTTGACTAAAAATTTATATGAAATCAAAAAAAAAAGAAATAAATTTCTACTAAATTCACTCAAATTTAACTCCTCCAACAAAAAAACTCATCAAAATCCGAAAAAATCGAAGTTGGTTCAAATTCCTTTATTACAATTTGACTAAAAATTTATATAAAATCCAAAAAATAAAAGTAAATTTCATCTAAATTCACTCAAATTTAGCTCTTCCAACAAAAAAATTTATCCAAATCCAAAAAAATCGAAGTTGGTTCAAATTCCTTTATTACAATTTGACTAAAAATTTATATTAAATCCAAAAAAATAAAAGTAAATTTCATCTAAATTCACTCAAATTTAGCTCCTTCTACAAAAAAATTCATCAAAATCCAAAAAAATCGAAGTTGTTTCAAATCCCTTTATTACAATTTGACAAAAAATTTATATAAAATCCAAAAAAAAGGTGTTAATTTCATCTAAATTTACTCAAATTTAACTCCTCCAACAACCAAAATCATCAAAATCCAAAAAAATCGAAGTTGGTTTCAAAGTACTTTATTACAATTTGACTAAAAATTTATATGAAATAAAAAAAAATAGAAGAAAATTTCATCTAAATTCACTCAAATTTAACTCCAACAAAAAAACTCATCAAGATCCAAAAAAATCGAAGTTGGTTCAAATTCCTTTATTACAATTTGACTAAAAATTTATATGAAATCAAAAAAAATAGAAGTATATTTCATCTAAATTCACTCAAATTTAACTCCTCCAACAAAAAAATTCAACAAAATTAAAAAAAAATCGAAGTTGGTTCAAATTCCTTTATTACAATTTGACTAAAAATTTATATAAAATCCAAAAAATAAAAGTAAATTTCATCTAAATTCACTCAAATTTAGCTCCTCCTACAAAAAAATTTATCCAAATCCAAAAAAATCGAAGTTGGTTCAAATTCCTTTATTACAATTTGACTAAAAATGTATATGAAATAAAAAAAAAATAGAAATAATTTTCTACTAAATTCACTCAAATTTAACTCCTCCAACAAAAAAACTCATCAAAATCCAAAAAAATCGAAGTTGGTGCAAATTCCTTTATTACAATTTGACTAAAAATTTATATGAAATAAAAAAAAAGAAGTAAATTTCATCTAAAGTTACTCAAGTTTAGCTCCTCCAACAAAAAAACTCATCAAAATCCAAAAAAATCGAAGTTGGTTCAAATTCCTTTATTACAATTTGACTAAAAATTTATATAAAATCCAAAAAAAATAAAAGTAAATTTCATCTAAATTCACTCAAATTTAGCTCCTCCAACAAAAAAATTCATCAAAATCCAAAAAAATCGAAGTTGGTTTCTAAGTACTTTATTATAATTTGACTAAAAATTTATATAAAATCCAAAAAATAAAAGTAAATTTCATCTAAATTCACTCAAATTTAGCTCCTCCAACAACAAAATTTATCAAAATCCAAAAAATCGAAGTTGGTTTCTAAGTACTTTATTATAATTTGACTAAAAATTTATATAAAATCCAAAAAATAAAAGTAAATTTCATCTAAATTCACTCAAATTTAGCTCCTCCAACAACAAAATTTATCAAAATCCAAAAAATCGAAGTTGGTTTCTAAGTACTTTATTATAATTTGACTAAAAATTTATATAAAATCCAAAAAATAAAAGTAAATTTCATCTAAAGCTCCTCCAACAAAAATATTTATCCAAATCCAAAAAAATCGAAGTTGGTTCAAATTCCTTTATTACAATTTGACTAAAAATTTATATGAAATCAAAAAAAATAGAAGTAAATTTCATCTAAATTTACTCAAATTTAACTACTCCAACAAAAAAACTCATCAAAATCCAAAAAAATCGAAGTTGGTTCAAATTCCTTTATTACAATTTGACTAAAAATGTATATGAAATAAAAAAAAAATAGAAATAATTTTCTACTAAATTCACTCAAATTTAACTCCTCCAACAAAAAACTCATCAAAATCCAAAAAAATCGAAGTTTGTTCAAATTCCTTTATTACAATTTGACTAAAAATATATATGAAATCAAAAAAATAGAAGTAAATTTCATCTAAATTCACTCAAATTTAACTACTCCAACAAAAAAATTCATCAAAATCCAAAAAAATCGAAGTTGGTTTCTAAGTACTTTATTACAATTTGACTAAAAATTTATATAAAATCCAAAAAAATGAAAGTAAATTTCATCTAAATTCACTCAAATTTAGCTCCTCCAACAAAAAAATTCATCCAAATCCAAAAAAATCGAAGTTGGTTCAAATTCCTTTATTACAATTTGACTAAAAATTTATATGAAATAAAAAAAAAATAGAAATAAATTTCTACTAAATTCACTCAAATTTAACTCCTCCAACAAAAAAACTCATCAAAATCCAAAAAAATCGAAGTTGGTTCAAATTCCTTTATTACAATTTGACTAAAAATTTATATACAACCCAAAAAAATGAAAGTAAATTTCATCTAAATTCACTCAAATTTAGCTCCTCCAACAAAAAAATTCATCAAAATCCAAAAAAATCGAAGTTGGTTCAAATTCCTTTATTACAATTTGACTAAAAATTTATATAAAATCCAAAAAAATGAAAGTAAATTTCATCTAAATTCAATCAAATTTAGCTCCTTCTACAAAAAAATTCATCAAAATCCAAAAAAATCGAAGTTGTTTCAAATCCCTTTATTACAATTTGACTAAAAATTTATATAAAATCCAAAAAAAAGGTGTTAATTTCATCTAAATTTACTCAAATTTAACTCCTCCAACAACCAAAATCATCAAAATCCAAAAAAATCGAAGTTGGTTTCAAAGTACTTTATTACAATTTGACTAAAAATTTATATGAAATAAAAAAAAATAGAAGAAAATTTCATCTAAATTCACTCAAATTTAACTCCAACAAAAAAACTCATCAAGATCCAAAAAAATCGAAGTTGGTTCAAATTCATTTATTACAATTTGACTAAAAATTTATATGAAATCAAAAAAAATAGAAGTATATTTCATCTAAATTCACTCAAATTTAACTCCTCCAACAAAAAAATTCAACAAAATTAAAAAAAAATCGAAGTTGGTTCAAATTCCTTTATTACAATTTGACTAAAAATTTATATAAAATCCAAAAAATAAAAGTAAATTTCATCTAAATTCACTCAAATTTAGCTCCTCCTACAAAAAAATTTATCCAAATCCAAAAAAATCGAAGTTGGTTCAAATTCCTTTATTACAATTTGACTAAAAATGTATATGAAATAAAAAAAAAATAGAAATAATTTTCTACTAAATTCACTCAAATTTAACTCCTCCAACAAAAAAACTCATCAAAATCCAAAAAAATCGAAGTTGGTGCAAATTCCTTTATTACAATTTGACTAAAAATTTATATGAAATAAAAAAAAAGAAGTAAATTTCATCTAAAGTTACTCAAGTTTAGCTCCTCCAACAAAAAAACTCATCAAAATCCAAAAAAATCGAAGTTGGTTCAAATTCCTTTATTACAATTTGACTAAAAATTTATATAAAATCCAAAAAAAATAAAAGTAAATTTCATCTAAATTCACTCAAATTTAGCTCCTCCAACAAAAAAATTCATCAAAATCCAAAAAAATCGAAGTTGGTTTCTAAGTACTTTATTATTTGACTAAAAATTTATATAAAATCCAAAAAATAAAAGTAAATTTCATCTAAATTCACTCAAATTTAGCTCCTCCAACAACAAAATTTATCAAAATCCAAAAAATCGAAGTTGGTTTCTAAGTACTTTATTATAATTTGACTAAAAATTTATATAAAATCCAAAAAATAAAAGTAAATTTCATCTAAATTCACTCAAATTTAGCTCCTCCAACAACAAAATTTATCAAAATCCAAAAAATCGAAGTTGGTTTCTAAGTACTTTATTACAATTTGACTAAAAATTTATATGAAATCAAAAAAAAAAGAAATAAATTTCTACTAAATTCACTCAAATTTAACTCCTCCAACAAAAAAACTCATCAAAATCCGAAAAAATCGAAGTTGGTTCAAATTCCTTTATTACAATTTGACTAAAAATTTATATAAAATCCAAAAAATAAAAGTAAATTTCATCTAAATTCACTCAAATTTAGCTCTTCCAACAAAAAAATTTATCCAAATCCAAAAAAATCGAAGTTGGTTCAAATTCCTTTATTACAATTTGACTAAAAATTTATATTAAATCCAAAAAAATAAAAGTAAATTTCATCTAAATTTTCTCAAATTTAGCTCCTCCTACAAAAAAATTTATCCAAATCCAAAAAAATCGAAGTTGGTTCAAATTCCTTTATTACAATTTGACTAAAAATTTATATGTAATAAAAAAAATTGAAGTAAATTTCATCTATATTTACTCAAATTTAACTCCTCTAACAAAAAAACTCATCAAAATCCAAAAAAATCGAAGTTGGTTCAAATTCCTTTATTACAATTTGACTAAAAATTTATATAAAATCCAAAAAAATAAAAGTAAATTTCATCTACATTCACTCAAATTTAGCTCCTCCAACAAAAAAATTCATCAAAATCCTAAAAAATCGAAGTTGGTTTCTAAGTACTTTATTACAACTTGACTAAAAATTTATATGAAATCAAAAAAAAAAGAAATAAATTTCTACTAAATTCACTCAAATTTAACTCCTCCAACAAAAAAACTCATCAAAATCCAAAAAAATCGAAGTTGGTTCAAATTCCTTTATTACAATTTGACTAAAAATTTATATAAAATCCAAAAAAATAAAAGTAAATTTCATCTACATTCACTCAAATTTAGCTCCTCCAACAAAAAAATTCATCAAAATCCTAAAAAATCGAAGTTGGTTTCTAAGTACTTTATTACAACTTGACTAAAAATTTATATGAAATCAAAAAAAAAAGAAATAAATTTCTACTAAATTCACTCAAATTTAACTCCTCCAACAAAAAAACTCATCAAAATCCGAAAAAATCGAAGTTGGTTCAAATTCCTTTATTACAATTTGACTAAAAATTTATATAAAATCCAAAAAATAAAAGTAAATTTCATCTAAATTCACTCAAATTTAGCTCTTCCAACAAAAAAATTTATCCAAATCCAAAAAAATCGAAGTTGGTTCAAATTCCTTTATTACAATTTGACTAAAAATTTATATTAAATCCAAAAAAATAAAAGTAAATTTCATCTAAATTCACTCAAATTTAGCTCCTTCTACAAAAAAATTCATCAAAATCCAAAAAAATCGAAGTTGTTTCAAATCCCTTTATTACAATTTGACTAAAAATTTATATAAAATCCAAAAAAAAGGTGTTAATTTCATCTAAATTTACTCAAATTTAACTCCTCCAACAACCAAAATCATCAAAATCCAAAAAAATCGAAGTTGGTTTCAAAGTACTTTATTACAATTTGACTAAAAATTTATATGAAATCAAAAAAAATAGAAGTATATTTCATCTAAATTCACTCAAATTTAACTCCTCCAACAAAAAAATTCAACAAAATTAAAAAAAAATCGAAGTTGGTTCAAATTCCTTTATTACAATTTGACTAAAAATTTATATGAAATCAAAAAAAATAGAAGTAAATTTCATCTAAATTTACTCAAATTTAACTACTCCAACAAAAAAACTCATCAAAATCCAAAAAAATCGAAGTTGGTTCAAATTCCTTTATTACAATTTGACTAAAAATTTATATAAAATCCAAAAAAATGAAAGTAAATTTCATCTAAATTCACTCAAATTTAACTCCTCCAACAAAAAAATTCATCCAAATCCAAAAAAATCGAGGTTGGTTCAAATTCCTTTATTACAATTTGACTAAAAATTTATAAGAAATAAAAAAAAAATAGAAATAAATTTCTACTAAATTCACTCAAATTTAACTCCTCCAACAAAAAAACTCATCAAAATCCAAAAAAATCGAAGTTGGTTCAAATTCCTTTATTACAATTTGACTAAAAATTTATATGAAATAAAAAAAATTGAAGTAAATTTCATCTATATTTACTCAAATTTAACTCCTCTAACAAAAAAACTCATCAAAATCCAAAAAAATCGAAGTTGGTTCAAATTCCTTTATTACAATTTGACTAAAAATTTATATAAAATCCAAAAAAATAAAAGTAAATTTCATCTACATTCACTCAAATTTAGCTCCTCCAACAAAAAAATTCATCCAAATCCAAAAAAATCGAGGTTGGTTCAAATTCCTTTATTACAATTTGACTAAAAATTTATATGAAATAAAAAAAAATAGAAATAAATTTCTACTAAATTCACTCAAATTTAACTCCTCCAACAAAAAAACTCATCAAAATCCAAAAAAATCGAAGTTGGTTCAAATTCCTTTATTACAATTTGACTAAAAATTTATATGAAATAAAAAAAATTGAAGTAAATTTCATCTATATTTACTCAAATTTAACTCCTCTAACAAAAAAACTCATCAAAATCCAAAAAAATCGAAGTTGGTTCAAATTCCTTTATTACAATTTGACTAAAAATTTATATAAAATCCAAAAAAATAAAAGTAAATTTCATCTACATTCACTCAAATTTAGCTCCTCCAACAAAAAAATTCATCAAAATCCAAAAAAATCGAAGTTGGTTTCTAAGTACTTTATTACAATTTGACTAAAAATTTATATGAAATCAAAAAAAAAAGAAATAAATTTCTACTAAATTCACTCAAATTTAACTCCTCCAACAAAAAAACTCATCAAAATCCGAAAAAATCGAAGTTGGTTCAAATTCCTTTATTACAATTTGACTAAAAATTTATATAAAATCCAAAAAAATAAAAGTAAATTTCATCTACATTCACTCAAATTTAGCTCCTCCAACAAAAAAATTCATCAAAATCCTAAAAAATCGAAGTTGGTTTCTAAGTACTTTATTACAACTTGACTAAAAATTTATATGAAATCAAAAAAAAAAGAAATAAATTTCTACTAAATTCACTCAAATTTAACTCCTCCAACAAAAAAACTCATCAAAATCCGAAAAAATCGAAGTTGGTTCAAATTCCTTTATTACAATTTGACTAAAAATTTATATAAAATCCAAAAAATAAAAGTAAATTTCATCTAAATTCACTCAAATTTAGCTCTTCCAACAAAAAAATTTATCCAAATCCAAAAAAATCGAAGTTGGTTCAAATTCCTTTATTACAATTTGACTAAAAATTTATATTAAATCCAAAAAAATAAAAGTAAATTTCATCTAAATTCACTCAAATTTAGCTCCTCCTACAAAAAAATTTATCCAAATCCAAGAAAATCGAAGTTGGTTCAAATTCCTTTATTACAATTTGACTAAAAATTTATATGTAATAAAAAAAATAGAAGTAAATTTCATCTAAATTTACTCAAATTTAACTACACCAACAAAAAAACTCATCAAAAACCAAAAAAATCGAAGTTGGTTCAAATTCCTTTATTACGATTTGACTAAAAATGTATATGAAATAAAAAAAAATAGAAATAAATTTCATCTAAATTTACTCAAATTTAACTCCTCCAACAAAAAAACTTATCAAAATCCAAAAAAATCGAAGTTGGTTCAAATTCCTTTATTACAATTTGACTAAAAATTTATATAAAATCCAAAAAAATGAAAGTAAATTTCATCTAAATTCACTCAAATTTAGCTCCTCCAACAAAAAAATTCATCCAAATCCAAAAAAATCGAAGTTGGTTCAAATTCCTTTATTACAATTTGACTAAAAATTTATATGAAATAAAAAAAAAATAGAAATAAATTTCTACTAAATTCACTCAAATTTAACTCCTCCAACAAAAAAACTCATCAAAATCCAAAAAAATCGAAGTTGGTTCAAATTCCTTTATTACAATTTGACTAAAAATTTATATACAACCCAAAAAAATGAAAGTAAATTTCATCTAAATTCACTCAAATTTAGCTCCTCCAACAAAAAAACTCATCAAAATCCGAAAAAATCGAAGTTGGTTCAAATTCCTTTATTACAATTTGACTAAAAATTTATATAAAATCCAAAAAAATAAAAGTAAATTTCATCTACATTCACTCAAATTTAGCTCCTCCAACAAAAAAATTCATCAAAATCCTAAAAAATCGAAGTTGGTTTCTAAGTACTTTATTACAACTTGACTAAAAATTTATATGAAATCAAAAAAAAAAGAAATAAATTTCTACTAAATTCACTCAAATTTAACTCCTCCAACAAAAAAACTCATCAAAATCCGAAAAAATCGAAGTTGGTTCAAATTCCTTTATTACAATTTGACTAAAAATTTATATAAAATCCAAAAAATAAAAGTAAATTTCATCTAAATTCACTCAAATTTAGCTCTTCCAACAAAAAAATTTATCCAAATCCAAAAAAATCGAAGTTGGTTCAAATTCCTTTATTACAATTTGACTAAAAATTTATATTAAATCCAAAAAAATAAAAGTAAATTTCATCTAAATTCACTCAAATTTAGCTCCTCCTACAAAAAAATTTATCCAAATCCAAGAAAATCGAAGTTGGTTCAAATTCCTTTATTACAATTTGACTAAAAATTTATATGTAATAAAAAAAATAGAAGTAAATTTCATCTAAATTTACTCAAATTTAACTACACCAACAAAAAAACTCATCAAAAACCAAAAAAATCGAAGTTGGTTCAAATTCCTTTATTACGATTTGACTAAAAATGTATATGAAATAAAAAAAAATAGAAATAAATTTCATCTAAATTTACTCAAATTTAACTCCTCCAACAAAAAAACTTATCAAAATCCAAAAAAATCGAAGTTGGTTCAAATTCCTTTATTACAATTTGACTAAAAATTTATATAAAATCCAAAAAAATGAAAGTAAATTTCATCTAAATTCACTCAAATTTAGCTCCTCCAACAAAAAAATTCATCCAAATCCAAAAAAATCGAAGTTGGTTCAAATTCCTTTATTACAATTTGACTAAAAATTTATATGAAATAAAAAAAAAATAGAAATAAATTTCTACTAAATTCACTCAAATTTAACTCCTCCAACAAAAAAACTCATCAAAATCCAAAAAAATCGAAGTTGGTTCAAATTCCTTTATTACAATTTGACTAAAAATTTATATACAACCCAAAAAAATGAAAGTAAATTTCATCTAAATTCACTCAAATTTAGCTCCTCCAACAAAAAAATTCATCAAAATCCAAAAAAATCGAAGTTGGTTCAAATTCCTTTATTACAATTTGACTAAAAATTTATATAAAATCCAAAAAAATGAAAGTAAATTTCATCTAAATTCAATCAAATTTAGCTCCTTCTACAAAAAAATTCATCAAAATCCAAAAAAATCGAAGTTGTTTCAAATCCCTTTATTACAATTTGACTAAAAATTTATATAAAATCCAAAAAAAGGTGTTAATTTCATCTAAATTTACTCAAATTTAACTCCTCCAACAACCAAAATCATCAAAATCCAAAAAAATCGAAGTTGGTTTCAAAGTACTTTATTACAATTTGACTAAAAATTTATATGAAATAAAAAAAAATAGAAGAAAATTTCATCTAAATTCACTCAAATTTAACTCCAACAAAAAAACTCATCAAGATCCAAAAAAATCGAAGTTGGTTCAAATTCATTTATTACAATTTGACTAAAAATTTATATGAAATCAAAAAAAATAGAAGTATATTTCATCTAAATTCACTCAAATTTAACTCCTCCAACAAAAAAATTCAACAAAATTAAAAAAAAATCGAAGTTGGTTCAAATTCCTTTATTACAATTTGACTAAAAATTTATATAAAATCCAAAAAATAAAAGTAAATTTCATCTAAATTCACTCAAATTTAGCTCCTCCTACAAAAAAATTTATCCAAATCCAAAAAAATCGAAGTTGGTTCAAATTCCTTTATTACAATTTGACTAAAAATGTATATGAAATAAAAAAAAAATAGAAATAATTTTCTACTAAATTCACTCAAATTTAACTCCTCCAACAAAAAAACTCATCAAAATCCAAAAAATCGAAGTTGGTGCAAATTCCTTTATTACAATTTGACTAAAAATTTATATGAAATAAAAAAAAAGAAGTAAATTTCATCTAAAGTTACTCAAGTTTAGCTCCTCCAACAAAAAAACTCATCAAAATCCAAAAAAATCGAAGTTGGTTCAAATTCCTTTATTACAATTTGACTAAAAATTTATATAAAATCCAAAAAAAATAAAAGTAAATTTCATCTAAATTCACTCAAATTTAGCTCCTCCAACAAAAAAATTCATCAAAATCCAAAAAAATCGAAGTTGGTTTCTAAGTACTTTATTATAATTTGACTAAAAATTTATATAAAATCCAAAAAATAAAAGTAAATTTCATCTAAATTCACTCAAATTTAGCTCCTCCAACAACAAAATTTATCAAAATCCAAAAAATCGAAGTTGGTTTCTAAGTACTTTATTATAATTTGACTAAAAATTTATATAAAATCCAAAAAATAAAAGTAAATTTCATCTAAATTCACTCAAATTTAGCTCCTCCAACAACAAAATTTATCAAAATCCAAAAAATCGAAGTTGGTTTCTAAGTACTTTATTATAATTTGACTAAAAATTTATATAAAATCCAAAAAATAAAAGTAAATTTCATCTAAAGCTCCTCCAACAAAAATATTTATCCAAATCCAAAAAAATCGAAGTTGGTTCAAATTCCTTTATTACAATTTGACTAAAAATTTATATGAAATCAAAAAAAATAGAAGTAAATTTCATCTAAATTTACTCAAATTTAACTACTCCAACAAAAAAACTCATCAAAATCCAAAAAAATCGAAGTTGGTTCAAATTCCTTTATTACAATTTGACTAAAAATGTATATGAAATAAAAAAAAATAGAAATAATTTTCTACTAAATTCACTCAAATTTAACTCCTCCAAACAAAAAACTCATCAAAATCCAAAAAAATCGAAGTTTGTTCAAATTCCTTTATTACAATTTGACTAAAAATATATATGAAATCAAAAAAATAGAAGTAAATTTCATCTAAATTTACTCAAATTTAACTACTCCAACAAAAAAACTCATCAAAATCCAAAAAAATCGAAGTTGGTTCAAATTCCTTTATTACAATTTGACTAAAAATTTATATAAAATCCAAAAAAATGAAAGTAAATTTCATCTAAATTCACTCAAATTTAGCTCCTCCAACAAAAAAATTCATCCAAATCCAAAAAAATCGAGGTTGGTTCAAATTCCTTTATTACAATTTGACTAAAAATTTATAAGAAATAAAAAAAAATAGAAATAAATTTCTACTAAATTCACTCAAATTTAACTCCTCCAACAAAAAAACTCATCAAAATCCAAAAAAATCGAAGTTGGTTCAAATTCCTTTATTACAATTTGACTAAAAATTTATATGAAATAAAAACAATTGAAGTAAATTTCATCTATATTTACTCAAATTTAACTCCTCTAACAAAAAAACTCATCAAAATCCAAAAAAATCGAAGTTGGTTCAAATTCCTTTATTACAATTTGACTAAAAATTTATATAAAATCCAAAAAAATAAAAGTAAATTTCATCTACATTCACTCAAATTTAGCTCCTCCAACAAAAAAATTCATCAAAATCCAAAAAAATCGAAGTTGGTTTCTAAGTACTTTATTACAATTTGACTAAAAATTTATATGAAATCAAAAAAAAAAGAAATAAATTTCTACTAAATTCACTCAAATTTAACTCCTCCAACAAAAAAACTCATCAAAATCCGAAAAAATCGAAGTTGGTTCAAATTCCTTTATTACAATTTGACTAAAAATTTATATAAAATCCAAAAAATAAAAGTAAATTTCATCTAAATTCACTCAAATTTAGCTCTTCCAACAAAAAAATTTATCCAAATCCAAAAAAATCGAAGTTGGTTCAAATTCCTTTATTACAATTTGACTAAAAATTTATATTAAATCCAAAAAAATAAAAGTAAATTTCATCTAAATTTTCTCAAATTTAGCTCCTCCTACAAAAAAATTTATCCAAATCCAAAAAAATCGAAGTTGGTTCAAATTCCTTTATTACAATTTGACTAAAAATTTATATGTAATAAAAAAAATTGAAGTAAATTTCATCTATATTTACTCAAATTTAACTCCTCTAACAAAAAAACTCATCAAAATCCAAAAAAATCGAAGTTGGTTCAAATTCCTTTATTACAATTTGACTAAAAATTTATATAAAATCCAAAAAAATAAAAGTAAATTTCATCTACATTCACTCAAATTTAGCTCCTCCAACAAAAAAATTCATCAAAATCCTAAAAAATCGAAGTTGGTTTCTAAGTACTTTATTACAACTTGACTAAAAATTTATATGAAATCAAAAAAAAAAGAAATAAATTTCTACTAAATTCACTCAAATTTAACTCCTCCAACAAAAAAACTCATCAAAATCCGAAAAAATCGAAGCTGGTTCAAATTCCTTTATTACAATTTGACTAAAAATTTATATAAAATCCAAAAAATAAAAGTAAATTTCATCTAAATTCACTCAAATTTAGCTCTTCCAACAAAAAAATTTATCCAAATCCAAAAAAATCGAAGTTGGTTCAAATTCCTTTATTACAATTTGACTAAAAATTTATATTAAATCCAAAAAAATAAAAGTAAATTTCATCTAAATTCACTCAAATTTAGCTCCTTCTACAAAAAAATTCATCAAAATCCAAAAAAATCAAAGTTGTTTCAAATCCCTTTATTACAATTTGACTAAAAATTTATATAAAATCAAAAAAAAAAGTGTTAATTTCATCTAAATTTACTCAAATTTAACTCCTCCAACAACCAAAATCATCAAAATCCAAAAAAATCGAAGTTGGTTTCAAAGTACTTTATTACAATTTGACTAAAAATTTATATGAAATAAAAAAAAATAGAAGAAAATTTCATCTAAATTCACTCAAATTTAACTCCAACAAAAAAACTCATCAACATCCAAAAAAATCGAAGTTGGTTCAAATTCCTTTATTACAATTTGACTAAAAATTTATATGAAATCAAAAAAAATAGAAGTATATTTCATCTAAATTCACTCAAATTTAACTCCTCCAACAAAAAAATTCAACAAAATTTAAAAAAAATCGAAGTTGGTTCAAATTCCTTTATTACAATTTGACTAAAAATTTATATAAAATCCAAAAAATAAAAGTAAATTTCATCTAAATTCACTCAAATTTAGCTCCTCCTACAAAAAAATTTATCCAAATCCAAAAAAATCGAAGTTGGTTCAAATTCCTTTATTACAATTTGACTAAAAATGTATATGAAATAAAAAAAAAATAGAAATAATTTTCTACTAAATTCACTCAAATTTAACTCCTCCAACAAAAAAACTCATCAAAATCCAAAAAAATCGAAGTTGGTGCAAATTCCTTTATTACAATTTGACTAAAAATTTATATGAAATAAAAAAAAAGAAGTAAATTTCATCTAAAGTTACTCAAGTTTAGCTCCTCCAACAAAAAAACTCATCAAAATCCAAAAAAATCGAAGTTGGTTCAAATTCCTTTATTACAATTTGACTAAAAATTTATATAAAATCCAAAAAAAATAAAAGTAAATTTCATCTAAATTCACTCAAATTTAGCTCCTCCAACAAAAAAATTCATCAAAATCCAAAAAAATCGAAGTTGGTTTCTAAGTACTTTATTATAATTTGACTAAAAATTTATATAAAATCCAAAAAATAAAAGTAAATTTCATCTAAATTCACTCAAATTTAGCTCCTCCAACAACAAAATTTATCAAAATCCAAAAAATCGAAGTTGGTTTCTAAGTACTTTATTATAATTTGACTAAAAATTTATATAAAATCCAAAAAATAAAAGTAAATTTCATCTAAATTCACTCAAATTTAGCTCCTCCAACAACAAAATTTATCAAAATCCAAAAAATCGAAGATGGTTTCTAAGTACTTTATTATAATTTGACTAAAAATTTATATAAAATCCAAAAAATAAAAGTAAATTTCATCTAAAGCTCCTCCAACAAAAATATTTATCCAAATCCACAAAAATCGAAGTTGGTTCAAATTCCTTTATTACAATTTGACTAAAAATTTATATGAAATCAAAAAAAATAGAAGTAAATTTCATCTAAATTTACTCAAATTTAACTACTCCAACAAAAAAACTCATCAAAATCCAAAAAAATCGAAGTTGGTTCAAATTCCTTTATTACAATTTGACTAAAAATGTATATGAAATAAAAAAAAATAGAAATAATTTTCTACTAAATTCACTCAAATTTAACTCCTCCAACAAAAAACTCATCAAAATCCAAAAAAATCGAAGTTTGTTCAAATTCCTTTATTACAATTTGACTAAAAATATATATGAAATCAAAAAAATAGAAGTAAATTTCATCTAAATTCACTCAAATTTAACTACTCCAACAAAAAAATTCATCAAAATCCAAAAAAATCGAAGTTGGTTTCTAAGTACTTTATTACAATTTGACTAAAAATTTATATAAAATCCAAAAAAATGAAAGTAAATTTCATCTAAATTCACTCAAATTTAGCTCCTCCAACAAAAAAATTCATCCAAATCCAAAAAAATCGAAGTTGGTTCAAATTCCTTTATTACAATTTGACTAAAAATTTATATGAAATAAAAAAAAAATAGAAATAAATTTCTACTAAATTCACTCAAATTTAACTCCTCCAACAAAAAAACTCATCAAAATCCAAAAAAATCGAAGTTGGTTCAAATTCCTTTATTACAATTTGACTAAAAATTTATATACAACCCAAAAAAATGAAAGTAAATTTCATCTAAATTCACTCAAATTTAGCTCCTCCAACAAAAAAATTCATCAAAATCCAAAAAAATCGAAGTTGGTTCAAATTCCTTTATTACAATTTGACTAAAAATTTATATAAAATCCAAAAAAATGAAAGTAAATTTCATCTAAATTCAATCAAATTTAGCTCCTTCTACAAAAAAATTCATCAAAATCCAAAAAAATCGAAGTTGTTTCAAATCCCTTTATTACAATTTGACTAAAAATTTATATAAAATCCAAAAAAAAGGTGTTAATTTCATCTAAATTTACTCAAATTTAACTCCTCCAACAACCAAAATCATCAAAATCCAAAAAAATCGAAGTTGGTTTCAAAGTACTTTATTACAATTTGACTAAAAATTTATATGAAATAAAAAAAAATAGAAGAAAATTTCATCTAAATTCACTCAAATTTAACTCCAACAAAAAAACTCATCAAGATCCAAAAAAATCGAAGTTGGTTCAAATTCATTAATTACAATTTGACTAAAAATTTATATGAAATCAAAAAAAATAGAAGTATATTTCATCTAAATTCACTCAAATTTAACTCCTCCAACAAAAAAATTCAACAAAATTAAAAAAAAATCGAAGTTGGTTCAAATTCCTTTATTACAATTTGACTAAAAATTTATATAAAATCCAAAAAATAAAAGTAAATTTCATCTAAATTCACTCAAATTTAGCTCCTCCTACAAAAAAATTTATCCAAATCCAAAAAAATCGAAGTTGGTTCAAATTCCTTTATTACAATTTGACTAAAAATGTATATGAAATAAAAAAAAAATAGAAATAATTTTCTACTAAATTCACTCAAATTTAGCTCCTCCAACAAAAAAATTCATCAAAATCCTAAAAAATCGAAGTTGGTTTCTAAGTACTTTATTACAACTTGACTAAAAATTTATATGAAATCAAAAAAAAAAGAAATAAATTTCTACTAAATTCACTCAAATTTAACTCCTCCAACAAAAAAACTCATCAAAATCCGAAAAAATCGAAGTTGGTTCAAATTCCTTTATTACAATTTGACTAAAAATTTATATAAAATCCAAAAAATAAAAGTAAATTTCATCTAAATTCACTCAAATTTAGCTCTTCCAACAAAAAAATTTATCCAAATCCAAAAAAATCGAAGTTGGTTCAAATTCCTTTATTACAATTTGACTAAAAATTTATATTAAATCCAAAAAAATAAAAGTAAATTTCATCTAAATTCACTCAAATTTAGCTCCTTCTACAAAAAAATTCATCAAAATCCAAAAAAATCGAAGTTGTTTCAAATCCCTTTATTACAATTTGACTAAAAATTTATATAAAATCCAAAAAAAAGGTGTTAATTTCATCTAAATTTACTCAAATTTAACTCCTCCAACAACCAAAATCATCAAAATCCAAAAAAATCGAAGTTGGTTTCAAAGTACTTTATTACAATTTGACTAAAAATTTATATGAAATAAAAAAAAATAGAAGAAAATTTCATCTAAATTCACTCAAATTTAACTCCAACAAAAAAACTCATCAAGATCCAAAAAAATCGAAGTTGGTTCAAATTCCTTTATTACAATTTGACTAAAAATTTATATGAAATCAAAAAAAATAGAAGTATATTTCATCTAAATTCACTCAAATTTAACTCCTCCAACAAAAAAATTCAACAAAATTAAAAAAAAATCGAAGTTGGTTCAAATTCCTTTATTACAATTTGACTAAAAATTTATATAAAATCCAAAAAATAAAAGTAAATTTCATCTAAATTCACTCAAATTTAGCTCCTCCTACAAAAAAATTTATCCAAATCCAAAAAAATCGAAGTTGGTTCAAATTCCTTTATTACAATTTGACTAAAAATGTATATGAAATAAAAAAAAAATAGAAATAATTTTCTACTAAATTCACTCAAATTTAACTCCTCCAACAAAAAAACTCATCAAAATCCAAAAAAATCGAAGTTGGTGCAAATTCCTTTATTACAATTTGACTAAAAATTTATATGAAATAAAAAAAAAGAAGTAAATTTCATCTAAAGTTACTCAAGTTTAGCTCCTCCAACAAAAAAACTCATCAAAATCCAAAAAAATCGAAGTTGGTTCAAATTCCTTTATTACAATTTGACTAAAAATTTATATAAAATCCAAAAAAAATAAAAGTAAATTTCATCTAAATTCACTCAAATTTAGCTCCTCCAACAAAAAAATTCATCAAAATCCAAAAAAATCGAAGTTGGTTTCTAAGTACTTTATTATAATTTGACTAAAAATTTATATAAAATCCAAAAAATAAAAGTAAATTTCATCTAAATTCACTCAAATTTAGCTCCTCCAACAACAAAATTTATCAAAATCCAAAAAATCGAAGTTGGTTTCTAAGTACTTTATTATAATTTGACTAAAAATTTATATAAAATCCAAAAAATAAAAGTAAATTTCATCTAAATTCACTCAAATTTAGCTCCTCCAACAACAAAATTTATCAAAATCCAAAAAATCGAAGTTGGTTTCTAAGTACTTTATTATAATTTGACTAAAAATTTATATAAAATCCAAAAAATAAAAGTAAATTTCATCTAAAGCTCCTCCAACAAAAATATTTATCCAAATCCACAAAAATCGAAGTTGGTTCAAATTCCTTTATTACAATTTGACTAAAAATTTATATGAAATCAAAAAAAATAGAAGTAAATTTCATCTAAATTTACTCAAATTTAACTACTCCAACAAAAAAACTCATCAAAATCCAAAAAAATCGAAGTTGGTTCAAATTCCTTTATTACAATTTGACTAAAAATGTATATGAAATAAAAAAAAATAGAAATAATTTTCTACTAAATTCACTCAAATTTAACTCCTCCAACAAAAAACTCATCAAAATCCAAAAAAATCGAAGTTTGTTCAAATTCCTTTATTACAATTTGACTAAAAATATATATGAAATCAAAAAAATAGAAGTAAATTTCATCTAAATTCACTCAAATTTAACTACTCCAACAAAAAAATTCATCAAAATCCAAAAAAATCGAAGTTGGTTTCTAAGTACTTTATTACAATTTGACTAAAAATTTATATAAAATCCAAAAAAATGAAAGTAAATTTCATCTAAATTCACTCAAATTTAGCTCCTCCAACAAAAAAATTCATCCAAATCCAAAAAAATCGAAGTTGGTTCAAATTCCTTTATTACAATTTGACTAAAAATTTATATGAAATAAAAAAAAAATAGAAATAAATTTCTACTAAATTCACTCAAATTTAACTCCTCCAACAAAAAAACTCATCAAAATCCAAAAAAATCGAAGTTGGTTCAAATTCCTTTATTACAATTTGACTAAAAATTTATATACAACCCAAAAAAATGAAAGTAAATTTCATCTAAATTCACTCAAATTTAGCTCCTCCAACAAAAAAATTCATCAAAATCCAAAAAAATCGAAGTTGGTTCAAATTCCTTTATTACAATTTGACTAAAAATTTATATAAAATCCAAAAAAATGAAAGTAAATTTCATCTAAATTCAATCAAATTTAGCTCCTTCTACAAAAAAATTCATCAAAATCCAAAAAAATCGAAGTTGTTTCAAATCCCTTTATTACAATTTGACTAAAAATTTATATAAAATCCAAAAAAAAGGTGTTAATTTCATCTAAATTTACTCAAATTTAACTCCTCCAACAACCAAAATCATCAAAATCCAAAAAAATCGAAGTTGGTTTCAAAGTACTTTATTACAATTTGACTAAAAATTTATATGAAATAAAAAAAAATAGAAGAAAATTTCATCTAAATTCACTCAAATTTAACTCCAACAAAAAAACTCATCAAGATCCAAAAAAATCGAAGTTGGTTCAAATTCATTTATTACAATTTGACTAAAAATTTATATGAAATCAAAAAAAATAGAAGTATATTTCATCTAAATTCACTCAAATTTAACTCCTCCAACAAAAAAATTCAACAAAATTAAAAAAAAATCGAAGTTGGTTCAAATTCCTTTATTACAATTTGACTAAAAATTTATATGAAATCAAAAAAAATAGAAGTAAATTTCATCTAAATTTACTCAAATTTAACTACTCCAACAAAAAAACTCATCAAAATCCAAAAAAATCGAAGTTGGTTCAAATTCCTTTATTACAATTTGACTAAAAATGTATATGAAATAAAAAAAAATAGAAATAATTTTCTACTAAATTCACTCAAATTTAACTCCTCCAAACAAAAAACTCATCAAAATCCAAAAAAATCGAAGTTTGTTCAAATTCCTTTATTACAATTTGACTAAAAATATATATGAAATCAAAAAAATAGAAGTAAATTTCATCTAAATTTACTCAAATTTAACTACTCCAACAAAAAAACTCATCAAAATCCAAAAAAATCGAAGTTGGTTCAAATTCCTTTATTACAATTTGACTAAAAATTTATATAAAATCCAAAAAAATGAAAGTAAATTTCATCTAAATTCACTCAAATTTAGCTCCTCCAACAAAAAAATTCATCCAAATCCAAAAAAATCGAGGTTGGTTCAAATTCCTTTATTACAATTTGACTAAAAATTTATAAGAAATAAAAAAAAAATAGAAATAAATTTCTACTAAATTCACTCAAATTTAACTCCTCCAACAAAAAAACTCATCAAAATCCAAAAAAATCGAAGTTGGTTCAAATTCCTTTATTACAATTTGACTAAAAATTTATATGAAATAAAAAAATTGAAGTAAATTTCATCTATATTTACTCAAATTTAACTCCTCTAACAAAAAAACTCATCAAAATCCAAAAAAATCGAAGTTGGTTCAAATTCCTTTATTACAATTTGACTAAAAATTTATATAAAATCCAAAAAAATAAAAGTAAATTTCATCTACATTCACTCAAATTTAGCTCCTCCAACAAAAAAATTCATCAAAATCCAAAAAAATCGAAGTTGGTTTCTAAGTACTTTATTACAATTTGACTAAAAATTTATATGAAATCAAAAAAAAAAGAAATAAATTTCTACTAAATTCACTCAAATTTAACTCCTCCAACAAAAAAACTCATCAAAATCCGAAAAAATCGAAGTTGGTTCAAATTCCTTTATTACAATTTGACTAAAAATTTATATAAAATCCAAAAAATAAAAGTAAATTTCATCTAAATTCACTCAAATTTAGCTCTTCCAACAAAAAAATTTATCCAAATCCAAAAAAATCGAAGTTGGTTCAAATTCCTTTATTACAATTTGACTAAAAATTTATATTAAATCCAAAAAAATAAAAGTAAATTTCATCTAAATTTTCTCAAATTTAGCTCCTCCTACAAAAAAATTTATCCAAATCCAAAAAAATCGAAGTTGGTTCAAATTCCTTTATTACAATTTGACTAAAAATTTATATGTAATAAAAAAAATTGAAGTAAATTTCATCTATATTTACTCAAATTTAACTCCTCTAACAAAAAAACTCATCAAAATCCAAAAAAATCGAAGTTGGTTCAAATTCCTTTATTACAATTTGACTAAAAATTTATATAAAATCCAAAAAAATAAAAGTAAATTTCATCTACATTCACTCAAATTTAGCTCCTCCAACAAAAAAATTCATCAAAATCCTAAAAAATCGAAGTTGGTTTCTAAGTACTTTATTACAACTTGACTAAAAATTTATATGAAATCAAAAAAAAAAGAAATAAATTTCTACTAAATTCACTCAAATTTAACTCCTCCAACAAAAAAACTCATCAAAATCCGAAAAAATCGAAGTTGGTTCAAATTCCTTTATTACAATTTGACTAAAAATTTATATAAAATCCAAAAAATAAAAGTAAATTTCATCTAAATTCACTCAAATTTAGCTCTTCCAACAAAAAAATTTATCCAAATCCAAAAAAATCGAAGTTGGTTCAAATTCCTTTATTACAATTTGACTAAAAATTTATATTAAATCCAAAAAAATAAAAGTAAATTTCATCTAAATTCACTCAAATTTAGCTCCTTCTACAAAAAAATTCATCAAAATCCAAAAAAATCGAAGTTGTTTCAAATCCCTTTATTACAATTTGACTAAAAATTTATATAAAATCCAAAAAAAAGGTGTTAATTTCATCTAAATTTACTCAAATTTAACTCCTCCAACAACCAAAATCATCAAAATCCAAAAAAATCGAAGTTGGTTTCAAAGTACTATATTACAATTTGACTAAAAATTTATATGAAATAAAAAAAAATAGAAGAAAATTTCATCTAAATTCACTCAAATTTAACTCCAACAAAAAAACTCATCAAGATCCAAAAAAATCGAAGTTGGTTCAAATTCCTTTATTACAATTTGACTAAAAATTTATATGAAATCAAAAAAAATAGAAGTATATTTCATCTAAATTCACTCAAATTTAACTCCTCCAACAAAAAAATTCAACAAAATTAAAAAAAATCGAAGTTGGTTCAAATTCCTTTATTACAATTTGACTAAAAATTTATATAAAATCCAAAAAATAAAAGTAAATTTCATCTAAATTCACTCAAATTTAGCTCCTCCTACAAAAAAATTTATCCAAATCCAAAAAAATCGAAGTTGGTTCAAATTCCTTTATTACAATTTGACTAAAAATGTATATGAAATAAAAAAAAATAGAAATAATTTTCTACTAAATTCACTCAAATTTAACTCCTCCAACAAAAAAACTCATCAAAATCCAAAAAAATCGAAGTTGGTGCAAATTCCTTTATTACAATTTGACTAAAAATTTATATGAAATAAAAAAAAAGAAGTAAATTTCATCTAAAGTTACTCAAGTTTAGCTCCTCCAACAAAAAAACTCATCAAAATCCAAAAAAATCGAAGTTGGTTCAAATTCCTTTATTACAATTTGACTAAAAATTTATATAAAATCCAAAAAAAATAAAAGTAAATTTCATCTAAATTCACTCAAATTTAGCTCCTCCAACAAAAAAATTCATCAAAATCCAAAAAAATCGAAGTTGGTTTCTAAGTACTTTATTATAATTTGACTAAAAATTTATATAAAATCCAAAAAATAAAAGTAAATTTCATCTAAATTCACTCAAATTTAGCTCCTCCAACAACAAAATTTATCAAAATCCAAAAAATCGAAGTTGGTTTCTAAGTACTTTATTATAATTTGACTAAAAATTTATATAAAATCCAAAAAATAAAAGTAAATTTCATCTAAATTCACTCAAATTTAGCTCCTCCAACAACAAAATTTATCAAAATCCAAAAAATCGAATTTGGTTTCTAAGTACTTTATTATAATTTGACTAAAAATTTATATAAAATCCAAAAAATAAAAGTAAATTTCATCTAAAGCTCCTCCAACAAAAATATTTATCCAAATCCAAAAAAATCGAAGTTGGTTCAAATTCCTTTATTACAATTTGACTAAAAATTTATATGAAATCAAAAAAAATAGAAGTAAATTTCATCTAAATTTACTCAAATTTAACTAGTCCAACAAAAAAACTCATCAAAATCCAAAAAAATCGAAGTTGGTTCAAATTCCTTTATTACAATTTGACTAAAAATGTATATGAAATAAAAAAAAATAGAAATAATTTTCTACTAAATTCACTCAAATTTAACTCCTCCAACAAAAAACTCATCAAAATCCAAAAAAATCGAAGTTTGTTCAAATTCCTTTATTACAATTTGACTAAAAATATATATGAAATCAAAAAAATAGAAGTAAATTTCATCTAAATTTACTCAAATTTAACTACTCCAACAAAAAAACTCATCAAAATCCAAAAAAATCGAAGTTGGTTCAAATTCCTTTATTACAATTTGACTAAAAATTTATATAAAATCCAAAAAAATGAAAGTAAATTTCATCTAAATTCACTCAAATTTAGCTCCTCCAACAAAAAAATTCATCCAAATCCAAAAAAATCGAGGTTGGTTCAAATTCCTTTATTACAATTTGACTAAAAATTTATATGAAATAAAAAAAAATAGAAATAAATTTCTACTAAATTCACTCAAATTTAACTCCTCCAACAAAAAAACTCATCAAAATCCAAAAAAATCGAAGTTGGTTCAAATTCCTTTATTACAATTTGACTAAAAATTTATATGAAATAAAAAAAATTGAAGTAAATTTCATCTATATTTACTCAAATTTAACTCCTCTAACAAAAAAACTCATCAAAATCCAAAAAAATCGAAGTTGGTTCAAATTCCTTTATTACAATTTGACTAAAAATTTATATAAAATCCAAAAAAATAAAAGTAAATTTCATCTACATTCACTCAAATTTAGCTCCTCCAACAAAAAAATTCATCAAAATCCAAAAAAATCGAAGTTGGTTTCTAAGTACTTTATTACAATTTGACTAAAAATTTATATGAAATCAAAAAAAAAAGAAATAAATTTCTACTAAATTCACTCAAATTTAACTCCTCCAACAAAAAAACTCATCAAAATCCGAAAAAATCGAAGTTGGTTCAAATTCCTTTATTACAATTTGACTAAAAATTTATATAAAATCCAAAAAATAAAAGTAAATTTCATCTAAATTCACTCAAATTTAGCTCCTCCAACAACAAAATTTATCAAAATCCAAAAAATCGAAGTTGGTTTCTAAGTACTTTATTATAATTTGACTAAAAATTTATATAAAATCCAAAAAATAAAAGTAAATTTCATCTAAATTCACTCAAATTTAGCTCCTCCAACAACAAAATTTATCAAAATCCAAAAAATCGAAGTTGGTTTCTAAGTACTTTATTATAATTTGACTAAAAATTTATATAAAATCCAAAAAATAAAAGTAAATTTCATCTAAAGCTCCTCCAACAAAAATATTTATCCAAATCCAAAAAAATCGAAGTTGGTTCAAATTCCTTTATTACAATTTGACTAAAAATTTATATGAAATCAAAAAAAATAGAAATAAATTTCATCTAAATTTACTCAAATTTAACTACTCCAACAAAAAAACTCATCAAAATCCAAAAAAATCGAAGTTGGTTCAAATTCCTTTATTACAATTTGACTAAAAATGTATATGAAATAAAAAAAAATAGAAATAATTTTCTACTAAATTCACTCAAATTTAACTCCTCCAAACAAAAAACTCATCAAAATCCAAAAAAATCGAAGTTTGTTCAAATTCCTTTATTACAATTTGACTAAAAATATATATGAAATCAAAAAAATAGAAGTAAATTTCATCTAAATTTACTCAAATTTAACTACTCCAACAAAAAAACTCATCAAAATCCAAAAAAATCGAAGTTGGTTCAAATTCCTTTATTACAATTTGACTAAAAATTCATATAAAATCCAAAAAAATAAAAGTAAATTTCATCTACATTCACTCAAATTTAGCTCCTCCAACAAAAAAATTCATCCAAATCCAAAAAAATCGAAGTTGGTTCAAATTCCTTTATTACAATTGGACTAAAAATTTATATGAAATAAAAAAAAAATAGAAATAAATTTCTACTAAATTCACTCAAATTTAACTCCTCCAACAAAAAAACTCATCAAAATCCAAAAAAATCGAAGTTGGTTCAAATTCCTTTATTACAATTTGACTAAAAATTTATATACAACCCAAAAAAATGAAAGTAAATTTCATCTAAATTCACTCAAATTTAGCTCCTCCAACAAAAAAATTCATCAAAATCCAAAAAAATCGAAGTTGGTTCAAATTCCTTTATTACAATTTGACTAAAAATTTATATAAAATCCAAAAAAATGAAAGTAAATTTCATCTAAATTCAATCAAATTTAGCTCCTTCTACAAAAAAATTCATCAAAATCCAAAAAAATCGAAGTTGTTTCAAATCCCTTTATTACAATTTGACTAAAAATTTATATAAAATCCAAAAAAAAGGTGTTAATTTCATCTAAATTTACTCAAATTTAACTCCTCCAACAACCAAAATCATCAAAATCCAAAAAAATCGAAGTTGGTTTCAAAGTACTTTATTACAATTTGACTAAAAATTTATATGAAATAAAAAAAAATAGAAGAAAATTTCATCTAAATTCACTCAAATTTAACTCCAACAAAAAAACTCATCAAGATCCAAAAAAATCGAAGTTGGTTCAAATTCATTTATTACAATTTGACTAAAAATTTATATGAAATCAAAAAAAATAGAAGTATATTTCATCTAAATTCACTCAAATTTAACTCCTCCAACAAAAAAATTCAACAAAATTAAAAAAAAATCGAAGTTGGTTCAAATTCCTTTATTACAATTTGACTAAAAATTTATATAAAATCCAAAAAATAAAAGTAAATTTCATCTAAATTCACTCAAATTTAGCTCCTCCTACAAAAAAATTTATCCAAATCCAAAAAAATCGAAGTTGGTTCAAATTCCTTTATTACAATTTGACTAAAAATGTATATGAAATAAAAAAAAAATAGAAATAATTTTCTACTAAATTCACTCAAATTTAACTCCTCCAACAAAAAAACTCATCAAAATCCAAAAAAATCGAAGTTGGTGCAAATTCCTTTATTACAATTTGACTAAAAATTTATATGAAATAAAAAAAAAGAAGTAAATTTCATCTAAAGTTACTCAAGTTTAGCTCCTCCAACAAAAAAACTCATCAAAATCCAAAAAAATCGAAGTTGGTTCAAATTCCTTTATTACAATTTGACTAAAAATTTATATAAAATCCAAAAAAAATAAAAGTAAATTTCATCTAAATTCACTCAAATTTAGCTCCTCCAACAAAAAAATTCATCAAAATCCAAAAAAATCGAAGTTGGTTTCTAAGTACTTTATTATAATTTGACTAAAAATTTATATAAAATCCAAAAAATAAAAGTAAATTTCATCTAAATTCACTCAAATTTAGCTCCTCCAACAACAAAATTTATCAAAATCCAAAAAATCGAAGTTGGTTTCTAAGTACTTTATTATAATTTGACTAAAAATTTATATAAAATCCAAAAAATAAAAGTAAATTTCATCTAAATTCACTCAAATTTAGCTCCTCCAACAACAAAATTTATCAAAATCCAAAAAATCGAAGTTGGTTTCTAAGTACTTTATTATAATTTGACTAAAAATTTATATAAAATCCAAAAAATAAAAGTAAATTTCATCTAAAGCTCCTCCAACAAAAATATTTATCCAAATCCAAAAAAATCGAAGTTGGTTCAAATTCCTTTATTACAATTTGACTAAAAATTTATATGAAATCAAAAAAAATAGAAATAAATTTCATCTAAATTTACTCAAATTTAACTACTCCAACAAAAAAACTCATCAAAATCCAAAAAAATCGAAGTTGGTTCAAATTCCTTTATTACAATTTGACTAAAAATGTATATGAAATAAAAAAAAATAGAAATAATTTTCTACTAAATTCACTCAAATTTAACTCCTCCAAACAAAAAACTCATCAAAATCCAAAAAAATCGAAGTTTGTTCAAATTCCTTTATTACAATTTGACTAAAAATATATATGAAATCAAAAAAATAGAAGTAAATTTCATCTAAATTTACTCAAATTTAACTACTCCAACAAAAAAACTCATCAAAATCCAAAAAAATCGAAGTTGGTTCAAATTCCTTTATTACAATTTGACTAAAAATTTATATAAAATCCAAAAAAATGAAAGTAAATTTCATCTAAATTCACTCAAATTTAGCTCCTCCAACAAAAAAATTCATCCAAATCCAAAAAAATCGAGGTTGGTTCAAATTCCTTTATTACAATTTGACTAAAAATTTATAAGAAATAAAAAAAAAATAGAAATAAATTTCTACTAAATTCACTCAAATTTAACTCCTCCAACAAAAAAACTCATCAAAATCCAAAAAAATCGAAGTTGGTTCAAATTCCTTTATTACAATTTGACTAAAAATTTATATGAAATAAAAAAAATTGAAGTAAATTTCATCTATATTTACTCAAATTTAACTCCTCTAACAAAAAAACTCATCAAAATCCAAAAAAATCGAAGTTGGTTCAAATTCCTTTATTACAATTTGACTAAAAATTTATATAAAATCCAAAAAAATAAAAGTAAATTTCATCTACATTCACTCAAATTTAGCTCCTCCAACAAAAAAATTCATCAAAATCCAAAAAAATCGAAGTTGGTTTCTAAGTACTTTATTACAATTTGACTAAAAATTTATATGAAATCAAAAAAAAAAGAAATAAATTTCTACTAAATTCACTCAAATTTAACTCCTCCAACAAAAAAACTCATCAAAATCCGAAAAAATCGAAGTTGGTTCAAATTCCTTTATTACAATTTGACTAAAAATTTATATAAAATCCAAAAAATAAAAGTAAATTTCATCTAAATTCACTCAAATTTAGCTCTTCCAACAAAAAAATTTATCCAAATCCAAAAAAATCGAAGTTGGTTCAAATTCCTTTATTACAATTTGACTAAAAATTTATATTAAATCCAAAAAAATAAAAGTAAATTTCATCTAAATTTTCTCAAATTTAGCTCCTCCTACAAAAAAATTTATCCAAATCCAAAAAAATCGAAGTTGGTTCAAATTCCTTTATTACAATTTGACTAAAAATTTATATGTAATAAAAAAAATTGAAGTAAATTTCATCTATATTTACTCAAATTTAACTCCTCTAACAAAAAAACTCATCAAAATCCAAAAAAATCGAAGTTGGTTCAAATTCCTTTATTACAATTTGACTAAAAATTTATATAAAATCCAAAAAAATAAAAGTAAATTTCATCTACATTCACTCAAATTTAGCTCCTCCAACAAAAAAATTCATCAAAATCCTAAAAAATCGAAGTTGGTTTCTAAGTACTTTATTACAACTTGACTAAAAATTTATATGAAATCAAAAAAAAAAGAAATAAATTTCTACTAAATTCACTCAAATTTAACTCCTCCAACAAAAAAACTCATCAAAATCCAAAAAAATCGAAGTTGGTTCAAATTCCTTTATTACAATTTGACTAAAAATTTATATAAAATCCAAAAAAATAAAAGTAAATTTCATCTACATTCACTCAAATTTAGCTCCTCCAACAAAAAAATTCATCAAAATCCTAAAAAATCGAAGTTGGTTTCTAAGTACTTTATTACAACTTGACTAAAAATTTATATGAAATCAAAAAAAAAAGAAATAAATTTCTACTAAATTCACTCAAATTTAACTCCTCCAACAAAAAAACTCATCAAAATCCGAAAAAATCGAAGTTGGTTCAAATTCCTTTATTACAATTTGACTAAAAATTTATATAAAATCCAAAAAATAAAAGTAAATTTCATCTAAATTCACTCAAATTTAGCTCTTCCAACAAAAAAATTTATCCAAATCCAAAAAAATCGAAGTTGGTTCAAATTCCTTTATTACAATTTGACTAAAAATTTATATAAAATCCAAAAAAATGAAAGTAAATTTCATCTAAATTCACTCAAATTTAGCTCCTCCAACAAAAAAATTCATCCAAATCCAAAAAAATCGAGGTTGGTTCAAATTCCTTTATTACAATTTGACTAAAAATTTATATGAAATAAAAAAAAAATAGAAATAAATTTCTACTAAATTCACTCAAATTTAACTCCTCCAACAAAAAAACTCATCAAAATCCAAAAAAATCGAAGTTGGTTCAAATTCCTTTATTACAATTTGACTAAAAATTTATATGAAATAAAAAAAATTGAAGTAAATTTCATCTATATTTACTCAAATTTAACTCCTCTAACAAAAAAACTCATCAAAATCCAAAAAAATCGAAGTTGGTTCAAATTCCTTTATTACAATTTGACTAAAAATTTATATAAAATCCAAAAAAATAAAAGTAAATTTCATCTACATTCACTCAAATTTAGCTCCTCCAACAAAAAAATTCATCAAAATCCAAAAAAATCGAAGTTGGTTTCTAAGTACTTTATTACAATTTGACTAAAAATTTATATGAAATCAAAAAAAAAAGAAATAAATTTCTACTAAATTCACTCAAATTTAACTCCTCCAACAAAAAAACTCATCAAAATCCGAAAAAATCGAAGTTGGTTCAAATTCCTTTATTACAATTTGACTAAAAATTTATATAAAATCCAAAAAATAAAAGTAAATTTCATCTAAATTCACTCAAATTTAGCTCTTCCAACAAAAAAATTTATCCAAATCCAAAAAAATCGAAGTTGGTTCAAATTCCTTTATTACAATTTGACTAAAAATTTATATTAAATCCAAAAAAATAAAAGTAAATTTCATCTAAATTCACTCAAATTTAGCTCCTCCTACAAAAAAATTTATCCAAATCCAAAAAAATCGAAGTTGGTTCAAATTCCTTTATTACAATTTGACTAAAAATTTATATGTAATAAAAAAAATTGAAGTAAATTTCATCTATATTTACTCAAATTTAACTCCTCTAACAAAAAAACTCATCAAAATCCAAAAAAATCGAAGTTGGTTCAAATTCCTTTATTACAATTTGACTAAAAATTCATATAAAATCCAAAAAAATAAAAGTAAATTTCATCTACATTCACTCAAATTTAGCTCCTCCAACAAAAAAATTCATCAAAATCCAAAAAAATCGAAGTTGGTTTCTAAGTACTTTATTACAACTTGACTAAAAATTTATATGAAATCAAAAAAAAAAGAAATAAATTTCTACTAAATTCACTCAAATTTAACTCCTCCAACAAAAAAACTCATCAAAATCCGAAAAAATCGAAGTTGGTTCAAATTCCTTTATTACAATTTGACTAAAAATTTATATAAAATCCAAAAAATAAAAGTAAATTTCATCTAAATTCACTCAAATTTAGCTCTTCCAACAAAAAAATTTATCCAAATCCAAAAAAATCGAAGTTGGTTCAAATTCCTTTATTACAATTTGACTAAAAATTTATATTAAATCCAAAAAAATAAAAGTAAATTTCATCTAAATTCACTCAAATTTAGCTCCTCCTACAAAAAAATTTATCCAAATCCAAAAAAATCGAAGTTGGTTCAAATTCCTTTATTACAATTTGACTAAAAATTTATATGTAATAAAAAAAATAGAAGTAAATTTCATCTAAATTTACTCAAATTTAACTACACCAACAAAAAAACTCATCAAAAACCAAAAAAATCGAAGTTGGTTCAAATTCCTTTATTACAATTTGACTAAAAATTTATATGAAATAAAAAAAAATAGAAATAAATTTCTACTAAATTCACTCAAATTTAACTCCTCCAACAAAAAAACTCATCAAAATCCATAAAAATCGAAGTTGGTTCAAATTCCTTTATTACAATTTGACTAAAAATTTATATACAACCCATAAAAATGAAAGTAAATTTCATCTAAATTCACTCAAATTTAGCTCCTCCAACAAAAAAATTCATCAAAATCCAAAAAAATCGAAGTTGGTTCAAATTCCTTTATTACAATTTGACTAAAAATTTATATAAAATCCAAAAAAATGAAAGTAAATTTCATCTAAATTCAATCAAATTTAGCTCCTTCTACAAAAAAATTCATCAAAATCCAAAAAAATCGAAGTTGTTTCAAATCCCTTTATTACAATTTGACTAAAAATTTATATAAAATCCAAAAAAAAGGTGTTAATTTCATCTAAATTTACTCAAATTTAACTCCTCCAACAACCAAAATCATCAAAATCCAAAAAAATCGAAGTTGGTTTCAAAGTACTTTATTACAATTTGACTAAAAATTTATATGAAATAAAAAAAAATAGAAGAAAATTTCATCTAAATTCACTCAAATTTAACTCCAACAAAAAAACTCATCAAGATCCAAAAAAATCGAAGTTGGTTCAAATTCCTTTATTACAATTTGACTAAAAATTTATATGAAATCAAAAAAAATAGAAGTATATTTCATCTAAATTCACTCAAATTTAACTCCTCCAACAAAAAAATTCAACAAAATTAAAAAAAAAAGAAAAAGTTGGTTCAAATTCCTTTATTACAATTTGACTAAAAATTTATATAAAATCCAAAAAATAAAAGTAAATTTCATCTAAATTCACTCAAATTTAGCTCCTCCTACAAAAAAATTTATCCAAATCCAAAAAAATCGAAGTTGGTTCAAATTCCTTTATTACAATTTGACTAAAAATGTATATGAAATAAAAAAAAAATGGAAATAATTTTCTACTAAATTCACTCAAATTTAACTCCTCCAACAAAAAAACTCATCAAAATCCAAAAAAATCGAAGTTGGTGCAAATTCCTTTATTACAATTTGACTAAAAATTTATATGAAATAAAAAAAAGAAGTAAATTTCATCTAAAGTTACTCAAGTTTAGCTCCTCCAACAAAAAAACTCATCAAAATCCAAAAAAATCGAAGTTGGTTCAAATTCCTTTATTACAATTTGACTAAAAATTTATATAAAATCCAAAAAAAATAAAAGTAAATTTCATCTAAATTCACTCAAATTTAGCTCCTCCAACAAAAAAATTCATCAAAATCCAAAAAAATCGAAGTTGGTTTCTAAGTACTTTATTATAATTTGACTAAAAATTTATATAAAATCCAAAAAATAAAAGTAAATTTCATCTAAATTCACTCAAATTTAGCTCCTCCAACAACAAAATTTATCAAAATCCAAAAAATCGAAGTTGGTTTCTAAGTACTTTATTATAATTTGACTAAAAATTTATATAAAATCCAAAAAATAAAAGTAAATTTCATCTAAATTCACTCAAATTTAGCTCCTCCAACAACAAAATTTATCAAAATCCAAAAAATCGAAGTTGGTTTCTAAGTACTTTATTATAATTTGACTAAAAATTTATATAAAATCCAAAAAATAAAAGTAAATTTCATCTAAAGCTCCTCCAACAAAAATATTTATCCAAATCCAAAAAAATCGAAGTTGGTTCAAATTCCTTTATTACAATTTGACTAAAAATTTATATGAAATAAAAAAAAATAGAAGTAAATTTCATCTAAATTTACTCAAATTTAACTACTCCAACAAAAAAACTCATCAAAATCCAAAAAAATCGAAGTTGGTTCAAATTCCTTTATTACAATTTGACTAAAAATGTATATGAAATAAAAAAAAATAGAAATAATTTTCTACTAAATTCACTCAAATTTAACTCCTCCAACAAAAAACTCATCAAAATCCAAAAAAATCGAAGTTTGTTCAAATTCCTTTATTACAATTTGACTAAAAATATATATGAAATCAAAAAAATAGAAGTAAATTTCATCTAAATTTACTCAAATTTAACTACTCCAACAAAAAAACTCATCAAAATCCAAAAAAATCGAAGTTGGTTCAAATTCCTTTATTACAATTTGACTAAAAATTTATATAAAATCCAAAAAAATGAAAGTAAATTTCATCTAAATTCACTCAAATTTAGCTCCTCCAACAAAAAAATTCATCCAAATCCAAAAAAATCGAGGTTGGTTCAAATTCCTTTATTACAATTTGACTAAAAATTTATATGAAATAAAAAAAAAATAGAAATAAATTTCTACTAAATTCACTCAAATTTAACTCCTCCAACAAAAAAACTCATCAAAATCCAAAAAAATCGAAGTTGGTTCAAATTCCTTTATTACAATTTGACTAAAAATTTATATGAAATAAAAAAAATTGAAGTAAATTTCATCTATATTTACTCAAATTTAACTCCTCTAACAAAAAAACTCATCAAAATCCAAAAAAATCGAAGTTGGTTCAAATTCCTTTATTACAATTTGACTAAAAATTTATATAAAATCCAAAAAAATAAAAGTAAATTTCATCTACATTCACTCAAATTTAGCTCCTCCAACAAAAAAATTCATCAAAATCCAAAAAAATCGAAGTTGGTTTCTAAGTACTTTATTACAATTTGACTAAAAATTTATATGAAATCAAAAAAAAAAGAAATAAATTTCTACTAAATTCACTCAAATTTAACTCCTCCAACAAAAAAACTCATCAAAATCCGAAAAAATCGAAGTTGGTTCAAATTCCTTTATTACAATTTGACTAAAAATTTATATAAAATCCAAAAAATAAAAGTAAATTTCATCTAAATTCACTCAAATTTAGCTCTTCCAACAAAAAAATTTATCCAAATCCAAAAAAATCGAAGTTGGTTCAAATTCCTTTATTACAATTTGACTAAAAATTTATATTAAATCCAAAAAAATAAAAGTAAATTTCATCTAAATTCACTCAAATTTAGCTCCTCCTACAAAAAAATTTATCCAAATCCAAAAAAATCGAAGTTGGTTCAAATTCCTTTATTACAATTTGACTAAAAATTTATATGTAATAAAAAAAATTGAAGTAAATTTCATCTATATTTACTCAAATTTAACTCCTCTAACAAAAAAACTCATCAAAATCCAAAAAAATCGAAGTTGGTTCAAATTCCTTTATTACAATTTGACTAAAAATTTATATAAAATCCAAAAAAATAAAAGTAAATTTCATCTACATTCACTCAAATTTAGCTCCTCCAACAAAAAAATTCATCAAAATCCAAAAAAATCGAAGTTGGTTTCTAAGTACTTTATTACAATTTGACTAAAAATTTATATGAAATCAAAAAAAAAAGAAATAAATTTCTACTAAATTCACTCAAATTAAACTCCTCCAACAAAAAAACTCATCAAAATCCGAAAAAATCGAAGTTGGTTCAAATTCCTTTATTACAATTTGACTAAAAATTTATATAAAATCCAAAAAATAAAAGTAAATTTCATCTAAATTCACTCAAATTTAGCTCCTCCTACAAAAAAATTTATCCAAATCCAAAAAAATCGAAGTTGGTTCAAATTCCTTTATTACAATTTGACTAAAAATTTATATGTAATAAAAAAAATAGAAGTAAATTTCATCTAAATTTACTCAAATTTAACTACACCAACAAAAAAACTCATCAAAAACCAAAAAAATCGAAGTTGGTTCAAATTCCTTTATTACAATTTGACTAAAAATGTATATGAAATAAAAAAAAATAGAAATAAATTTCATCTAAATTTACTCAAATTTAACTCCTCCAACAAAAAAACTTATCAAAATCCAAAAAAATCGAAGTTGGTTCAAATTCCTTTATTACAATTTGACTAAAAATTTATATAAAATCCAAAAAAATGAAAGTAAATTTCATCTAAATTCACTCAAATTTAGCTCCTCCAACAAAAAAATTCATCCAAATCCAAAAAAATCGAAGTTGGTTCAAATTCCTTTATTACAATTTGACTAAAAATATATATGAAATAAAAAAAAAATAGAAATAAATTTCTACTATATTCACTCAAATTTAACTCCTCCAACAAAAAAACTCATCAAAATCCAAAAAAATCGAAGTTGGTTCAAATTCCTTTATTACAATTTGACTAAAAATTTATATACAATCCAAAAAAATGAAAGTAAATTTCATCTAAATTCACTCAAATTTAGCTCCTCCAACAAAAAAATTCATCAAAATCCAAAAAAATCGAAGTTGGTTCAAATTCCTTTATTACAATTTGACTAAAAATTTATATAAAATCCAAAAAAATGAAAGTAAATTTCATCTAAATTCAATCAAATTTAGCTCCTTCTACAAAAAAATTCATCAAAATCCAAAAAATCGAAGTTGGTTTCTAAGTACTTTATTATAATTTGACTAAAAATTTATATAAAATCCAAAAAATAAAAGTAAATTTCATCTAAATTCACTCAAATTTAGCTCCTCCAACAACAAAATTTATCAAAATCCAAAAAATCGAAGTTGGTTTCTAAGTACTTTATTATAATTTGACTAAAAATATATATAAAATCCAAAAAATAAAAGTAAATTTCATCTAAAGCTCCTCCAACAAAAAAATTTATTCAAATCCAAAAAAATCGAAGTTGGTTCAAATTCCTTTATTACAATTTGACTAAAAATTTATATGAAATCAAAAAAAATAGAAGTAAATTTCATCTAAATTTACTCAAATTTAACTACTCCAACAAAAAAACTCATCAAAATCCAAAAAAATCGAAGTTGGTTCAAATTCCTTTATTACAATTTGACTAAAAATGTATATGAAATAAAAAAAAATAGAAATAATTTTCTACTAAATTCACTCAAATTTAACTCCTCCAACAAAAAACTCATCAAAATCCAAAAAAATCGAAGTTTGTTCAAATTCCTTTATTACAATTTGACTAAAAATATATATGAAATCAAAAAAATAGAAGTAAATTTCATCTAAATTTACTCAAATTTAACTACTCCAACAAAAAAACTCATCAAAATCCAAAAAAATCGAAGTTGGTTCAAATTCCTTTATTACAATTTGACTAAAAATTTATATAAAATCCAAAAAAATGAAAGTAAATTTCATCTAAATTCACTCAAATTTAGCTCCTCCAACAAAAAAATTCATCTAAATCCAAAAAAATCGAGGTTGGTTCAAATTCCTTTATTACAATTTGACTAAAAATTTATATGAAATAAAAAAAAAATAGAAATAAATTTCTGCTAAATTCACTCAAATTTAACTCCTCCAACAAAAAAACCCATCAAAATCCAAAAAAATCGATGTTGGTTCAAATTCCTTTATTACAATTTGACTAAAAATTTATATGAAATAAAAAAAATTGAAGTAAATTTCATCTATATTTACTCAAATTTAACTCCTCTAACAAAAAAACTCATCAAAATCCAAAAAAATCGAAGTTGGTTCAAATTCCTTTATTACAATTTGACTAAAAATTTATATAAAATCCAAAAAAATAAAAGTAAATTTCATCTACATTCACTCAAATTTAGCTCCTCCAACAAAAAAATTCATCAAAATCCAAAAAAATCGAAGTTGGTTTCTAAGTACTTTATTACAATTTGACTAAAAATTTATATGAAATCAAAAAAAAAAGAAATAAATTTCTACTAAATTCACTCAAATTTAACTCCTCCAACAAAAAAACTCATCAAAATCCGAAAAAATCGAAGTTGGTTCAAATTCCTTTATTACAATTTGACTAAAAATTTATATGTAATAAAAAAAATTGAAGTAAATTTCATCTATATTTACTCAAATTTAACTCCTCTAACAAAAAAACTCATCAAAATCCAAAAAAATCGAAGTTGGTTCAAATTCCTTTATTACAATTTGACTAAAAATTTATATAAAATCCAAAAAAATAAAAGTAAATTTCATCTACATTCACTCAAATTTAGCTCCTCCAACAAAAAAATTCATCAAAATCCAAAAAAATCGAAGTTGGTTTCTAAGTACTTTATTACAATTTGACTAAAAATTTATATGAAATCAAAAAAAAAGAAATAAATTTCTACTAAATTCACTCAAATTTAACTCCTCCAACAAAAAAACTCATCAAAATCCGAAAAAATCGAAGTTGGTTCAAATTCCTTTATTACAATTTGACTAAAAATTTATATAAAATCCAAAAAATAAAAGTAAATTTCATCTAAATTCACTCAAATTTAGCTCTTCCAACAAAAAAATTTATCCAAATCCAAAAAAATCGAAGTTGGTTCAAATTCCTTTATTACAATTTGACTAAAAATTTATATTAAATCCAAAAAAATAAAAGTAAATTTCATCTAAATTCACTCAAATTTAGCTCCTCCTACAAAAAAATTTATCCAAATCCAAAAAAATCGAAGTTGGTTCAAATTCCTTTATTACAATTTGACTAAAAATTTATATGTAATAAAAAAAATTGAAGTAAATTTCATCTATATTTACTCAAATTTAACTCCTCTAACAAAAAAACCCATCAAAATCCAAAAAAATCGAAGTTGGTTCAAATTCCTTTATTACAATTTGACTAAAAATTTATATAAAATCCAAAAAAATAAAAGTAAATTTCATCTACATTCACTCAAATTTAGCTCCTCCAACAAAAAAATTCATCAAAATCCAAAAAAATCGAAGTTGGTTTCTAAGTACTTTATTACAATTTGACTAAAAATTTATATGAAATAAAAAAAAAAGAAATAAATTTCTACTAAATTCACTCAAATTTAACTCCTCCAACAAAAAAACTCATCAAAATCCGAAAAAATCGAAGTTGGTTCCAATTCCTTTATTACAATTTGACTAAAAATTTATATAAAATCCAAAAAATAAAAGTAAATTTCATCTAAATTCACTCAAATTTAGCTCCTCCTACAAAAAAATTTATCCAAATCCAAAAAAATCGAAGTTGGTTCAAATTCCTTTATTACAATTTGACTAAAAATTTATATGTAATAAAAAAAATAGAAGTAAATTTCATCTAAATTTACTCAAATTTAACTACACCAACAAAAAAACTCATCAAAAACCAAAAAAATCGAAGTTGGTTCAAATTCCTTTATTACAATTTGACTAAAAATGTATATGAAATAAAAAAAAATAGAAATAAATTTCATCTAAATTTACTCAAATTTAACTCCTCCAACAAAAAAACTTATCAAAAACCAAAAAAATCGAAGTTGGTTCAAATTCCTTTATTACAATTTGACTAAAAATTTATATAAAATCCAAAAAAATGAAAGTAAATTTCATCTAAATTCACTCAAATTTAGCTCCTCCAACAAAAAAATTCATCCAAATCCAAAAAAATCGAAGTTGGTTCAAATTCCTTTATTACAATTTGACTAAAAATTTATATGAAATAAAAAAAAAATAGAAATAAATTTCTACTAAATTCACTCAAATTTAACTCCTCCAACAAAAAAACTCATCAAAATCCAAAAAAATCTAAGTTGGTTCAAATTCCTTTATTACAATTTGACTAAAAATTTATATACAATCCAAAAAAATGAAAGTAAATTTCATCTAAATTCACTCAAATTTAGCTCCTCCAACAAAAAAATTCATCAAAATCCAAAAAAATCGAAGTTGGTTCAAATTCCTTTATTACAATTTGACTAAAAATTTATATAAAATCCAAAAAAATGAAAGTAAATTTCATCTAAATTCAATCAAATTTAGCTCCTTCTACAAAAAAATTCATCAAAATCCAAAAAATCGAAGTTGGTTTCTAAGTACTTTATTATAATTTGACTAAAAATTTATATAAAATCCAAAAAATAAAAGTAAATTTCATCTAAATTCACTCAAATTTAGCTCCTCCAACAACAAAATTTATCAAAATCCAAAAAATCGAAGTTGGTTTCTAAGTACTTTATTATAATTTGACTAAAAATATATATAAAATCCAAAAAATAAAAGTAAATTTCATCTAAATTCACTCAAATTTAGCTCCTCCTACAAAAAAATTTATCCAAATCCAAAAAAATCGAAGTTGGTTCAAATTCCTTTATTACAATTTGACTAAAATTTATATGTAATAAAAAAATTGAAGTAAATTTCATCTATATTTACTCAAATTTAACTCCTCTAACAAAAAAACTCATCAAAATCCAAAAAAATCGAAGTTGGTTCAAATTCCTTTATTACAATTTGACTAAAAATTTATATAAAATCCAAAAAAATAAAAGTAAATTTCATCTACATTCACTCAAATTTAGCTCCTCCAACAAAAAAATTCATCAAAATCCAAAAAAATCGAAGTTGGTTTCTAAGTACTTTATTACAATTTGACTAAAAATTTATATAAAATCCAAAAAATAAAAGTAAATTTCATCTAAATTCACTCAAATTTAGCTCCTCCAACAACAAAATTTATCAAAATCCAAAAAATCGAAGTTGGTTTCTAAGTACTTTATTATAATTTGACTAAAAATTTATATAAAATCCAAAAAATAAAAGTAAATTTCATCTAAATTCACTCAAATTTAGCTCCTCCAACAACAAAATTTATCAAAATCCAAAAAATCGAAGTTGGTTTCTAAGTACTTTATTATAATTTGACTAAAAATTTATATAAAATCCAAAAAATAAAAGTAAATTTCATCTAAAGCTCCTCCAACAAAAATATTTATCCAAATCCAAAAAAATCGAAGTTGGTTCAAATTCCTTTATTACAATTTGACTAAAAATTTATATGAAATCAAAAAAAATAGAAGTAAATTTCATCTAAATTTACTCAAATTTAACTACTCCAACAAAAAAACTCATCAAAATCCAAAAAAATTGAAGTTGGTTCAAATTCCTTTATTACAATTTGACTAAAAATGTATATGAAATAAAAAAAAATAGAAATAATTTTCTACAAAATTCACTCAAATTTAACTCCTCCAACAAAAAACTCATCAAAATCCAAAAAAATCGAAGTTTGTTCAAATTCCTTTATTACAATTTGACTAAAAATATATATGAAATCAAAAAAATAGAAGTAAATTTCATCTAAATTTACTCAAATTTAACTACTCCAACAAAAAAACTCATCAAAATCCAAAAAAATCGAAGTTGGTTCAAATTCCTTTATTACAATTTGACTAAAAATTTATATAAAATCCAAAAAAATGAAAGTAAATTTCATCTAAATTCACTCAAATTTAGCTCCTCCAACAAAAAAATTCATCCAAATCCAAAAAAATCGAGGTTGGTTCAAATTCCTTTATTACAATTTGACTAAAAATTTATATGAAATAAAAAAAAAATAGAAATAAATTTCTACTAAATTCACTCAAATTTAACTCCTCCAACAAAAAAACTCATCAAAATCCAAAAAAATCGAAGTTGGTTCAAATTCCTTTATTACAATTTGACTAAAAATTTATATGAAATAAAAAAATTGAAGTAAATTTCATCTATATTTACTCAAATTTAACTCCTCTAACAAAAAAACTCATCAAAATCCAAAAAAATCGAAGTTGGTTCAAATTCCTTTATTACAATTTGACTAAAAATTTATATAAAATCCAAAAAAATAAAAGTAAATTTCATCTACATTCACTCAAATTTAGCTCCTCCAACAAAAAAATTCATCAAAATCCAAAAAAATCGAAGTTGGTTTCTAAGTACTTTATTACAATTTGACTAAAAATTTATATGAAATCAAAAAAAAAAGAAATAAATTTCTACTAAATTCACTCAAATTTAACTCCTCCAACAAAAAAACTCATCAAAATCCGAAAAAATCGAAGTTGGTTCAAATTCCTTTATTACAATTTGACTAAAAATTTATATAAAATCCAAAAAAATAAAAGTAAATTTCATCTACATTCACTCAAATTTAGCTCCTCCAACAAAAAAATTCATCAAAATCCTAAAAAATCGAAGTTGGTTTCTAAGTACTTTATTACAACTTGACTAAAAATTTATATGAAATCAAAAAAAAAAGAAATAAATTTCTACTAAATTCACTCAAATTTAACTCCTCCAACAAAAAAACTCATCAAAATCCGAAAAAATCGAAGTTGGTTCAAATTCCTTTATTACAATTTGACTAAAAATTTATATAAAATCCAAAAAATAAAAGTAAATTTCATCTAAATTCACTCAAATTTAGCTCTTCCAACAAAAAAATTTATCCAAATCCAAAAAAATCGAAGTTGGTTCAAATTCCTTTATTACAATTTGACTAAAAATTTATATGTAATAAAAAAAATAGAAGTAAATTTCATCTAAATTTACTCAAATTTAGCTCCTCCAACAAAAAAATTCATCCAAATCCAAAAAAATCGAGGTTGGTTCAAATTCCTTTATTACAATTTGACTAAAAATTTATATGAATTAAAAAAAAAATAGAAATAAATTTCTACTAAATTCACTCAAATTTAACTCCTCCAACAAAAAAACTCATCAAAATCCAAAAAAATCGAAGTTGGTTTCTAAGTACTTTATTACAATTTGACTAAAAATTTATATGAAATCAAAAAAAAAAGAAATAAATTTCTACTAAATTCACTCAAATTTAACTCCTCCAACAAAAAAACTCATCAAAATCCGAAAAAATCGAAGTTGGTTCAAATTCCTTTATTACAATTTGACTAAAAATTTATATAAAATCCAAAAAATAAAAGTAAATTTCATCTAAATTCACTCAAATTTAGCTCTTCCAACAAAAAAATTTATCCAAATCCAAAAAAATCGAAGTTGGTTCAAATTCCTTTATTACAATTTGACTAAAAATTTATATTAAATCCAAAAAAATAAAAGTAAATTTCATCTAAATTCACTCAAATTTAGCTCCTCCTACAAAAAAATTTATCCAAATCCAAAAAAATCGAAGTTGGTTCAAATTCCTTTATTACAATTTGACTAAAATTTATATGTAATAAAAAAATTGAAGTAAATTTCATCTATATTTACTCAAATTTAGCTCCTCCAACAAAAAAATTCATCAAAATCCAAAAAAATCGAAGTTGGTTTCTAAGTACTTTATTACAATTTGACTAAAAATTTATATGAAATCAAAAAAAAAAGAAATAAATTTCTACTAAATTCACTCAAATTTAACTCCTCCAACAAAAAAACTCATCAAAATCCGAAAAAATCGAAGTTGGTTCAAATTCCTTTATTACAATTTGACTAAAAATTTATATAAAATCCAAAAAAATAAAAGTAAATTTCATCTACATTCACTCAAATTTAGCTCCTCCAACAAAAAAATTCATCAAAATCCTAAAAAATCGAAGTTGGTTTCTAAGTACTTTATTACAACTTGACTAAAAATTTATATGAAATCAAAAAAAAAAGAAATAAATTTCTACTAAATTCACTCAAATTTAACTCCACCAACAAAAAAACTCATCAAAATCCGAAAAAATCGAAGTTGGTTCAAATTCCTTTATTACAATTTGACTAAAAATTTATATAAAATCCAAAAAATAAAAGTAAATTTCATCTAAATTCACTCAAATTTAGCTCTTCCAACAAAAAAATTTATCCAAATCCAAAAAAATCGAAGTTGGTTCAAATTCCTTTATTACAATTTGACTAAAAATTTATATTAAATCCAAAAAAATAAAAGTAAATTTCATCTAAATTCACTCAAATTTAGCTCCTCCTACAAAAAAATTTATCCAAATCCAAGAAAATCGAAGTTGGTTCAAATTCCTTTATTACAATTTGACTAAAAATTTATATGTAATAAAAAAAATAGAAGTAAATTTCATCTAAATTTACTCAAATTTAACTACACCAACAAAAAAACTCATCAAAAACCAAAAAAATCGAAGTTGGTTCAAATTCCTTTATTACGATTTGACTAAAAATGTATATGAAATAAAAAAAAATAGAAATAAATTTCATCTAAATTTACTCAAATTTAACTCCTCCAACAAAAAAACTTATCAAAATCCAAAAAAATCGAAGTTGGTTCAAATTCCTTTATTACAATTTGACTAAAAATTTATATAAAATCCAAAAAAATGAAAGTAAATTTCATCTAAATTCACTCAAATTTAGCTCCTCCAACAAAAAAATTCATCCAAATCCAAAAAAATCGAAGTTGGTTCAAATTCCTTTATTACAATTTGACTAAAAATTTATATGAAATAAAAAAAAAATAGAAATAAATTTCTACTAAATTCACTCAAATTTAACTCCTCCAACAAAAAAACTCATCAAAATCCAAAAAAATCGAAGTTGGTTCAAATTCCTTTATTACAATTTGACTAAAAATTTATATACAACCCAAAAAAATGAAAGTAAATTTCATCTAAATTCACTCAAATTTAGCTCCTCCAACAAAAAAATTCATCAAAATCCAAAAAAATCGAAGTTGGTTCAAATTCCTTTATTACAATTTGACTAAAAATTTATATAAAATCCAAAAAAATGAAAGTAAATTTCATCTAAATTCAATCAAATTTAGCTCCTTCTACAAAAAAATTCATCAAAATCCAAAAAAATCGAAGTTGTTTCAAATCCCTTTATTACAATTTGACTAAAAATTTATATAAAATCCAAAAAAAAGGTGTTAATTTCATCTAAATTTACTCAAATTTAACTCCTCCAACAACCAAAATCATCAAAATCCAAAAAAATCGAAGTTGGTTTCAAAGTACTTTATTACAATTTGACTAAAAATTTATATGAAATAAAAAAAAATAGAAGAAAATTTCATCTAAATTCACTCAAATTTAACTCCAACAAAAAAACTCATCAAGATCCAAAAAAATCGAAGTTGGTTCAAATTCATTTATTACAATTTGACTAAAAATTTATATGAAATCAAAAAAAATAGAAGTATATTTCATCTAAATTCACTCAAATTTAACTCCTCCAACAAAAAAATTCAACAAAATTAAAAAAAAATCGAAGTTGGTTCAAATTCCTTTATTACAATTTGACTAAAAATTTATATAAAATCCAAAAAATAAAAGTAAATTTCATCTAAATTCACTCAAATTTAGCTCCTCCTACAAAAAAATTTATCCAAATCCAAAAAAATCGAAGTTGGTTCAAATTCCTTTATTACAATTTGACTAAAAATGTATATGAAATAAAAAAAAAATAGAAATAATTTTCTACTAAATTCACTCAAATTTAACTCCTCCAACAAAAAAACTCATCAAAATCCAAAAAAATCGAAGTTGGTGCAAATTCCTTTATTACAATTTGACTAAAAATTTATATGAAATAAAAAAAAAGAAGTAAATTTCATCTAAAGTTACTCAAGTTTAGCTCCTCCAACAAAAAAACTCATCAAAATCCAAAAAAATCGAAGTTGGTTCAAAATCCTTTATTACAATTTGACTAAAAATTTATATAAAATCCAAAAAAAATAAAAGTAAATTTCATCTAAATTCACTCAAATTTAGCTCCTCCAACAAAAAAATTCATCAAAATCCAAAAAAATCGAAGTTGGTTTCTAAGTACTTTATTATAATTTGACTAAAAATTTATATAAAATCCAAAAAATAAAAGTAAATTTCATCTAAATTCACTCAAATTTAGCTCCTCCAACAACAAAATTTATCAAAATCCAAAAAATCGAAGTTGGTTTCTAAGTACTTTATTATAATTTGACTAAAAATTTATATAAAATCCAAAAAATAAAAGTAAATTTCATCTAAATTCACTCAAATTTAGCTCCTCCAACAACAAAATTTATCAAAATCCAAAAAATCGAAGTTGGTTTCTAAGTACTTTATTATAATTTGACTAAAAATTTATATAAAATCCAAAAAATAAAAGTAAATTTCATCTAAAGCTCCTCCAACAAAAATATTTATCCAAATCCAAAAAAATCGAAGTTGGTTCAAATTCCTTTATTACAATTTGACTAAAAATTTATATGAAATCAAAAAAAATAGAAGTAAATTTCATCTAAATTTACTCAAATTTAACTACTCCAACAAAAAAACTCATCAAAATCCAAAAAAATCGAAGTTGGTTCAAATTCCTTTATTACAATTTGACTAAAAATGTATATGAAATAAAAAAAAATAGAAATAATTTTCTACTAAATTCACTCAAATTTAACTCCTCCAAACAAAAAACTCATCAAAATCCAAAAAAATCGAAGTTTGTTCAAATTCCTTTATTACAATTTGACTAAAAATATATATGAAATCAAAAAAATAGAAGTAAATTTCATCTAAATTTACTCAAATTTAACTACTCCAACAAAAAAACTCATCAAAATCCAAAAAAATCGAAGTTGGTTCAAATTCCTTTATTACAATTTGACTAAAAATTTATATAAAATCCAAAAAAATGAAAGTAAATTTCATCTAAATTCACTCAAATTTAGCTCCTCCAACAAAAAAATTCATCCAAATCCAAAAAAATCGAGGTTGGTTCAAATTCCTTTATTACAATTTGACTAAAAATTTATAAGAAATAAAAAAAAATAGAAATAAATTTCTACTAAATTCACTCAAATTTAACTCCTCCAACAAAAAAACTCATCAAAATCCAAAAAAATCGAAGTTGGTTCAAATTCCTTTATTACAATTTGACTAAAAATTTATATGAAATAAAAAAAATTGAAGTAAATTTCATCTATATTTACTCAAATTTAACTCCTCTAACAAAAAAACTCATCAAAATCCAAAAAAATCGAAGTTGGTTCAAATTCCTTTATTACAATTTGACTAAAAATTTATATAAAATCCAAAAAAATAAAAGTAAATTTCATCTACATTCACTCAAATTTAGCTCCTCCAACAAAAAAATTCATCAAAATCCAAAAAAATCGAAGTTGGTTTCTAAGTACTTTATTACAATTTGACTAAAAATTTATATGAAATCAAAAAAAAAAGAAATAAATTTCTACTAAATTCACTCAAATTTAACTCCTCCAACAAAAAAATTCATCAAAATCCAAAAAAATCGAAGTTGGTTTCTAAGTACTTTATTATAATTTGACTAAAAATTTATATAAAATCCAAAAAATAAAAGTAAATTTCATCTAAATTCACTCAAATTTAGCTCCTCCAACAACAAAATTTATCAAAATCCAAAAAATCGAAGTTGGTTTCTAAGTACTTTATTATAATTTGACTAAAAATTTATATAAAATCCAAAAAATAAAAGTAAATTTCATCTAAATTCACTCAAATTTAGCTCCTCCAACAACAAAATTTATCAAAATCCAAAAAATCGAAGTTGGTTTCTAAGTACTTTATTATAATTTGACTAAAAATTTATATAAAATCCAAAAAATAAAAGTAAATTTCATCTAAAGCTCCTCCAACAAAAATATTTATCCAAATCCACAAAAATCGAAGTTGGTTCAAATTCCTTTATTACAATTTGACTAAAAATTTATATGAAATCAAAAAAAATAGAAGTAAATTTCATCTAAATTTACTCAAATTTAACTACTCCAACAAAAAAACTCATCAAAATCCAAAAAAATCGAAGTTGGTTCAAATTCCTTTATTACAATTTGACTAAAAATGTATATGAAATAAAAAAAAATAGAAATAATTTTCTACTAAATTCACTCAAATTTAACTCCTCAAACAAAAAACTCATCAAAATCCAAAAAAATCGAAGTTTGTTCAAATTCCTTTATTACAATTTGACTAAAAATATATATGAAATCAAAAAAATAGAAGTAAATTTCATCTAAATTCACTCAAATTTAACTACTCCAACAAAAAAATTCATCAAAATCCAAAAAAATCGAAGTTGGTTTCTAAGTACTTTATTACAATTTGACTAAAAATTTATATAAAATCCAAAAAAATGAAAGTAAATTTCATCTAAATTCACTCAAATTTAGCTCCTCCAACAAAAAAATTCATCCAAATCCAAAAAAATCGAAGTTGGTTCAAATTCCTTTATTACAATTTGTCTAAAAATGTATATGAAATAAAAAAAAAATAGAAATAATTTTCTACTAAATTCACTCAAATTTAACTCCTCCAACAAAAAAACTCATCAAAATCCAAAAAAATCGAAGTTGGTGCAAATTCCTTTATTACAATTTGACTAAAAATTTATATGAAATAAAAAAAAAGAAGTAAATTTCATCTAAAGTTACTCAAGTTTAGCTCCTCCAACAAAAAAACTCATCAAAATCCAAAAAAATCGAAGTTGGTTCAAATTCCTTTATTACAATTTGACTAAAAATTTATATAAAATCCAAAAAAAATAAAAGTAAATTTCATCTAAATTCACTCAAATTTAGCTCCTCCAACAAAAAAATTCATCAAAATCCAAAAAAATCGAAGTTGGTTTCTAAGTACTTTATTATAATTTGACTAAAAATTTATATAAAATCCAAAAAATAAAAGTAAATTTCATCTAAATTCACTCAAATTTAGCTCCTCCAACAACAAAATTTATCAAAATCCAAAAAATCGAAGTTGGTTTCTAAGTACTTTATTATAATTTGACTAAAAATTTATATAAAATCCAAAAAATAAAAGTAAATTTCATCTAAATTCACTCAAATTTAGCTCCTCCAACAACAAAATTTATCAAAATCCAAAAAATCGAAGTTGGTTTCTAAGTACTTTATTATAATTTGACTAAAAATTTATATAAAATCCAAAAAATAAAAGTAAATTTCATCTAAAGCTCCTCCAACAAAAATATTTATCCAAATCCAAAAAAATCGAAGTTGGTTCAAATTCCTTTATTACAATTTGACTAAAAATTTATATGAAATCAAAAAAAATAGAAGTAAATTTCATCTAAATTTACTCAAATTTAACTACTCCAACAAAAAAACTCATCAAAATCCAAAAAAATCGAAGTTGGTTCAAATTCCTTTATTACAATTTGACTAAAAATGTATATGAAATAAAAAAAAAATAGAAATAATTTTCTACTAAATTCACTCAAATTTAACTCCTCCAAACAAAAAACTCATCAAAATCCAAAAAAATCGAAGTTTGTTCAAATTCCTTTATTACAATTTGACTAAAAATATATATGAAATCAAAAAAATAGAAGTAAATTTCATCTAAATTTACTCAAATTTAACTACTCCAACAAAAAAACTCATCAAAATCCAAAAAAATCGAAGTTGGTTCAAATTCCTTTATTACAATTTGACTAAAAATTTATATAAAATCCAAAAAAATGAAAGTAAATTTCATCTAAATTCACTCAAATTTAGCTCCTCCAACAAAAAAATTCATCCAAATCCAAAAAAATCGAGGTTGGTTCAAATTCCTTTATTACAATTTGACTAAAAATTTATAAGAAATAAAAAAAAAATAGAAATAAATTTCTACTAAATTCACTCAAATTTAACTCCTCCAACAAAAAAACTCATCAAAATCCAAAAAAATCGAAGTTGGTTCAAATTCCTTTATTACAATTTGACTAAAAATTTATATGAAATAAAAAAAATTGAAGTAAATTTCATCTATATTTACTCAAATTTAACTCCTCTAACAAAAAAACTCATCAAAATCCAAAAAAATCGAAGTTGGTTCAAATTCCTTTATTACAATTTGACTAAAAATTTATATAAAATCCAAAAAAATAAAAGTAAATTTCATCTACATTCACTCAAATTTAGCTCCTCCAACAAAAAAATTCATCAAAATCCAAAAAAATCGAAGTTGGTTTCTAAGTACTTTATTACAATTTGACTAAAAATTTATATGAAATCAAAAAAAAAAGAAATAAATTTCTACTAAATTCACTCAAATTTAACTCCTCCAACAAAAAAACTCATCAAAATCCGAAAAAATCGAAGTTGGTTCAAATTCCTTTATTACAATTTGACTAAAAATTTATATAAAATCCAAAAAATAAAAGTAAATTTCATCTAAATTCACTCAAATTTAGCTCTTCCAACAAAAAAATTTATCCAAATCCAAAAAAATCGAAGTTGGTTCAAATTCCTTTATTACAATTTGACTAAAAATTTATATTAAATCCAAAAAAATAAAAGTAAATTTCATCTAAATTTTCTCAAATTTAGCTCCTCCTACAAAAAAATTTATCCAAATCCAAAAAAATCGAAGTTGGTTCAAATTCCTTTATTACAATTTGACTAAAAATTTATATGTAATAAAAAAAATTGAAGTAAATTTCATCTATATTTACTCAAATTTAACTCCTCTAACAAAAAAACTCATCAAAATCCAAAAAATCGAAGTTGGTTCAAATTCCTTTATTACAATTTGACTAAAAATTTATATAAAATCCAAAAAAATAAAAGTAAATTTCATCTACATTCACTCAAATTTAGCTCCTCCAACAAAAAAATTCATCAAAATCCTAAAAAATCGAAGTTGGTTTCTAAGTACTTTATTACAACTTGACTAAAAATTTATATGAAATCAAAAAAAAAAGAAATAAATTTCTACTAAATTCACTCAAATTTAACTCCTCCAACAAAAAAACTCATCAAAATCCGAAAAAATCGAAGTTGGTTCAAATTCCTTTATTACAATTTGACTAAAAATTTATATAAAATCCAAAAAATAAAAGTAAATTTCATCTAAATTCACTCAAATTTAGCTCTTCCAACAAAAAAATTTATCCAAATCCAAAAAAATCGAAGTTGGTTCAAATTCCTTTATTACAATTTGACTAAAAATTTATATTAAATCCAAAAAAATAAAAGTAAATTTCATCTAAATTCACTCAAATTTAGCTCCTTCTACAAAAAAATTCATCAAAATCCAAAAAAATCGAAGTTGTTTCAAATCCCTTTATTACAATTTGACTAAAAATTTATATAAAATCCAAAAAAAAGGTGTTAATTTCATCTAAATTTACTCAAATTTAACTCCTCCAACAACCAAAATCATCAAAATCCAAAAAAATCGAAGTTGGTTTCAAAGTACTTTATTACAATTTGACTAAAAATTTATATGAAATAAAAAAAAATAGAAGAAAATTTCATCTAAATTCACTCAAATTTAACTCCAACAAAAAAACTCATCAAGATCCAAAAAAATCGAAGTTGGTTCAAATTCCTTTATTACAATTTGACTAAAAATTTATATGAAATCAAAAAAAATAGAAGTATATTTCATCTAAATTCACTCAAATTTAACTCCTCCAACAAAAAAATTCAACAAAATTAAAAAAAAATCGAAGTTGGTTCAAATTCCTTTATTACAATTTGACTAAAAATTTATATAAAATCCAAAAAATAAAAGTAAATTTCATCTAAATTCACTCAAATTTAGCTCCTCCTACAAAAAAATTTATCCAAATCCAAAAAAATCGAAGTTGGTTCAAATTCCTTTATTACAATTTGACTAAAAATGTATATGAAATAAAAAAAAAATAGAAATAATTTTCTACTAAATTCACTCAAATTTAACTCCTCCAACAAAAAAACTCATCAAAATCCAAAAAAATCGAAGTTGGTGCAAATTCCTTTATTACAATTTGACTAAAAATTTATATGAAATAAAAAAAAAGAAGTAAATTTCATCTAAAGTTACTCAAGTTTAGCTCCTCCAACAAAAAAACTCATCAAAATCCAAAAAAATCGAAGTTGGTTCAAATTCCTTTATTACAATTTGACTAAAAATTTATATAAAATCCAAAAAAAATAAAAGTAAATTTCATCTAAATTCACTCAAATTTAGCTCCTCCAACAAAAAAATTCATCAAAATCCAAAAAAATCGAAGTTGGTTTCTAAGTACTTTATTATAATTTGACTAAAAATTTATATAAAATCCAAAAAATAAAAGTAAATTTCATCTAAATTCACTCAAATTTAGCTCCTCCAACAACAAAATTTATCAAAATCCAAAAAATCGAAGTTGGTTTCTAAGTACTTTATTATAATTTGACTAAAAATTTATATAAAATCCAAAAAATAAAAGTAAATTTCATCTAAATTCACTCAAATTTAGCTCCTCCAACAACAAAATTTATCAAAATCCAAAAAATCGAAGTTGGTTTCTAAGTACTTTATTATAATTTGACTAAAAATTTATATAAAATCCAAAAAATAAAAGTAAATTTCATCTAAAGCTCCTCCAACAAAAATATTTATCCAAATCCAAAAAAATCGAAGTTGGTTCAAATTCCTTTATTACAATTTGACTAAAAATTTATATGAAATCAAAAAAAATAGAAGTAAATTTCATCTAAATTTACTCAAATTTAACTACTCCAACAAAAAAACTCATCAAAATCCAAAAAAATCGAAGTTGGTTCAAATTCCTTTATTACAATTTGACTAAAAATGTATATGAAATAAAAAAAAATAGAAATAATTTTCTACTAAATTCACTCAAATTTAACTCCTCCAACAAAAAACTCATCAAAATCCAAAAAAATCGAAGTTTGTTCAAATTCCTTTATTACAATTTGACTAAAAATATATATGAAATCAAAAAAATAGAAGTAAATTTCATCTAAATTTACTCAAATTTAACTACTCCAACAAAAAAACTCATCAAAATCCAAAAAAAATCGAAGTTGGTTCAAATTCCTTTATTACAATTTGACTAAAAATTTATATAAAATCCAAAAAAATGAAAGTAAATTTCATCTAAATTCACTCAAATTTAGCTCCTCCAACAAAAAAATTCATCCAAATCCAAAAAAATCGAGGTTGGTTCAAATTCCTTTATTACAATTTGACTAAAAATTTATATGAAATAAAAAAAAAATAGAAATAAATTTCTACTAAATTCACTCAAATTTAACTCCTCCAACAAAAAAACTCATCAAAATCCAAAAAAATCGAAGTTGGTTCAAATTCCTTTATTACAATTTGACTAAAAATTTATATGAAATAAAAAAAATTGAAGTAAATTTCATCTATATTTACTCAAATTTAACTCCTCTAACAAAAAAACTCATCAAAATCCAAAAAAATCGAAGTTGGTTCAAATTCCTTTATTACAATTTGACTAAAAATTTATATAAAATCCAAAAAAATAAAAGTAAATTTCATCTACATTCACTCAAATTTAGCTCCTCCAACAAAAAAATTCATCAAAATCCAAAAAAATCGAAGTTGGTTTCTAAGTACTTTATTACAATTTGACTAAAAATTTATATGAAATAAAAAAAAAAGAAATAAATTTCTACTAAATTCACTCAAATTTAACTCCTCCAACAAAAAAACTCATCAAAATCCGAAAAAATCGAAGTTGGTTCAAATTCCTTTATTACAATTTGACTAAAAATTTATATAAAATATAAAAAATAAAAGTAAATTTCATCTAAATTCACTCAAATTTAGCTCTTCCAACAAAAAAATTTATCCAAATCCAAAAAAATCGAAGTTGGTTCAAATTCCTTTATTACAATTTGACTAAAAATTTATATTAAATCCAAAAAAATAAAAGTAAATTTCATCTAAATTCACTCAAATTTAGCTCCTCCAACAACAAAATTTATCAAAATCCAAAAAATCGAAGTTGGTTTCTAAGTACTTTATTATAATTTGACTAAAAATTTATATAAAATCCAAAAAATAAAAGTAAATTTCATCTAAATTCACTCAAATTTAGCTCCTCCAACAACAAAATTTATCAAAATCCAAAAAATCGAAGTTGGTTTCTAAGTACTTTATTATAATTTGACTAAAAATTTATATAAAATCCAAAAAATAAAAGTAAATTTCATCTAAAGCTCCTCCAACAAAAATATTTATCCAAATCCAAAAAAATCGAAGTTGGTTCAAATTCCTTTATTACAATTTGACTAAAAATTTATATGAAATCAAAAAAAATAGAAGTAAATTTCATCTAAATTTACTCAAATTTAACTACTCCAACAAAAAAACTCATCAAAATCCAAAAAAATCGAAGTTGGTTCAAATTCCTTTATTACAATTTGACTAAAAATGTATATGAAATAAAAAAAAATAGAAATAATTTTCTACTAAATTCACTCAAATTTAACTCCTCCAAACAAAAAACTCATCAAAATCCAAAAAAATCGAAGTTTGTTCAAATTCCTTTATTACAATTTGACTAAAAATATATATGAAATCAAAAAAATAGAAGTAAATTTCATCTAAATTTACTCAAATTTAACTACTCCAACAAAAAAACTCATCAAAATCCAAAAAAATCGAAGTTGGTTCAAATTCCTTTATTACAATTTGACTAAAAATTTATATAAAATCCAAAAAAATGAAAGTAAATTTCATCTAAATTCACTCAAATTTAGCTCCTCCAACAAAAAAATTCATCCAAATCCAAAAAAATCGAGGTTGGTTCAAATTCCTTTATTACAATTTGACTAAAAATTTATAAGAAATAAAAAAAAATAGAAATAAATTTCTACTAAATTCACTCAAATTTAACTCCTCCAACAAAAAAACTCATCAAAATCCAAAAAAATCGAAGTTGGTTCAAATTCCTTTATTACAATTTGACTAAAAATTTATATGAAATAAAAAAAATTGAAGTAAATTTCATCTATATTTACTCAAATTTAACTCCTCTAACAAAAAAACTCATCAAAATCCAAAAAAATCGAAGTTGGTTCAAATTCCTTTATTACAATTTGACTAAAAATTTATATAAAATCCAAAAAAATAAAAGTAAATTTCATCTACATTCACTCAAATTTAGCTCCTCCAACAAAAAAATTCATCAAAATCCAAAAAAATCGAAGTTGGTTTCTAAGTACTTTATTACAATTTGACTAAAAATTTATATGAAATCAAAAAAAAAAGAAATAAATTTCTACTAAATTCACTCAAATTTAACTCCTCCAACAAAAAAATTCATCAAAATCCAAAAAAATCGAAGTTGGTTTCTAAGTACTTTATTATAATTTGACTAAAAATTTATATAAAATCCAAAAAATAAAAGTAAATTTCATCTAAATTCACTCAAATTTAGCTCCTCCAACAACAAAATTTATCAAAATCCAAAAAATCGAAGTTGGTTTCTAAGTACTTTATTATAATTTGACTAAAAATTTATATAAAATCCAAAAAATAAAAGTAAATTTCATCTAAATTCACTCAAATTTAGCTCCTCCAACAACAAAATTTATCAAAATCCAAAAAATCGAAGTTGGTTTCTAAGTACTTTATTATAATTTGACTAAAAATTTATATAAAATCCAAAAAATAAAAGTAAATTTCATCTAAAGCTCCTCCAACAAAAATATTTATCCAAATCCACAAAAATCGAAGTTGGTTCAAATTCCTTTATTACAATTTGACTAAAAATTTATATGAAATCAAAAAAAATAGAAGTAAATTTCATCTAAATTTACTCAAATTTAACTACTCCAACAAAAAAACTCATCAAAATCCAAAAAAATCGAAGTTGGTTCAAATTCCTTTATTACAATTTGACTAAAAATGTATATGAAATAAAAAAAAATAGAAATAATTTTCTACTAAATTCACTCAAATTTAACTCCTCAAACAAAAAACTCATCAAAATCCAAAAAAATCGAAGTTTGTTCAAATTCCTTTATTACAATTTGACTAAAAATATATATGAAATCAAAAAAATAGAAGTAAATTTCATCTAAATTCACTCAAATTTAACTACTCCAACAAAAAAATTCATCAAAATCCAAAAAAATCGAAGTTGGTTTCTAAGTACTTTATTACAATTTGACTAAAAATTTATATAAAATCCAAAAAAATGAAAGTAAATTTCATCTAAATTCACTCAAATTTAGCTCCTCCAACAAAAAAATTCATCCAAATCCAAAAAAATCGAAGTTGGTTCAAATTCCTTTATTACAATTTGACTAAAAATGTATATGAAATAAAAAAAAAATAGAAATAATTTTCTACTAAATTCACTCAAATTTAACTCCTCCAACAAAAAAACTCATCAAAATCCAAAAAAATCGAAGTTGGTGCAAATTCCTTTATTACAATTTGACTAAAAATTTATATGAAATAAAAAAAAAGAAGTAAATTTCATCTAAAGTTACTCAAGTTTAGCTCCTCCAACAAAAAAACTCATCAAAATCCAAAAAAATCGAAGTTGGTTCAAATTCCTTTATTACAATTTGACTAAAAATTTATATAAAATCCAAAAAAAATAAAAGTAAATTTCATCTAAATTCACTCAAATTTAGCTCCTCCAACAAAAAAATTCATCAAAATCCAAAAAAATCGAAGTTGGTTTCTAAGTACTTTATTATAATTTGACTAAAAATTTATATAAAATCCAAAAAATAAAAGTAAATTTCATCTAAATTCACTCAAATTTAGCTCCTCCAACAACAAAATTTATCAAAATCCAAAAAATCGAAGTTGGTTTCTAAGTACTTTATTATAATTTGACTAAAAATTTATATAAAATCCAAAAAATAAAAGTAAATTTCATCTAAATTCACTCAAATTTAGCTCCTCCAACAACAAAATTTATCAAAATCCAAAAAATCGAAGTTGGTTTCTAAGTACTTTATTATAATTTGACTAAAAATTTATATAAAATCCAAAAAATAAAAGTAAATTTCATCTAAAGCTCCTCCAACAAAAATATTTATCCAAATCCAAAAAAATCGAAGTTGGTTCAAATTCCTTTATTACAATTTGACTAAAAATTTATATGAAATCAAAAAAAATAGAAGTAAATTTCATCTAAATTTACTCAAATTTAACTACTCCAACAAAAAAACTCATCAAAATCCAAAAAAATCGAAGTTGGTTCAAATTCCTTTATTACAATTTGACTAAAAATGTATATGAAATAAAAAAAAAATAGAAATAATTTTCTACTAAATTCACTCAAATTTAACTCCTCCAAACAAAAAACTCATCAAAATCCAAAAAAATCGAAGTTTGTTCAAATTCCTTTATTACAATTTGACTAAAAATATATATGAAATCAAAAAAATAGAAGTAAATTTCATCTAAATTTACTCAAATTTAACTACTCCAACAAAAAAACTCATCAAAATCCAAAAAAATCGAAGTTGGTTCAAATTCCTTTATTACAATTTGACTAAAAATTTATATAAAATCCAAAAAAATGAAAGTAAATTTCATCTAAATTCACTCAAATTTAGCTCCTCCAACAAAAAAATTCATCCAAATCCAAAAAAATCGAGGTTGGTTCAAATTCCTTTATTACAATTTGACTAAAAATTTATAAGAAATAAAAAAAAAATAGAAATAAATTTCTACTAAATTCACTCAAATTTAACTCCTCCAACAAAAAAACTCATCAAAATCCAAAAAAATCGAAGTTGGTTCAAATTCCTTTATTACAATTTGACTAAAAATTTATATGAAATAAAAAAAATTGAAGTAAATTTCATCTATATTTACTCAAATTTAACTCCTCTAACAAAAAAACTCATCAAAATCCAAAAAAATCGAAGTTGGTTCAAATTCCTTTATTACAATTTGACTAAAAATTTATATAAAATCCAAAAAAATAAAAGTAAATTTCATCTACATTCACTCAAATTTAGCTCCTCCAACAAAAAAATTCATCAAAATCCAAAAAAATCGAAGTTGGTTTCTAAGTACTTTATTACAATTTGACTAAAAATTTATATGAAATCAAAAAAAAAAGAAATAAATTTCTACTAAATTCACTCAAATTTAACTCCTCCAACAAAAAAACTCATCAAAATCCGAAAAAATCGAAGTTGGTTCAAATTCCTTTATTACAATTTGACTAAAAATTTATATAAAATCCAAAAAATAAAAGTAAATTTCATCTAAATTCACTCAAATTTAGCTCTTCCAACAAAAAAATTTATCCAAATCCAAAAAAATCGAAGTTGGTTCAAATTCCTTTATTACAATTTGACTAAAAATTTATATTAAATCCAAAAAAATAAAAGTAAATTTCATCTAAATTTTCTCAAATTTAGCTCCTCCTACAAAAAAATTTATCCAAATCCAAAAAAATCGAAGTTGGTTCAAATTCCTTTATTACAATTTGACTAAAAATTTATATGTAATAAAAAAAATTGAAGTAAATTTCATCTATATTTACTCAAATTTAACTCCTCTAACAAAAAAACTCATCAAAATCCAAAAAATCGAAGTTGGTTCAAATTCCTTTATTACAATTTGACTAAAAATTTATATAAAATCCAAAAAAATAAAAGTAAATTTCATCTACATTCACTCAAATTTAGCTCCTCCAACAAAAAAATTCATCAAAATCCTAAAAAATCGAAGTTGGTTTCTAAGTACTTTATTACAACTTGACTAAAAATTTATATGAAATCAAAAAAAAAAGAAATAAATTTCTACTAAATTCACTCAAATTTAACTCCTCCAACAAAAAAACTCATCAAAATCCGAAAAAATCGAAGTTGGTTCAAATTCCTTTATTACAATTTGACTAAAAATTTATATAAAATCCAAAAAATAAAAGTAAATTTCATCTAAATTCACTCAAATTTAGCTCTTCCAACAAAAAAATTTATCCAAATCCAAAAAAATCGAAGTTGGTTCAAATTCCTTTATTACAATTTGACTAAAAATTTATATTAAATCCAAAAAAATAAAAGTAAATTTCATCTAAATTCACTCAAATTTAGCTCCTTCTACAAAAAAATTCATCAAAATCCAAAAAAATCGAAGTTGTTTCAAATCCCTTTATTACAATTTGACTAAAAATTTATATAAAATCCAAAAAAAAGGTGTTAATTTCATCTAAATTTACTCAAATTTAACTCCTCCAACAACCAAAATCATCAAAATCCAAAAAAATCGAAGTTGGTTTCAAAGTACTTTATTACAATTTGACTAAAAATTTATATGAAATAAAAAAAAATAGAAGAAAATTTCATCTAAATTCACTCAAATTTAACTCCAACAAAAAAACTCATCAAGATCCAAAAAAATCGAAGTTGGTTCAAATTCCTTTATTACAATTTGACTAAAAATTTATATGAAATCAAAAAAAATAGAAGTATATTTCATCTAAATTCACTCAAATTTAACTCCTCCAACAAAAAAATTCAACAAAATTAAAAAAAAATCGAAGTTGGTTCAAATTCCTTTATTACAATTTGACTAAAAATTTATATAAAATCCAAAAAATAAAAGTAAATTTCATCTAAATTCACTCAAATTTAGCTCCTCCTACAAAAAAATTTATCCAAATCCAAAAAAATCGAAGTTGGTTCAAATTCCTTTATTACAATTTGACTAAAAATGTATATGAAATAAAAAAAAAATAGAAATAATTTTCTACTAAATTCACTCAAATTTAACTCCTCCAACAAAAAAACTCATCAAAATCCAAAAAAATCGAAGTTGGTGCAAATTCCTTTATTACAATTTGACTAAAAATTTATATGAAATAAAAAAAAAGAAGTAAATTTCATCTAAAGTTACTCAAGTTTAGCTCCTCCAACAAAAAAACTCATCAAAATCCAAAAAAATCGAAGTTGGTTCAAATTCCTTTATTACAATTTGACTAAAAATTTATATAAAATCCAAAAAAAATAAAAGTAAATTTCATCTAAATTCACTCAAATTTAGCTCCTCCAACAAAAAAATTCATCAAAATCCAAAAAAATCGAAGTTGGTTTCTAAGTACTTTATTATAATTTGACTAAAAATTTATATAAAATCCAAAAAATAAAAGTAAATTTCATCTAAATTCACTCAAATTTAGCTCCTCCAACAACAAAATTTATCAAAATCCAAAAAATCGAAGTTGGTTTCTAAGTACTTTATTATAATTTGACTAAAAATTTATATAAAATCCAAAAAATAAAAGTAAATTTCATCTAAATTCACTCAAATTTAGCTCCTCCAACAACAAAATTTATCAAAATCCAAAAAATCGAAGTTGGTTTCTAAGTACTTTATTATAATTTGACTAAAAATTTATATAAAATCCAAAAAATAAAAGTAAATTTCATCTAAAGCTCCTCCAACAAAAATATTTATCCAAATCCAAAAAAATCGAAGTTGGTTCAAATTCCTTTATTACAATTTGACTAAAAATTTATATGAAATCAAAAAAAATAGAAGTAAATTTCATCTAAATTTACTCAAATTTAACTACTCCAACAAAAAAACTCATCAAAATCCAAAAAAATCGAAGTTGGTTCAAATTCCTTTATTACAATTTGACTAAAAATGTATATGAAATAAAAAAAAATAGAAATAATTTTCTACTAAATTCACTCAAATTTAACTCCTCCAACAAAAAACTCATCAAAATCCAAAAAAATCGAAGTTTGTTCAAATTCCTTTATTACAATTTGACTAAAAATATATATGAAATCAAAAAAATAGAAGTAAATTTCATCTAAATTTACTCAAATTTAACTACTCCAACAAAAAAACTCATCAAAATCCAAAAAAAATCGAAGTTGGTTCAAATTCCTTTATTACAATTTGACTAAAAATTTATATAAAATCCAAAAAAATGAAAGTAAATTTCATCTAAATTCACTCAAATTTAGCTCCTCCAACAAAAAAATTCATCCAAATCCAAAAAAATCGAGGTTGGTTCAAATTCCTTTATTACAATTTGACTAAAAATTTATATGAAATAAAAAAAAAATAGAAATAAATTTCTACTAAATTCACTCAAATTTAACTCCTCCAACAAAAAAACTCATCAAAATCCAAAAAAATCGAAGTTGGTTCAAATTCCTTTATTACAATTTGACTAAAAATTTATATGAAATAAAAAAAATTGAAGTAAATTTCATCTATATTTACTCAAATTTAACTCCTCTAACAAAAAAACTCATCAAAATCCAAAAAAATCGAAGTTGGTTCAAATTCCTTTATTACAATTTGACTAAAAATTTATATAAAATCCAAAAAAATAAAAGTAAATTTCATCTACATTCACTCAAATTTAGCTCCTCCAACAAAAAAATTCATCAAAATCCAAAAAAATCGAAGTTGGTTTCTAAGTACTTTATTACAATTTGACTAAAAATTTATATGAAATAAAAAAAAAAGAAATAAATTTCTACTAAATTCACTCAAATTTAACTCCTCCAACAAAAAAACTCATCAAAATCCGAAAAAATCGAAGTTGGTTCAAATTCCTTTATTACAATTTGACTAAAAATTTATATAAAATATAAAAAATAAAAGTAAATTTCATCTAAATTCACTCAAATTTAGCTCTTCCAACAAAAAAATTTATCCAAATCCAAAAAAATCGAAGTTGGTTCAAATTCCTTTATTACAATTTGACTAAAAATTTATATTAAATCCAAAAAAATAAAAGTAAATTTCATCTAAATTCACTCAAATTTAGCTCCTCCTACAAAAAAATTTATCCAAATCCAAAAAAATCGAAGTTGGTTCAAATCCCTTTATTACAATTTGACTAAAAATTTATATGTAATAAAAAAAATTGAAGTAAATTTCATCTATATTTACTCAAATTTAACTCCTCTAACAAAAAAACTCATCAAAATCCAAAAAAATCGAAGTTGGTTCAAATTCCTTTATTACAATTTGACTAAAAATTCATATAAAATCCAAAAAAATAAAAGTAAATTTCATCTACATTCACTCAAATTTAGCTCCTCCAACAAAAAAATTCATCAAAATCCAAAAAAATCGAAGTTGGTTTCTAAGTACTTTATTACAACTTGACTAAAAATTTATATGAAATCAAAAAAAAAAGAAATAAATTTCTACTAAATTCACTCAAATTTAACTCCTCCAACAAAAAAACTCATCAAAATCCGAAAAAATCGAAGTTGGTTCAAATTCCTTTATTACAATTTGACTAAAAATTTATATAAAATCCAAAAAATAAAAGTAAATTTCATCTAAATTCACTCAAATTTAGCTCTTCCAACAAAAAAATTTATCCAAATCCAAAAAAATCGAAGTTGGTTCAAATTCCTTTATTACAATTTGACTAAAAATTTATATTAAATCCAAAAAAATAAAAGTAAATTTCATCTAAATTCACTCAAATTTAGCTCCTCCTACAAAAAAATTTATCCAAATCCAAAAAAATCGAAGTTGGTTCAAATTCCTTTATTACAATTTGACTAAAAATTTATATGAAATAAAAAAAATTGAAGTAAATTTCATCTATATTTACTCAAATTTAACTCCTCTAACAAAAAAACTCATCAAAATCCAAAAAAATCGAAGTTGGTTCAAATTCCTTTATTACAATTTGACTAAAAATTTATATAAAATCCAAAAAAATAAAAGTAAATTTCATCTACATTCACTCAAATTTAGCTCCTCCAACAAAAAAATTCATCAAAATCCAAAAAAATCGAAGTTGGTTTCTAAGTACTTTATTACAATTTGACTAAAAATTTATATGAAATAAAAAAAAAAGAAATAAATTTCTACTAAATTCACTCAAATTTAACTCCTCCAACAAAAAAACTCATCAAAATCCGAAAAAATCGAAGTTGGTTCAAATTCCTTTATTACAATTTGACTAAAAATTTATATAAAATATAAAAAATAAAAGTAAATTTCATCTAAATTCACTCAAATTTAGCTCTTCCAACAAAAAAATTTATCCAAATCCAAAAAAATCGAAGTTGGTTCAAATTCCTTTATTACAATTTGACTAAAAATTTATATTAAATCCAAAAAAATAAAAGTAAATTTCCTCTAAATTCACTCAAATTTAGCTCCTCCTACAAAAAAATTTATCCAAATCCAAAAAAATCGAAGTTGGTTCAAATCCCTTTATTACAATTTGACTAAAAATTTATATGTAATAAAAAAAATTGAAGTAAATTTCATCTATATTTACTCAAATTTAACTCCTCTAACAAAAAAACTCATCAAAATCCAAAAAAATCGAAGTTGGTTCAAATTCCTTTATTACAATTTGACTAAAAATTCATATAAAATCCAAAAAAATAAAAGTAAATTTCATCTACATTCACTCAAATTTAGCTCCTCCAACAAAAAAATTCATCAAAATCCAAAAAAATCGAAGTTGGTTTCTAAGTACTTTATTACAACTTGACTAAAAATTTATATGAAATCAAAAAAAAAAGAAATAAATTTCTACTAAATTCACTCAAATTTAACTCCTCCAACAAAAAAACTCATCAAAATCCGAAAAAATCGAAGTTGGTTCAAATTCCTTTATTACAATTTGACTAAAAATTTATATAAAATCCAAAAAATAAAAGTAAATTTCATCTAAATTCACTCAAATTTAGCTCTTCCAACAAAAAAATTTATCCAAATCCAAAAAAATCGAAGTTGGTTCAAATTCCTTTATTACAATTTGACTAAAAATTTATATTAAATCCAAAAAAATAAAAGTAAATTTCATCTAAATTCACTCAAATTTAGCTCCTCCTACAAAAAAATTTATCCAAATCCAAAAAAATCGAAGTTGGTTCAAATTCCTTTATTACAATTTGACTAAAAATTTATATGTAATAAAAAAAATAGAAGTAAATTTCATCTAAATTTACTCAAATTTAACTACACCAACAAAAAAACTCATCAAAAACCAAAAAAATCGAAGTTGGTTCAAATTCCTTTATTACAATTTGACTAAAAATGTATATGAAATAAAAAAAAATAGAAATAAATTTCATCTAAATTTACTCAAATTTAACTCCTCCAACAAAAAAACTTATCAAAATCCAAAAAAATCGAAGTTGGTTCAAATTCCTTTATTACAATTTGACTAAAAATTTATATAAAATCCAAAAAAATGAAAGTAAATTTCATCTAAATTCACTCAAATTTAGCTCCTCCAACAAAAAAATTCATCCAAATCCAAAAAAATCGAAGTTGGTTCAAATTCCTTTATTACAATTTGACTAAAAATTTATATGAAATAAAAAAAAAATAGAAATAAATTTCTACTAAATTCACTCAAATTTAACTCCTCCAACAAAAAAACTCATCAAAATCCAAAAAAATCGAAGTTGGTTCAAATTCCTTTATTACAATTTGACTAAAAATTTATATACAACCCAAAAAAATGAAAGTAAATTTCATCTAAATTCACTCAAATTTAGCTCCTCCAACAAAAAAATTCATCAAAATCCAAAAAAATCGAAGTTGGTTCAAATTCCTTTATTACAATTTGACTAAAAATTTATATAAAATCCAAAAAAATGAAAGTAAATTTCATCTAAATTCAATCAAATTTAGCTCCTTCTACAAAAAAATTCATCAAAATCCAAAAAAATCGAAGTTGTTTCAAATCCCTTTATTACAATTTGACTAAAAATTTATATAAAATCCAAAAAAAAGGTGTTAATTTCATCTAAATTTACTCAAATTTAACTCCTCCAACAACCAAAATCATCAAAATCCAAAAAAATCGAAGTTGGTTTCAAAGTACTTTATTACAATTTGACTAAAAATTTATATGAAATAAAAAAAAATAGAAGAAAATTTCATCTAAATTCACTCAAATTTAACTCCAACAAAAAAACTCATCAAGATCCAAAAAAATCGAAGTTGGTTCAAATTCCTTTATTACAATTTGACTAAAAATTTATATGAAATCCAAAAAATAAAAGTAAATTTCATCTAAATTCACTCAAATTTAGCTCCTCCTACAAAAAAATTTATCCAAATCCAAAAAAATCGAAGTTGGTTCAAATTCCTTTATTACAATTTGACTAAAAATGTATATGAAATAAAAAAAAAATGGAAATAATTTTCTACTAAATTCACTCAAATTTAACTCCTCCAACAAAAAAACTCATCAAAATTCAAAAAAATCGAAGTTGGTGCAAATTCCTTTATTACAATTTGACTAAAAATTTATATGAAATAAAAAAAAAGAAGTAAATTTCATCTAAAGTTACTCAAGTTTAGCTCCTCCAACAAAAAAACTCATCAAAATCCAAAAAAATCGAAGTTGGTTCAAATTCCTTTATTACAATTTGACTAAAAATTTATATAAAATCCAAAAAAAATAAAAGTAAATTTCATCTAAATTCACTCAAATTTAGCTCCTCCAACAAAAAAATTCATCAAAATCCAAAAAAATCGAAGTTGGTTTCTAAGTACTTTATTATAATTTGACTAAAAATTTATATAAAATCCAAAAAATAAAAGTAAATTTCATCTAAATTCACTCAAATTTAGCTCCTCCAACAACAAAATTTATCAAAATCCAAAAAATCGAAGTTGGTTTCTAAGTACTTTATTATAATTTGACTAAAAATTTATATAAAATCCAAAAAATAAAAGTAAATTTCATCTAAATTCACTCAAATTTAGCTCCTCCAACAACAAAATTTATCAAAATCCAAAAAATCGAAGTTGGTTTCTAAGTACTTTATTATAATTTGACTAAAAATTTATATAAAATCCAAAAAATAAAAGTAAATTTCATCTAAAGCTCCTCCAACAAAAATATTTATCCAAATCCAAAAAAATCGAAGTTGGTTCAAATTCCTTTATTACAATTTGACTAAAAATTTATATGAAATCAAAAAAAATAGAAGTAAATTTCATCTAAATTTACTCAAATTTAGCTCCTTCTACAAAAAAATTCATCAAAATCCAAAAAAATCGAAGTTGTTTCAAATCCCTTTATTACAATTTGACTAAAAATTTATATAAAATCCAAAAAAAAGGTGTTAATTTCATCTAAATTTACTCAAATTTAACTCCTCCAACAACCAAAATCATCAAAATCCAAAAAAATCGAAGTTGGTTTCAAAGTACTTTATTACAATTTGACTAAAAATTTATATGAAATAAAAAAAAATAGAAGAAAATTTCATCTAAATTCACTCAAATTTAACTCCAACAAAAAAACTCATCAAGATCCAAAAAAATCGAAGTTGGTTCAAATTCCTTTATTACAATTTGACTAAAAATTTATATGAAATCAAAAAAAATAGAAGTATATTTCATCTAAATTCACTCAAATTTAACTCCTCCAACAAAAAAATTCAACAAAATTAAAAAAAAATCGAAGTTGGTTCAAATTCCTTTATTACAATTTGACTAAAAATTTATATAAAATCCAAAAAATAAAAGTAAATTTCATCTAAATTCACTCAAATTTAGCTCCTCCTACAAAAAAATTTATCCAAATCCAAAAAAATCGAAGTTGGTTCAAATTCCTTTATTACAATTTGACTAAAAATGTATATGAAATAAAAAAAAAATAGAAATAATTTTCTACTAAATTCACTCAAATTTAACTCCTCCAACAAAAAAACTCATCAAAATCCAAAAAAATCGAAGTTGGTGCAAATTCCTTTATTACAATTTGACTAAAAATTTATATGAAATAAAAAAAAAGAAGTAAATTTCATCTAAAGTTACTCAAGTTTAGCTCCTCCAACAAAAAAACTCATCAAAATCCAAAAAAATCGAAGTTGGTTCAAATTCCTTTATTACAATTTGACTAAAAATTTATATAAAATCCAAAAAAAATAAAAGTAAATTTCATCTAAATTCACTCAAATTTAGCTCCTCCAACAAAAAAATTCATCAAAATCCAAAAAAATCGAAGTTGGTTTCTAAGTACTTTATTATAATTTGACTAAAAATTTATATAAAATCCAAAAAATAAAAGTAAATTTCATCTAAATTCACTCAAATTTAGCTCCTCCAACAACAAAATTTATCAAAATCCAAAAAATCGAAGTTGGTTTCTAAGTACTTTATTATAATTTGACTAAAAATTTATATAAAATCCAAAAAATAAAAGTAAATTTCATCTAAATTCACTCAAATTTAGCTCCTCCAACAACAAAATTTATCAAAATCCAAAAAATCGAAGTTGGTTTCTAAGTACTTTATTATAATTTGACTAAAAATTTATATAAAATCCAAAAAATAAAAGTAAATTTCATCTAAAGCTCCTCCAACAAAAATATTTATCCAAATCCAAAAAAATCGAAGTTGGTTCAAATTCCTTTATTACAATTTGACTAAAAATTTATATGAAATCAAAAAAAATAGAAGTAAATTTCATCTAAATTTACTCAAATTTAACTACTCCAACAAAAAAACTCATCAAAATCCAAAAAAATCGAAGTTGGTTCAAATTCCTTTATTACAATTTGACTAAAAATGTATATGAAATAAAAAAAAAATAGAAATAATTTTCTACTAAATTCACTCAAATTTAACTCCTCCAAACAAAAAACTCATCAAAATCCAAAAAAATCGAAGTTTGTTCAAATTCCTTTATTACAATTTGACTAAAAATATATATGAAATCAAAAAAATAGAAGTAAATTTCATCTAAATTTACTCAAATTTAACTACTCCAACAAAAAAACTCATCAAAATCCAAAAAAATCGAAGTTGGTTCAAATTCCTTTATTACAATTTGACTAAAAATTTATATAAAATCCAAAAAAATGAAAGTAAATTTCATCTAAATTCACTCAAATTTAGCTCCTCCAACAAAAAAATTCATCCAAATCCAAAAAAATCGAGGTTGGTTCAAATTCCTTTATTACAATTTGACTAAAAATTTATAAGAAATAAAAAAAAAATAGAAATAAATTTCTACTAAATTCACTCAAATTTAACTCCTCCAACAAAAAAACTCATCAAAATCCAAAAAAATCGAAGTTGGTTCAAATTCCTTTATTACAATTTGACTAAAAATTTATATGAAATAAAAAAAATTGAAGTAAATTTCATCTATATTTACTCAAATTTAACTCCTCTAACAAAAAAACTCATCAAAATCCAAAAAAATCGAAGTTGGTTCAAATTCCTTTATTACAATTTGACTAAAAATTTATATAAAATCCAAAAAAATAAAAGTAAATTTCATCTACATTCACTCAAATTTAGCTCCTCCAACAAAAAAATTCATCAAAATCCAAAAAAATCGAAGTTGGTTTCTAAGTACTTTATTACAATTTGACTAAAAATTTATATGAAATCAAAAAAAAAAGAAATAAATTTCTACTAAATTCACTCAAATTTAACTCCTCCAACAAAAAAACTCATCAAAATCCGAAAAAATCGAAGTTGGTTCAAATTCCTTTATTACAATTTGACTAAAAATTTATATAAAATCCAAAAAATAAAAGTAAATTTCATCTAAATTCACTCAAATTTAGCTCTTCCAACAAAAAAATTTATCCAAATCCAAAAAAATCGAAGTTGGTTCAAATTCCTTTATTACAATTTGACTAAAAATTTATATTAAATCCAAAAAAATAAAAGTAAATTTCATCTAAATTCACTCAAATTTAGCTCCTTCTACAAAAAAATTCATCAAAATCCAAAAAAATCGAAGTTGTTTCAAATCCCTTTATTACAATTTGACTAAAAATTTATATAAAATCCAAAAAAAAGGTGTTAATTTCATCTAAATTTACTCAAATTTAACTCCTCCAACAACCAAAATCATCAAAATCCAAAAAAATCGAAGTTGGTTTCAAAGTACTTTATTACAATTTGACTAAAAATTTATATGAAATAAAAAAAAATAGAAGAAAATTTCATCTAAATTCACTCAAATTTAACTCCAACAAAAAAACTCATCAAGATCCAAAAAAATCGAAGTTGGTTCAAATTCCTTTATTACAATTTGACTAAAAATTTATATGAAATCAAAAAAAATAGAAGTATATTTCATCTAAATTCACTCAAATTTAACTCCTCCAACAAAAAAATTCAACAAAATTAAAAAAAAATCGAAGTTGGTTCAAATTCCTTTATTACAATTTGACTAAAAATTTATATAAAATCCAAAAAATAAAAGTAAATTTCATCTAAATTCACTCAAATTTAGCTCCTCCTACAAAAAAATTTATCCAAATCCAAAAAAATCGAAGTTGGTTCAAATTCCTTTATTACAATTTGACTAAAAATGTATATGAAATAAAAAAAAAATAGAAATAATTTTCTACTAAATTCACTCAAATTTAACTCCTCCAACAAAAAAACTCATCAAAATCCAAAAAAATCGAAGTTGGTGCAAATTCCTTTATTACAATTTGACTAAAAATTTATATGAAATAAAAAAAAAGAAGTAAATTTCATCTAAAGTTACTCAAGTTTAGCTCCTCCAACAAAAAAACTCATCAAAATCCAAAAAAATCGAAGTTGGTTCAAATTCCTTTATTACAATTTGACTAAAAATTTATATAAAATCCAAAAAAAATAAAAGTAAATTTCATCTAAATTCACTCAAATTTAGCTCCTCCAACAAAAAAATTCATCAAAATCCAAAAAAATCGAAGTTGGTTTCTAAGTACTTTATTATAATTTGACTAAAAATTTATATAAAATCCAAAAAATAAAAGTAAATTTCATCTAAATTCACTCAAATTTAGCTCCTCCAACAACAAAATTTATCAAAATCCAAAAAATCGAAGTTGGTTTCTAAGTACTTTATTATAATTTGACTAAAAATTTATATAAAATCCAAAAAATAAAAGTAAATTTCATCTAAATTCACTCAAATTTAGCTCCTCCAACAACAAAATTTATCAAAATCCAAAAAATCGAAGTTGGTTTCTAAGTACTTTATTATAATTTGACTAAAAATTTATATAAAATCCAAAAAATAAAAGTAAATTTCATCTAAATTCACTCAAATTTAGCTCTTCCAACAAAAAAATTTATCCAAATCCAAAAAAATCGAAGTTGGTTCAAATTCCTTTATTACAATTTGACTAAAAATTTATATTAAATCCAAAAAAATAAAAGTAAATTTCATCTAAATTCACTCAAATTTAGCTCCTCCTACAAAAAAATTTATCCAAATCCAAAAAAATCGAAGTTGGTTCAAATCCCTTTATTACAATTTGACTAAAAATTTATATGTAATAAAAAAAATTGAAGTAAATTTCATCTATATTTACTCAAATTTAACTCCTCTAACAAAAAAACTCATCAAAATCCAAAAAAATCGAAGTTGGTTCAAATTCCTTTATTACAATTTGACTAAAAATTCATATAAAATCCAAAAAAATAAAAGTAAATTTCATCTACATTCACTCAAATTTAGCTCCTCCAACAAAAAAATTCATCAAAATCCAAAAAAATCGAAGTTGGTTTCTAAGTACTTTATTACAACTTGACTAAAAATTTATATGAAATCAAAAAAAAAAGAAATAAATTTCTACTAAATTCACTCAAATTTAACTCCTCCAACAAAAAAACTCATCAAAATCCGAAAAAATCGAAGTTGGTTCAAATTCCTTTATTACAATTTGACTAAAAATTTATATGAAATCAAAAAAAATAGAAGTAAATTTCATCTAAATTTACTCAAATTTAACTACTCCAACAAAAAAACTCATCAAAATCCAAAAAAATCGAAGTTGGTTCAAATTCCTTTATTACAATTTGACTAAAAATGTATATGAAATAAAAAAAAATAGAAATAATTTTCTACTAAATTCACTCAAATTTAACTCCTCCAACAAAAAACTCATCAAAATCCAAAAAAATCGAAGTTTGTTCAAATTCCTTTATTACAATTTGACTAAAAATATATATGAAATCAAAAAAATAGAAGTAAATTTCATCTAAATTTACTCAAATTTAACTACTCCAACAAAAAAACTCATCAAAATCCAAAAAAAATCGAAGTTGGTTCAAATTCCTTTATTACAATTTGACTAAAAATTTATATAAAATCCAAAAAAATGAAAGTAAATTTCATCTAAATTCACTCAAATTTAGCTCCTCCAACAAAAAAATTCATCCAAATCCAAAAAAATCGAGGTTGGTTCAAATTCCTTTATTACAATTTGACTAAAAATTTATATGAAATAAAAAAAAAATAGAAATAAATTTCTACTAAATTCACTCAAATTTAACTCCTCCAACAAAAAAACTCATCAAAATCCAAAAAAATCGAAGTTGGTTCAAATTCCTTTATTACAATTTGACTAAAAATTTATATGAAATAAAAAAAATTGAAGTAAATTTCATCTATATTTACTCAAATTTAACTCCTCTAACAAAAAAACTCATCAAAATCCAAAAAAATCGAAGTTGGTTCAAATTCCTTTATTACAATTTGACTAAAAATTTATATAAAATCCAAAAAAATAAAAGTAAATTTCATCTACATTCACTCAAATTTAGCTCCTCCAACAAAAAAATTCATCAAAATCCAAAAAAATCGAAGTTGGTTTCTAAGTACTTTATTACAATTTGACTAAAAATTTATATGAAATAAAAAAAAAAGAAATAAATTTCTACTAAATTCACTCAAATTTAACTCCTCCAACAAAAAAACTCATCAAAATCCGAAAAAATCGAAGTTGGTTCAAATTCCTTTATTACAATTTGACTAAAAATTTATATAAAATATAAAAAATAAAAGTAAATTTCATCTAAATTCACTCAAATTTAGCTCTTCCAACAAAAAAATTTATCCAAATCCAAAAAAATCGAAGTTGGTTCAAATTCCTTTATTACAATTTGACTAAAAATTTATATTAAATCCAAAAAAATAAAAGTAAATTTCATCTAAATTCACTCAAATTTAGCTCCTCCTACAAAAAAATTTATCCAAATCCAAAAAAATCGAAGTTGGTTCAAATCCCTTTATTACAATTTGACTAAAAATTTATATGTAATAAAAAAAATTGAAGTAAATTTCATCTATATTTACTCAAATTTAACTCCTCTAACAAAAAAACTCATCAAAATCCAAAAAAATCGAAGTTGGTTCAAATTCCTTTATTACAATTTGACTAAAAATTCATATAAAATCCAAAAAAATAAAAGTAAATTTCATCTACATTCACTCAAATTTAGCTCCTCCAACAAAAAAATTCATCAAAATCCAAAAAAATCGAAGTTGGTTTCTAAGTACTTTATTACAACTTGACTAAAAATTTATATGAAATCAAAAAAAAAAGAAATAAATTTCTACTAAATTCACTCAAATTTAACTCCTCCAACAAAAAAACTCATCAAAATCCGAAAAAATCGAAGTTGGTTCAAATTCCTTTATTACAATTTGACTAAAAATTTATATAAAATCCAAAAAATAAAAGTAAATTTCATCTAAATTCACTCAAATTTAGCTCTTCCAACAAAAAAATTTATCCAAATCCAAAAAAATCGAAGTTGGTTCAAATTCCTTTATTACAATTTGACTAAAAATTTATATTAAATCCAAAAAAATAAAAGTAAATTTCATCTAAATTCACTCAAATTTAGCTCCTCCTACAAAAAAATTTATCCAAATCCAAAAAAATCGAAGTTGGTTCAAATTCCTTTATTACAATTTGACTAAAAATTTATATGAAATAAAAAAAATTGAAGTAAATTTCATCTATATTTACTCAAATTTAACTCCTCTAACAAAAAAACTCATCAAAATCCAAAAAAATCGAAGTTGGTTCAAATTCCTTTATTACAATTTGACTAAAAATTTATATAAAATCCAAAAAAATAAAAGTAAATTTCATCTACATTCACTCAAATTTAGCTCCTCCAACAAAAAAATTCATCAAAATCCAAAAAAATCGAAGTTGGTTTCTAAGTACTTTATTACAATTTGACTAAAAATTTATATGAAATAAAAAAAAAAGAAATAAATTTCTACTAAATTCACTCAAATTTAACTCCTCCAACAAAAAAACTCATCAAAATCCGAAAAAATCGAAGTTGGTTCAAATTCCTTTATTACAATTTGACTAAAAATTTATATAAAATATAAAAAATAAAAGTAAATTTCATCTAAATTCACTCAAATTTAGCTCTTCCAACAAAAAAATTTATCCAAATCCAAAAAAATCGAAGTTGGTTCAAATTCCTTTATTACAATTTGACTAAAAATTTATATTAAATCCAAAAAAATAAAAGTAAATTTCCTCTAAATTCACTCAAATTTAGCTCCTCCTACAAAAAAATTTATCCAAATCCAAAAAAATCGAAGTTGGTTCAAATCCCTTTATTACAATTTGACTAAAAATTTATATGTAATAAAAAAAATTGAAGTAAATTTCATCTATATTTACTCAAATTTAACTCCTCTAACAAAAAAACTCATCAAAATCCAAAAAAATCGAAGTTGGTTCAAATTCCTTTATTACAATTTGACTAAAAATTCATATAAAATCCAAAAAAATAAAAGTAAATTTCATCTACATTCACTCAAATTTAGCTCCTCCAACAAAAAAATTCATCAAAATCCAAAAAAATCGAAGTTGGTTTCTAAGTACTTTATTACAACTTGACTAAAAATTTATATGAAATCAAAAAAAAAAGAAATAAATTTCTACTAAATTCACTCAAATTTAACTCCTCCAACAAAAAAACTCATCAAAATCCGAAAAAATCGAAGTTGGTTCAAATTCCTTTATTACAATTTGACTAAAAATTTATATAAAATCCAAAAAATAAAAGTAAATTTCATCTAAATTCACTCAAATTTAGCTCTTCCAACAAAAAAATTTATCCAAATCCAAAAAAATCGAAGTTGGTTCAAATTCCTTTATTACAATTTGACTAAAAATTTATATTAAATCCAAAAAAATAAAAGTAAATTTCATCTAAATTCACTCAAATTTAGCTCCTCCTACAAAAAAATTTATCCAAATCCAAAAAAATCGAAGTTGGTTCAAATTCCTTTATTACAATTTGACTAAAAATTTATATGTAATAAAAAAAATAGAAGTAAATTTCATCTAAATTTACTCAAATTTAACTACACCAACAAAAAAACTCATCAAAAACCAAAAAAATCGAAGTTGGTTCAAATTCCTTTATTACAATTTGACTAAAAATGTATATGAAATAAAAAAAAATAGAAATAAATTTCATCTAAATTTACTCAAATTTAACTCCTCCAACAAAAAAACTTATCAAAATCCAAAAAAATCGAAGTTGGTTCAAATTCCTTTATTACAATTTGACTAAAAATTTATATAAAATCCAAAAAAATGAAAGTAAATTTCATCTAAATTCACTCAAATTTAGCTCCTCCAACAAAAAAATTCATCCAAATCCAAAAAAATCGAAGTTGGTTCAAATTCCTTTATTACAATTTGACTAAAAATTTATATGAAATAAAAAAAAAATAGAAATAAATTTCTACTAAATTCACTCAAATTTAACTCCTCCAACAAAAAAACTCATCAAAATCCAAAAAAATCGAAGTTGGTTCAAATTCCTTTATTACAATTTGACTAAAAATTTATATACAACCCAAAAAAATGAAAGTAAATTTCATCTAAATTCACTCAAATTTAGCTCCTCCAACAAAAAAATTCATCAAAATCCAAAAAAATCGAAGTTGGTTCAAATTCCTTTATTACAATTTGACTAAAAATTTATATAAAATCCAAAAAAATGAAAGTAAATTTCATCTAAATTCAATCAAATTTAGCTCCTTCTACAAAAAAATTCATCAAAATCCAAAAAAATCGAAGTTGTTTCAAATCCCTTTATTACAATTTGACTAAAAATTTATATAAAATCCAAAAAAAAGGTGTTAATTTCATCTAAATTTACTCAAATTTAACTCCTCCAACAACCAAAATCATCAAAATCCAAAAAAATCGAAGTTGGTTTCAAAGTACTTTATTACAATTTGACTAAAAATTTATATGAAATAAAAAAAAATAGAAGAAAATTTCATCTAAATTCACTCAAATTTAACTCCAACAAAAAAACTCATCAAGATCCAAAAAAATCGAAGTTGGTTCAAATTCCTTTATTACAATTTGACTAAAAATTTATATGAAATCCAAAAAATAAAAGTAAATTTCATCTAAATTCACTCAAATTTAGCTCCTCCTACAAAAAAATTTATCCAAATCCAAAAAAATCGAAGTTGGTTCAAATTCCTTTATTACAATTTGACTAAAAATGTATATGAAATAAAAAAAAAATGGAAATAATTTTCTACTAAATTCACTCAAATTTAACTCCTCCAACAAAAAAACTCATCAAAATTCAAAAAAATCGAAGTTGGTGCAAATTCCTTTATTACAATTTGACTAAAAATTTATATGAAATAAAAAAAAAGAAGTAAATTTCATCTAAAGTTACTCAAGTTTAGCTCCTCCAACAAAAAAACTCATCAAAATCCAAAAAAATCGAAGTTGGTTCAAATTCCTTTATTACAATTTGACTAAAAATTTATATAAAATCCAAAAAAAATAAAAGTAAATTTCATCTAAATTCACTCAAATTTAGCTCCTCCAACAAAAAAATTCATCAAAATCCAAAAAAATCGAAGTTGGTTTCTAAGTACTTTATTATAATTTGACTAAAAATTTATATAAAATCCAAAAAATAAAAGTAAATTTCATCTAAATTCACTCAAATTTAGCTCCTCCAACAACAAAATTTATCAAAATCCAAAAAATCGAAGTTGGTTTCTAAGTACTTTATTATAATTTGACTAAAAATTTATATAAAATCCAAAAAATAAAAGTAAATTTCATCTAAATTCACTCAAATTTAGCTCCTCCAACAACAAAATTTATCAAAATCCAAAAAATCGAAGTTGGTTTCTAAGTACTTTATTATAATTTGACTAAAAATTTATATAAAATCCAAAAAATAAAAGTAAATTTCATCTAAAGCTCCTCCAACAAAAATATTTATCCAAATCCAAAAAAATCGAAGTTGGTTCAAATTCCTTTATTACAATTTGACTAAAAATTTATATGAAATCAAAAAAAATAGAAGTAAATTTCATCTAAATTTACTCAAATTTAGCTCCTTCTACAAAAAAATTCATCAAAATCCAAAAAAATCGAAGTTGTTTCAAATCCCTTTATTACAATTTGACTAAAAATTTATATAAAATCCAAAAAAAAGGTGTTAATTTCATCTAAATTTACTCAAATTTAACTCCTCCAACAACCAAAATCATCAAAATCCAAAAAAATCGAAGTTGGTTTCAAAGTACTTTATTACAATTTGACTAAAAATTTATATGAAATAAAAAAAAATAGAAGAAAATTTCATCTAAATTCACTCAAATTTAACTCCAACAAAAAAACTCATCAAGATCCAAAAAAATCGAAGTTGGTTCAAATTCCTTTATTACAATTTGACTAAAAATTTATATGAAATCAAAAAAAATAGAAGTATATTTCATCTAAATTCACTCAAATTTAACTCCTCCAACAAAAAAATTCAACAAAATTAAAAAAAAATCGAAGTTGGTTCAAATTCCTTTATTACAATTTGACTAAAAATTTATATAAAATCCAAAAAATAAAAGTAAATTTCATCTAAATTCACTCAAATTTAGCTCCTCCTACAAAAAAATTTATCCAAATCCAAAAAAATCGAAGTTGGTTCAAATTCCTTTATTACAATTTGACTAAAAATGTATATGAAATAAAAAAAAAATAGAAATAATTTTCTACTAAATTCACTCAAATTTAACTCCTCCAACAAAAAAACTCATCAAAATCCAAAAAAATCGAAGTTGGTGCAAATTCCTTTATTACAATTTGACTAAAAATTTATATGAAATAAAAAAAAAGAAGTAAATTTCATCTAAAGTTACTCAAGTTTAGCTCCTCCAACAAAAAAACTCATCAAAATCCAAAAAAATCGAAGTTGGTTCAAATTCCTTTATTACAATTTGACTAAAAATTTATATAAAATCCAAAAAAAATAAAAGTAAATTTCATCTAAATTCACTCAAATTTAGCTCCTCCAACAAAAAAATTCATCAAAATCCAAAAAAATCGAAGTTGGTTTCTAAGTACTTTATTATAATTTGACTAAAAATTTATATAAAATCCAAAAAATAAAAGTAAATTTCATCTAAATTCACTCAAATTTAGCTCCTCCAACAACAAAATTTATCAAAATCCAAAAAATCGAAGTTGGTTTCTAAGTACTTTATTATAATTTGACTAAAAATTTATATAAAATCCAAAAAATAAAAGTAAATTTCATCTAAATTCACTCAAATTTAGCTCCTCCAACAACAAAATTTATCAAAATCCAAAAAATCGAAGTTGGTTTCTAAGTACTTTATTATAATTTGACTAAAAATTTATATAAAATCCAAAAAATAAAAGTAAATTTCATCTAAAGCTCCTCCAACAAAAATATTTATCCAAATCCAAAAAAATCGAAGTTGGTTCAAATTCCTTTATTACAATTTGACTAAAAATTTATATGAAATCAAAAAAAATAGAAGTAAATTTCATCTAAATTTACTCAAATTTAACTACTCCAACAAAAAAACTCATCAAAATCCAAAAAAATCGAAGTTGGTTCAAATTCCTTTATTACAATTTGACTAAAAATGTATATGAAATAAAAAAAAAATAGAAATAATTTTCTACTAAATTCACTCAAATTTAACTCCTCCAAACAAAAAACTCATCAAAATCCAAAAAAATCGAAGTTTGTTCAAATTCCTTTATTACAATTTGACTAAAAATATATATGAAATCAAAAAAATAGAAGTAAATTTCATCTAAATTTACTCAAATTTAACTACTCCAACAAAAAAACTCATCAAAATCCAAAAAAATCGAAGTTGGTTCAAATTCCTTTATTACAATTTGACTAAAAATTTATATAAAATCCAAAAAAATGAAAGTAAATTTCATCTAAATTCACTCAAATTTAGCTCCTCCAACAAAAAAATTCATCCAAATCCAAAAAAATCGAGGTTGGTTCAAATTCCTTTATTACAATTTGACTAAAAATTTATAAGAAATAAAAAAAAAATAGAAATAAATTTCTACTAAATTCACTCAAATTTAACTCCTCCAACAAAAAAACTCATCAAAATCCAAAAAAATCGAAGTTGGTTCAAATTCCTTTATTACAATTTGACTAAAAATTTATATGAAATAAAAAAAATTGAAGTAAATTTCATCTATATTTACTCAAATTTAACTCCTCTAACAAAAAAACTCATCAAAATCCAAAAAAATCGAAGTTGGTTCAAATTCCTTTATTACAATTTGACTAAAAATTTATATAAAATCCAAAAAAATAAAAGTAAATTTCATCTACATTCACTCAAATTTAGCTCCTCCAACAAAAAAATTCATCAAAATCCAAAAAAATCGAAGTTGGTTTCTAAGTACTTTATTACAATTTGACTAAAAATTTATATGAAATCAAAAAAAAAAGAAATAAATTTCTACTAAATTCACTCAAATTTAACTCCTCCAACAAAAAAACTCATCAAAATCCGAAAAAATCGAAGTTGGTTCAAATTCCTTTATTACAATTTGACTAAAAATTTATATAAAATCCAAAAAATAAAAGTAAATTTCATCTAAATTCACTCAAATTTAGCTCTTCCAACAAAAAAATTTATCCAAATCCAAAAAAATCGAAGTTGGTTCAAATTCCTTTATTACAATTTGACTAAAAATTTATATTAAATCCAAAAAAATAAAAGTAAATTTCATCTAAATTCACTCAAATTTAGCTCCTTCTACAAAAAAATTCATCAAAATCCAAAAAAATCGAAGTTGTTTCAAATCCCTTTATTACAATTTGACTAAAAATTTATATAAAATCCAAAAAAAAGGTGTTAATTTCATCTAAATTTACTCAAATTTAACTCCTCCAACAACCAAAATCATCAAAATCCAAAAAAATCGAAGTTGGTTTCAAAGTACTTTATTACAATTTGACTAAAAATTTATATGAAATAAAAAAAAATAGAAGAAAATTTCATCTAAATTCACTCAAATTTAACTCCAACAAAAAAACTCATCAAGATCCAAAAAAATCGAAGTTGGTTCAAATTCCTTTATTACAATTTGACTAAAAATTTATATGAAATCAAAAAAAATAGAAGTATATTTCATCTAAATTCACTCAAATTTAACTCCTCCAACAAAAAAATTCAACAAAATTAAAAAAAAATCGAAGTTGGTTCAAATTCCTTTATTACAATTTGACTAAAAATTTATATAAAATCCAAAAAATAAAAGTAAATTTCATCTAAATTCACTCAAATTTAGCTCCTCCTACAAAAAAATTTATCCAAATCCAAAAAAATCGAAGTTGGTTCAAATTCCTTTATTACAATTTGACTAAAAATGTATATGAAATAAAAAAAAAATAGAAATAATTTTCTACTAAATTCACTCAAATTTAACTCCTCCAACAAAAAAACTCATCAAAATCCAAAAAAATCGAAGTTGGTGCAAATTCCTTTATTACAATTTGACTAAAAATTTATATGAAATAAAAAAAAAGAAGTAAATTTCATCTAAAGTTACTCAAGTTTAGCTCCTCCAACAAAAAAACTCATCAAAATCCAAAAAAATCGAAGTTGGTTCAAATTCCTTTATTACAATTTGACTAAAAATTTATATAAAATCCAAAAAAAATAAAAGTAAATTTCATCTAAATTCACTCAAATTTAGCTCCTCCAACAAAAAAATTCATCAAAATCCAAAAAAATCGAAGTTGGTTTCTAAGTACTTTATTATAATTTGACTAAAAATTTATATAAAATCCAAAAAATAAAAGTAAATTTCATCTAAATTCACTCAAATTTAGCTCCTCCAACAACAAAATTTATCAAAATCCAAAAAATCGAAGTTGGTTTCTAAGTACTTTATTATAATTTGACTAAAAATTTATATAAAATCCAAAAAATAAAAGTAAATTTCATCTAAATTCACTCAAATTTAGCTCCTCCAACAACAAAATTTATCAAAATCCAAAAAATCGAAGTTGGTTTCTAAGTACTTTATTATAATTTGACTAAAAATTTATATAAAATCCAAAAAATAAAAGTAAATTTCATCTAAATTCACTCAAATTTAGCTCTTCCAACAAAAAAATTTATCCAAATCCAAAAAAATCGAAGTTGGTTCAAATTCCTTTATTACAATTTGACTAAAAATTTATATTAAATCCAAAAAAATAAAAGTAAATTTCATCTAAATTCACTCAAATTTAGCTCCTCCTACAAAAAAATTTATCCAAATCCAAAAAAATCGAAGTTGGTTCAAATCCCTTTATTACAATTTGACTAAAAATTTATATGTAATAAAAAAAATTGAAGTAAATTTCATCTATATTTACTCAAATTTAACTCCTCTAACAAAAAAACTCATCAAAATCCAAAAAAATCGAAGTTGGTTCAAATTCCTTTATTACAATTTGACTAAAAATTCATATAAAATCCAAAAAAATAAAAGTAAATTTCATCTACATTCACTCAAATTTAGCTCCTCCAACAAAAAAATTCATCAAAATCCAAAAAAATCGAAGTTGGTTTCTAAGTACTTTATTACAACTTGACTAAAAATTTATATGAAATCAAAAAAAAAAGAAATAAATTTCTACTAAATTCACTCAAATTTAACTCCTCCAACAAAAAAACTCATCAAAATCCGAAAAAATCGAAGTTGGTTCAAATTCCTTTATTACAATTTGACTAAAAATTTATATAAAATCCAAAAAATAAAAGTAAATTTCATCTAAATTCACTCAAATTTAGCTCTTCCAACAAAAAAATTTATCCAAATCCAAAAAAATCGAAGTTGGTTCAAATTCCTTTATTACAATTTGACTAAAAATTTATATTAAATCCAAAAAAATAAAAGTAAATTTCATCTAAATTCACTCAAATTTAGCTCCTCCTACAAAAAAATTTATCCAAATCCAAAAAAATCGAAGTTGGTTCAAATTCCTTTATTACAATTTGACTAAAAATTTATATGTAATAAAAAAAATAGAAGTAAATTTCATCTAAATTTACTCAAATTTAACTACACCAACAAAAAAACTCATCAAAAACCAAAAAAATCGAAGTTGGTTCAAATTCCTTTATTACAATTTGACTAAAAATGTATATGAAATAAAAAAAAATAGAAATAAATTTCATCTAAATTTACTCAAATTTAACTCCTCCAACAAAAAAACTTATCAAAATCCAAAAAAATCGAAGTTGGTTCAAATTCCTTTATTACAATTTGACTAAAAATTTATATAAAATCCAAAAAAATGAAAGTAAATTTCATCTAAATTCACTCAAATTTAGCTCCTCCAACAAAAAAATTCATCCAAATCCAAAAAAATCGAAGTTGGTTCAAATTCCTTTATTACAATTTGACTAAAAATTTATATGACATAAAAAAAAAATAGAAATAAATTTCTACTAAATTCACTCAAATTTAACTCCTCCAACAAAAAAACTCATCAAAATCCAAAAAAATCGAAGTTGGTTCAAATTCCTTTATTACAATTTGACTAAAAATTTATATACAACCCAAAAAAATGAAAGTAAATTTCATCTAAATTCACTCAAATTTAGCTCCTCCAACAAAAAAATTCATCAAAATCCAAAAAAATCGAAGTTGGTTCAAATTCCTTTATTACAATTTGACTAAAAATTTATATAAAATCCAAAAAAATGAAAGTAAATTTCATCTAAATTCAATCAAATTTAGCTCCTTCTACAAAAAAATTCATCAAAATCCAAAAAAATCGAAGTTGTTTCAAATCCCTTTATTACAATTTGACTAAAAATTTATATAAAATCCAAAAAAAAGGTGTTAATTTCATCTAAATTTACTCAAATTTAACTCCTCCAACAACCAAAATCATCAAAATCCAAAAAAATCGAAGTTGGTTTCAAAGTACTTTATTACAATTTGACTAAAAATTTATATGAAATAAAAAAAAATAGAAGAAAATTTCATCTAAATTCACTCAAATTTAACTCCAACAAAAAAACTCATCAAGATCCAAAAAAATCGAAGTTGGTTCAAATTCCTTTATTACAATTTGACTAAAAATTTATATGAAATCAAAAAAAATAGAAGTATATTTCATCTAAATTCACTCAAATTTAACTCCTCCAACAAAAAAATTCAACAAAATTAAAAAAAAAAAAAAGTTGGTTCAAATTCCTTTATTACAATTTGACTAAAAATTTATATAAAATCCAAAAAATAAAAGTAAATTTCATCTAAATTCACTCAAATTTAGCTCCTCCTACAAAAAAATTTATCCAAATCCAAAAAAATCGAAGTTGGTTCAAATTCCTTTATTACAATTTGACTAAAAATGTATATGAAATAAAAAAAAAATAGAAATAATTTTCTACTAAATTCACTCAAATTTAACTCCTCCAACAAAAAAACTCATCAAAATCCAAAAAAATCGAAGTTGGTGCAAATTCCTTTATTACAATTTGACTAAAAATTTATATGAAATAAAAAAAAAGAAGTAAATTTCATCTAAAGTTACTCAAGTTTAGCTCCTCCAACAAAAAAACTCATCAAAATCCAAAAAAATCGAAGTTGGTTCAAATTCCTTTATTACAATTTGACTAAAAATTTATATAAAATCCAAAAAAAATAAAAGTAAATTTCATCTAAATTCACTCAAATTTAGCTCCTCCAACAAAAAAATTCATCAAAATCCAAAAAAATCGAAGTTGGTTTCTAAGTACTTTATTATAATTTGACTAAAAATTTATATAAAATCCAAAAAATAAAAGTAAATTTCATCTAAATTCACTCAAATTTAGCTCCTCCAACAACAAAATTTATCAAAATCCAAAAAATCGAAGTTGGTTTCTAAGTACTTTATTATAATTTGACTAAAAATTTATATAAAATCCAAAAAATAAAAGTAAATTTCATCTAAATTCACTCAAATTTAGCTCCTCCAACAACAAAATTTATCAAAATCCAAAAAATCGAAGTTGGTTTCTAAGTACTTTATTATAATTTGACTAAAAATTTATATAAAATCCAAAAAATAAAAGTAAATTTCATCTAAAGCTCCTCCAACAAAAATATTTATCCAAATCCAAAAAAATCGAAGTTGGTTCAAATTCCTTTATTACAATTTGACTAAAAATTTATATGAAATCAAAAAAAATAGAAGTAAATTTCATCTAAATTTACTCAAATTTAACTACTCCAACAAAAAAACTCATCAAAATCCAAAAAAATCGAAGTTGGTTCAAATTCCTTTATTACAATTTGACTAAAAATGTATATGAAATAAAAAAAAATAGAAATAATTTTCTACTAAATTCACTCAAATTTAACTCCTCCAACAAAAAACTCATCAAAATCCAAAAAAATCGAAGTTTGTTCAAATTCCTTTATTACAATTTGACTAAAAATATATATGAAATCAAAAAAATAGAAGTAAATTTCATCTAAATTTACTCAAATTTAACTACTCCAACAAAAAAACTCATCAAAATCCAAAAAAATCGAAGTTGGTTCAAATTCCTTTATTACAATTTGACTAAAAATTTATATAAAATCCAAAAAAATGAAAGTAAATTTCATCTAAATTCACTCAAATTTAGCTCCTCCAACAAAAAAATTCATCCAAATCCAAAAAAATCGAGGTTGGTTCAAATTCCTTTATTACAATTTGACTAAAAATTTATATGAAATAAAAAAAAAATAGAAATAAATTTCTACTAAATTCACTCAAATTTAACTCCTCCAACAAAAAAACTCATCAAAATAAAAAAAAATCGAAGTTGGTTCAAATTCCTTTATTACAATTTGACTAAAAATTTATATGAAATAAAAAAAATTGAAGTAAATTTCATCTATATTTACTCAAATTTAACTCCTCTAACAAAAAAACTCATCAAAATCCAAAAAAATCGAAGTTGGTTCAAATTCCTTTATTACAATTTGACTAAAAATTTATATAAAATCCAAAAAAATAAAAGTAAATTTCATCTACATTCACTCAAATTTAGCTCCTCCAACAAAAAAATTCATCAAAATCCAAAAAAATCGAAGTTGGTTTCTAAGTACTTTATTACAATTTGACTAAAAATTTATATGAAATCAAAAAAAAAAGAAATAAATTTCTACTAAATTCACTCAAATTTAACTCCTCCAACAAAAAAACTCATCAAAATCCGAAAAAATCGAAGTTGGTTCAAATTCCTTTATTACAATTTGACTAAAAATTTATATAAAATCCAAAAAAATGAAAGTAAATTTCATCTAAATTCAATCAAATTTAGCTCCTTCTACAAAAAAATTCATCAAAATCCAAAAAATCGAAGTTGGTTTCTAAGTACTTTATTATAATTTGACTAAAAATTTATATAAAATCCAAAAAATAAAAGTAAATTTCATCTAAATTCACTCAAATTTAGCTCCTCCAACAACAAAATTTATCAAAATCCAAAAAATCGAAGTTGGTTTCTAAGTACTTTATTATAATTTGACTAAAAATATATATAAAATCCAAAAAATAAAAGTAAATTTCATCTAAAGCTCCTCCAACAAAAAAATTTATCCAAATCCAAAAAAATCGAAGTTGGTTCAAATTCCTTTATTACAATTTGACTAAAAATTTATATGAAATCAAAAAAAATAGAAGTAAATTTCATCTAAATTTACTCAAATTTAACTACTCCAACAAAAAAACTCATCAAAATCCAAAAAAATCGAAGTTGGTTCAAATTCCTTTATTACAATTTGACTAAAAATGTATATGAAATAAAAAAAAATAGAAATAATTTTCTACTAAATTCACTCAAATTTAACTCCTCCAACAAAAAACTCATCAAAATCCAAAAAAATCGAAGTTTGTTCAAATTCCTTTATTACAATTTGACTAAAAATATATATGAAATCAAAAAAATAGAAGTAAATTTCATCTAAATTTACTCAAATTTAACTACTCCAACAAAAAAACTCATCAAAATCCAAAAAAATCGAAGTTGGTTCAAATTCCTTTATTACAATTTGACTAAAAATTTATATAAAATCCAAAAAAATGAAAGTAAATTTCATCTAAATTCACTCAAATTTAGCTCCTCCAACAAAAAAATTCATCTAAATCCAAAAAAATCGAGGTTGGTTCAAATTCCTTTATTACAATTTGACTAAAAATTTATATGAAATAAAAAAAAAATAGAAATAAATTTCTACTAAATTCACTCAAATTTAACTCCTCCAACAAAAAAACTCATCAAAATCCAAAAAAATCGATGTTGGTTCAAATTCCTTTATTACAATTTGACTAAAAATTTATATGAAATAAAAAAAATTGAAGTAAATTTCATCTATATTTACTCAAATTTAACTCCTCTAACAAAAAAACTCATCAAAATCCAAAAAAATCGAAGTTGGTTCAAATTCCTTTATTACAATTTGACTAAAAATTTATATAAAATCCAAAAAAATAAAAGTAAATTACATCTACATTCACTCAAATTTAGCTCCTCCAACAAAAAAATTCATCAAAATCCAAAAAAATCGAAGTTGGTTTCTAAGTACTTTATTACAATTTGACTAAAAATTTATATGAAATAAAAAAAAAAAGAAATAAATTTCTACTAAATTCACTCAAATTTAACTCCTCCAACAAAAAAACTCATCAAAATCCGAAAAAATCGAAGTTGGTTCAAATTCCTTTATTACAATTTGACTAAAAATTTATATAAAATCCAAAAAATAAAAGTAAATTTCATCTAAATTCACTCAAATTTAGCTCTTCCAACAAAAAAATTTATCCAAATCCAAAAAAATCGAAGTTGGTTCAAATTCCTTTATTACAATTTGACTAAAAATTTATATTAAATCCAAAAAAATGAAAGTAAATTTCATCTAAATTCACTCAAATTTAGCTACTCCTACAAAAAAATTTATCCAAATCCAAAAAAATCGAAGTTGGTTCAAATTCCTTTATTACAATTTGACTAAAAATTTATATGTAATAAAAAAAATTGAAGTAAATTTCATCTATATTTACTCAAATTTAACTCCTCTAACAAAAAAACTCATCAAAATCCAAAAAAATCGAAGTTGGTTCAAATTCCTTTATTACAATTTGACTAAAAATTTATATAAAATCCAAAAAAATAAAAGTAAATTTCATCTACATTCACTCAAATTTAGCTCCTCCAACAAAAAAATTCATCAAAATCCAAAAAAATCGAAGTTGGTTTCTAAGTACTTTATTACAATTTGACTAAAAATTTATATGAAATCAAAAAAAAAAGAAATAAATTTCTACTAAATTCACTCAAATTTAACTCCTCCAACAAAAAAACTCATCAAAATCCGAAAAAATCGAAGTTGGTTCAAATTCCTTTATTACAATTTGACTAAAAATTTATATAAAATCCAAAAAATAAAAGTAAATTTCATCTAAATTCACTCAAATTTAGCTCTTCCAACAAAAAAATTTATCCAAATCCAAAAAAATCGAAGTTGATTCAAATTCCTTTATTACAATTTGACTAAAAATTTATATGAAATCAAAAAAATAGAAGTAAATTTCATCTAAATTTACTCAAATTTAACTACTCCAACAAAAAAACTCATCAAAATCCAAAAAAATCGAAGTTGGTTCAAATTCCTTTATTACAATTTGACTAAAAATGTATATGAAATAAAAAAAAATAGAAATAATTTTCTACTAAATTCACTCAAATTTAACTCCTCCAACAAAAAACTCATCAAAATCCAAAAAAATCGAAGTTTGTTCAAATTCCTTTATTACAATTTGACTAAAAATTTATATGAAATAAAAAAAATTGAAGTAAATTTCATCTATATTTACTCAAATTTAACTCCTCTAACAAAAAAACTCATCAAAATCCAAAAAAATTGAAGTTGGTTCAAATTCCTTTATTACAATTTGACTAAAAATTTATATAAAATCCAAAAAAATAAAAGTAAATTTCATCTACATTCACTCAAATTTAGCTCCTCCAACAAAAAAATTCATCAAAATCCAAAAAAATCGAAGTTGGTTTCTAAGTACTTTATTACAATTTGACTAAAAATTTATATGAAATCAAAAAAAAAAGAAATAAATTTCTACTAAATTCACTCAAATTTAACTCCTCCAACAAAAAAACTCATCAAAATCCGAAAAAATCGAAGTTGGTTCAAATTCCTTTATTACAATTTGACTAAAAATTTATATAAAATCCAAAAAATAAAAGTAAATTTCATCTAAATTCACTCAAATTTAGCTCCTCCTACAAAAAAATTTATCCAAATCCAAAAAAATCGAAGTTGGTTCAAATTCCTTTATTACAATTTGACTAAAAATTTATATGTAATAAAAAAAATAGAAGTAAATTTCATCTAAATTTACTCAAATTTAACTACACCAACAAAAAAACTCATCAAAAACCAAAAAAATCGAAGTTGGTTCAAATTCCTTTATTACAATTTGACTAAAAATGTATATGAAATAAAAAAAAATAGAAATAAATTTCATCTAAATTTACTCAAATTTAACTCCTCCAACAAAAAAACTTATCAAAATCCAAAAAAATCGAAGTTGGTTCAAATTCCTTTATTACAATTTGACTAAAAATTTATATAAAATCCAAAAAAATGAAAGTAAATTTCATCTAAATTCACTCAAATTTAGCTCCTCCAACAAAAAAATTCATCCAAATCCAAAAAAATCGAAGTTGGTTCAAATTCCTTTATTACAATTTGACTAAAAATTTATATGAAATAAAAAAAATAGAAATAATTTTCTACTAAATTCACTCAAATTTAACTCCTCCAACAAAAAACTCATCAAAATCCAAAAAAATCGAAGTTTGTTCAAATTCCTTTATTACAATTTGACTAAAAATATATATGAAATCAAAAAAATAGAAGTAAATTTCATCTAAATTTACTCAAATTTAACTACTCCAACAAAAAAACTCATCAAAATCCAAAAAAATCGAAGTTGGTTCAAATTCCTTTATTACAATTTGACTAAAAATTTATATAAAATCCAAAAAAATGGAAGTGAATTTCATCTAAATTCACTCAAATTTAGCTCCTCCAACAAAAAAATTCATCCAAATCCAAAAAAATCGAGGTTGGTTCAAATTCCTTTATTACAATTTGACTAAAAATTTATATGAAATACAAAAAAAATAGAAATAAATTTCTACTAAATTCACTCAAATTTAACTCCTCCAACAAAAAAATTCATCCAAATCCAAAAAAATCGAAGTTGGTTCAAATTCCTTTATTACAATTTGACTAAAAATTTATATGAAATAAAAAAAATTGAAGTAAATTTCATCTATATTTACTCAAATTTAACTCCTCTAACAAAAAAACTCATCAAAATCCAAAAAAATCGAAGTTGGTTCAAATTCCTTTATTACAATTTGACTAAAAATTTATATAAAATCCAAAAAAATAAAAGTAAATTTCATCTACATTCACTCAAATTTAGCTCCTCCAACAAAAAAATTCATCAAAATCCAAAAAAAATCGAAGTTGGTTTCTAAGTACTTTATTACAATTTGACTAAGAATTTATATGAAATCAAAAAAAAAAGAAATAAATTTCTACTAAATTCACTCAAATTTAACTCCTCCAACAAAAAAACTCATCAAAATCCGAAAAAATCGAAGTTGGTTCAAATTCCTTTATTACAATTTGACTAAAAATTTATATAAAATCCAAAAAATAAAAGTAAATTTCATCTAAATTCACTCAAATTTAGCTCTTCCAACAAAAAAATTTATCCAAATCCAAAAAAATCGAAGTTGGTTCAAATTCCTTTATTACAATTTGACTAAAAATTTATATGAAATAAAAAAAATTGAAGTAAATTTCATCTATATTTACTCAAATTTAACTCCTCTAACAAAAAAACTCATCAAAATCCAAAAAAATTGAAGTTGGTTCAAATTCCTTTATTACAATTTGACTAAAAATTTATATAAAATCCAAAAAAATAAAAGTAAATTTCATCTACATTCACTCAAATTTAGCTCCTCCAACAAAAAAATTCATCAAAATCCAAAAAAATCGAAGTTGGTTTCTAAGTACTTTATTACAATTTGACTAAAAATTTATATGAAATCAAAAAAAAAAGAAATAAATTTCTACTAAATTCACTCAAATTTAACTCCTCCAACAAAAAAACTCATCAAAATCCGAAAAAATCGAAGTTGGTTCAAATTCCTTTATTACAATTTGACTAAAAATTTATATAAAATCCAAAAAATAAAAGTAAATTTCATCTAAATTCACTCAAATTTAGCTCCTCCTACAAAAAAATTTATCCAAATCCAAAAAAATCGAAGTTGGTTCAAATTCCTTTATTACAATTTGACTAAAAATTTATATGTAATAAAAAAAATAGAAGTAAATTTCATCTAAATTTACTCAAATTTAACTACACCAACAAAAAAACTCATCAAAAACCAAAAAAATCGAAGTTGGTTCAAATTCCTTTATTACAATTTGACTAAAAATGTATATGAAATAAAAAAAAATAGAAATAAATTTCATCTAAATTTACTCAAATTTAACTCCTCCAACAAAAAAACTTATCAAAATCCAAAAAAATCGAAGTTGGTTCAAATTCCTTTATTACAATTTGACTAAAAATTTATATAAAATCCAAAAAAATGAAAGTAAATTTCATCTAAATTCACTCAAATTTAGCTCCTCCAACAAAAAAATTCATCCAAATCCAAAAAAATCGAAGTTGGTTCAAATTCCTTTATTACAATTTGACTAAAAATGTATATGAAATAAAAAAAAATAGAAATAATTTTCTACTAAATTCACTCAAATTTAACTCCTCCAACAAAAAACTCATCAAAATCCAAAAAAATCGAAGTTTGTTCAAATTCCTTTATTACAATTTGACTAAAAATATATATGAAATCAAAAAAATAGAAGTAAATTTCATCTAAATTTACTCAAATTTAACTACTCCAACAAAAAAACTCATCAAAATCCAAAAAAATCGAAGTTGGTTCAAATTCCTTTATTACAATTTGACTAAAAATTTATATAAAATCCAAAAAAATGGAAGTGAATTTCATCTAAATTCACTCAAATTTAGCTCCTCCAACAAAAAAATTCATCCAAATCCAAAAAAATCGAGGTTGGTTCAAATTCCTTTATTACAATTTGACTAAAAATTTATATGAAATACAAAAAAAATAGAAATAAATTTCTACTAAATTCACTCAAATTTAACTCCTCCAACAAAAAAATTCATCCAAATCCAAAAAAATCGAAGTTGGTTCAAATTCCTTTATTACAATTTGACTAAAAATTTATATGAAATAAAAAAAATTGAAGTAAATTTCATCTATATTTACTCAAATTTAACTCCTCTAACAAAAAAACTCATCAAAATCCAAAAAAATCGAAGTTGGTTCAAATTCCTTTATTACAATTTGACTAAAAATTTATATAAAATCCAAAAAAATAAAAGTAAATTTCATCTACATTCACTCAAATTTAGCTCCTCCAACAAAAAAATTCATCAAAATCCAAAAAAAATCGAAGTTGGTTTCTAAGTACTTTATTACAATTTGACTAAGAATTTATATGAAATCAAAAAAAAAAGAAATAAATTTCTACTAAATTCACTCAAATTTAACTCCTCCAACAAAAAAACTCATCAAAATCCGAAAAAATCGAAGTTGGTTCAAATTCCTTTATTACAATTTGACTAAAAATTTATATAAAATCCAAAAAATAAAAGTAAATTTCATCTAAATTCACTCAAATTTAGCTCTTCCAACAAAAAAATTTATCCAAATCCAAAAAAATCGAAGTTGGTTCAAATTCCTTTATTACAATTTGACTAAAAATTTATATGAAATAAAAAAAATTGAAGTAAATTTCATCTATATTTACTCAAATTTAACTCCTCTAACAAAAAAACTCATCAAAATCCAAAAAAATTGAAGTTGGTTCAAATTCCTTTATTACAATTTGACTAAAAATTTATATAAAATCCAAAAAAATAAAAGTAAATTTCATCTACATTCACTCAAATTTAGCTCCTCCAACAAAAAAATTCATCAAAATCCAAAAAAATCGAAGTTGGTTTCTAAGTACTTTATTACAATTTGACTAAAAATTTATATGAAATCAAAAAAAAAAGAAATAAATTTCTACTAAATTCACTCAAATTTAACTCCTCCAACAAAAAAACTCATCAAAATCCGAAAAAATCGAAGTTGGTTCAAATTCCTTTATTACAATTTGACTAAAAATTTATATAAAATCCAAAAAATAAAAGTAAATTTCATCTAAATTCACTCAAATTTAGCTCCTCCTACAAAAAAATTTATCCAAATCCAAAAAAATCGAAGTTGGTTCAAATTCCTTTATTACAATTTGACTAAAAATTTATATGTAATAAAAAAAATAGAAGTAAATTTCATCTAAATTTACTCAAATTTAACTACAACAACAAAAAAACTCATCAAAAACCAAAAAAATCGAAGTTGGTTCAAATTCCTTTATTACAATTTGACTAAAAATGTATATGAAATAAAAAAAAATAGAAATAAATTTCATCTAAATTTACTCAAATTTAACTCCTCCAACAAAAAAACTTATCAAAATCCAAAAAAATCGAAGTTGGTTCAAATTCCTTTATTACAATTTGACTAAAAATTTATATAAAATCCAAAAAAATGAAAGTAAATTTCATCTAAATTCACTCAAATTTAGCTCCTCCAACAAAAAAATTCATCCAAATCCAAAAAAATCGAAGTTGGTTCAAATTCCTTTATTACAATTTGACTAAAAATTTATATGAAATAAAAAAAAATAGAAATAAATTTCTACTAAATTCACTCAAATTTAACTCCTCCAACAAAAAAACTCATCAAAATCCAAAAAAATCGAAGTTGGTTCAAATTCCTTTATTACAATTTGACTAAAAATTTATATACAATCCAAAAAAATGAAAGTAAATTTCATCTAAATTCACTCAAATTTAGCTCCTCCAACAAAAAAATTCATCAAAATCCAAAAAAATCGAAGTTGGTTCAAATTCCTTTATTACAATTTGACTAAAAATTTATATAAAATCCAAAAAAATGAAAGTAAATTTCATCTAAATTCAATCAAATTTAGCTCCTTCTACAAAAAAATTCATCAAAATCCAAAAAATCGAAGTTGGTTTCTAAGTACTTTATTATAATTTGACTAAAAATTTATATAAAATCCAAAAAATAAAAGTAAATTTCATCTAAATTCACTCAAATTTAGCTCCTCCAACAACAAAATTTATCAAAATCCAAAAAATCGAAGTTGGTTTCTAAGTACTTTATTATAATTTGACTAAAAATTTATATGAAATCAAAAAAAATAGAAGTAAATTTCATCTAAATTTACTCAAATTTAACTACTCCAACAAAAAAACTCATCAAAATCCAAAAAAATCGAAGTTGGTTCAAATTCCTTTATTACAATTTGACTAAAAATGTATATGAAATAAAAAAAAATAGAAATAATTTTCTACTAAATTCATTCAAATTTAACTCCTCCAACAAAAAACTCATCAAAATCCAAAAAAATCGAAGTTTGTTCAAATTCCTTTATTACAATTTGACTAAAAATATATATGAAATCAAAAAAATAGAAGTAAATTTCATCTAAATTTACTCAAATTTAACTACTCCAACAAAAAAACTCATCAAAATCCAAAAAAATCGAAGTTGGTTCAAATTCCTTTATTACAATTTGACTAAAAATTTATATAAAATCCAAAAAAATGAAAGTGAATTTCATCTAAATTCACTCAAATTTAGCTCCTCCAACAAAAAAATTCATCCAAATCCAAAAAAATCGAGGTTGGTTCAAATTCCTTTATTACAATTTGACTAAAAATTTATATGAAATAAAAAAAAAATAGAAATAAATTTCTACTAAATTCACTCAAATTTAACTCCTCCAACAAAAAAATTCATCCAAATCCAAAAAAATCGAAGTTGGTTCAAATTCCTTTATTACAATTTGACTAAAAATTTATATGAAATAAAAAAATTGAAGTAAATTTCATCTATATTTACTCAAATTTAACTCCTCTAACAAAAAAACTCATCAAAATCCAAAAAAATCGAAGTTGGTTCAAATTCCTTTATTACAATTTGACTAAAAATTTATATAAAATCCAAAAAAATAAAAGTAAATTTCATCTACATTCACTCAAATTTAGCTCCTCCAACAAAAAAATTCATCAAAATCCAAAAAAAATCGAAGTTGGTTTCTAAGTACTTTATTACAATTTGACTAAAAATTTATATGAAATCAAAAAAAAAAGAAATAAATTTCTACTAAATTCACTCAAATTTAACTCCTCCAACAAAAAAACTCATCAAAATCCGAAAAAATCGAAGTTGGTTCAAACTCCTTTATTACAATTTGACTAAAAATTTATATAAAATCCAAAAAATAAAAGTAAATTTCATCTAAATTCACTCAAATTTAGCTCTTCCAACAAAAAAATTTATCCAAATCCAAAAAAATCGAAGTTGGTTCAAATTCCTTTATTACAATTTGACTAAAAATTTATATTAAATCCAAAAAAATAAAAGTAAATTTCATCTAAATTCACTCAAATTTAGCTCCTCCTACAAAAAAATTTATCCAAATCCAAAAAAATCGAAGTTGGTTCAAATTCCTTTATTACAATTTGACTAAAAATTTATATGTAATAAAAAAAATAGAAGTAAATTTCATCTAAATTTACTCAAATTTAACTACACCAACAAAAAAACTCATCAAAAACCAAAAAAATCGAAGGTGGTTCAAATTCCTTTATTACAATTTGACTAAAAATGTATATGAAATAAAAAAAAATAGAAATAAATTTCATCTAAATTTACTCAAATTTAACTCCTCCAACAAAAAAACTCATCAAAATCCAAAAAAATCGAAGTTGGTTGAAATTCCTTTATTACAATTTGACTAAAAATTTATATACAATCCAAAAAAATAAAAGTAAATTTCATCTAAATTCACTCAAATTTAGCTCCTCCAACAAAAAAATTCATCAAAATCCAAAAAAATCGAAGTTGGTTCAAATTCCTTTATTACAATTTGACTAAAAATTTATATAAAATCCAAAAAAATGAAAGTAAATTTCATCTAAATTCAATCAAATTTAGCTCCTTCTACAAAAAAATTCATCAAAATCCAAAAAATCGAAGTTGGTTTCTAAGTACTTTATTATAATTTGACTAAAAATTTATATAAAATCCAAAAAATAAAAGTAAATTTCATCTAAATTCACTCAAATTTAGCTCCTCCAACAACAAAATTTATCAAAATCCAAAAAATCGAAGTTGGTTTCTAAGTACTTTATTATAATTTGACTAAAAATATATATAAAATCCAAAAAATAAAAGTAAATTTCATCTAAAGCTCCTCCAACAAAAAAATTTATCCAAATCCAAAAAAATCGTAGTTGGTTCAAATTCCTTTATTACAATTTGACTAAAAATTTATATGAAATCAAAAAAAATAGAAGTAAATTTCATCTAAATTTACTCAAATTTAACTACTCCAACAAAAAAACTCATCAAAATCCAAAAAAATCGAAGTTGGTTCAAATTCCTTTATTACAATTTGACTAAAAATGTATATGAAATAAAAAAAAATAGAAATAAATTTCATCTAAATTTACTCAAATTTAACTCCTCCAACAAAAAAACTTATCAAAATCCAAAAAAATCGAAGTTGGTTCAAATTCCTTTATTACAATTTGACTAAAAATTTATATAAAATCCAAAAAAATGAAAGTAAATTTCATCTAAATTCACTCAAATTTAGCTCCTCCAACAAAAAAATTCATCCAAATCCAAAAAAATCGAAGTTGGTTCAAATTCCTTTATTACAATTTGACTAAAAATTTATATGAAATCAAAAAAAAAAGAAATAAATTTCTACTAAATTCACTCAAATTTAACTCCTCCAACAAAAAAACTCATCAAAATCCGAAAAAATCGAAGTTGGTTCAAATTCCTTTATTACAATTTGACTAAAAATTTATATAAAATCCAAAAAATAAAAGTAAATTTCATCTAAATTCACTCAAATTTAGCTCTTCCAACAAAAAAATTTATCCAAATCCAAAAAAATCGAAGTTGGTTCAAATTCCTTTATTACAATTTGACTAAAAATTTATATGAAATAAAAAAAATTGAAGTAAATTTCATCTATATTTACTCAAATTTAACTCCTCTAACAAAAAAACTCATCAAAATCCAAAAAAATTGAAGTTGGTTCAAATTCCTTTATTACAATTTGACTAAAAATTTATATAAAATCCAAAAAAATAAAAGTAAATTTCATCTACATTCACTCAAATTTAGCTCCTCCAACAAAAAAATTCATCAAAATCCAAAAAAATCGAAGTTGGTTTCTAAGTACTTTATTACAATTTGACTAAAAATTTATATGAAATCAAAAAAAAAAGAAATAAATTTCTACTAAATTCACTCAAATTTAACTCCTCCAACAAAAAAACTCATCAAAATCCGAAAAAATCGAAGTTGGTTCAAATTCCTTTATTACAATTTGACTAAAAATTTATATAAAATCCAAAAAATAAAAGTAAATTTCATCTAAATTCACTCAAATTTAGCTCCTCCTACAAAAAAATTTATCCAAATCCAAAAAAATCGAAGTTGGTTCAAATTCCTTTATTACAATTTGACTAAAAATTTATATGTAATAAAAAAAATAGAAGTAAATTTCATCTAAATTTACTCAAATTTAACTACACCAACAAAAAAACTCATCAAAAACCAAAAAAATCGAAGTTGGTTCAAATTCCTTTATTACAATTTGACTAAAAATGTATATGAAATAAAAAAAAATAGAAATAAATTTCATCTAAATTTACTCAAATTTAACTCCTCCAACAAAAAAACTTATCAAAATCCAAAAAAATCGAAGTTGGTTCAAATTCCTTTATTACAATTTGACTAAAAATTTATATAAAATCCAAAAAAATGAAAGTAAATTTCATCTAAATTCACTCAAATTTAGCTCCTCCAACAAAAAAATTCATCCAAATCCAAAAAAATCGAAGTTGGTTCAAATTCCTTTATTACAATTTGACTAAAAATTTATATGAAATAAAAAAAAATAGAAATAAATTTCTACTAAATTCACTCAAATTTAACTCCTCCAACAAAAAAATTCATCAAAATCCAAAAAAATCGAAGTTGGTTCAAATACCTTTATTACAATTTGACTAAAAATTTATATAAAATCCAAAAAAATGAAAGTAAATTTCATCTAAATTCAATCAAATTTAGCTCCTTCTACAAAAAAATTCATCAAAATCCAAAAAATCGAAGTTGGTTTCTAAGTACTTTATTATAATTTGACTAAAAATTTATATAAAATCCAAAAAATAAAAGTAAATTTCATCTAAATTCACTCAAATTTAGCTCCTCCAACAACAAAATTTATCAAAATCCAAAAAATCGAAGTTGGTTTCTAAGTACTTTATTATAATTTGACTAAAAATATATATAAAATCCAAAAAATAAAAGTAAATTTCATCTAAAGCTCCTCCAACAAAAAAATTTATCCAAATCCAAAAAAATCGTAGTTGGTTCAAATTCCTTTATTACAATTTGACTAAAAATTTATATGAAATCAAAAAAAATAGAAGTAAATTTCATCTAAATTTACTCAAATTTAACTACTCCAACAAAAAAACTCATCAAAATCCAAAAAAATCGAAGTTGGTTCAAATTCCTTTATTACAATTTGACTAAAAATGTATATGAAATAAAAAAAAATAGAAATAAATTTCATCTAAATTTACTCAAATTTAACTCCTCCAACAAAAAAACTTATCAAAATCCAAAAAAATCGAAGTTGGTTCAAATTCCTTTATTACAATTTGACTAAAAATTTATATAAAATCCAAAAAAATGAAAGTAAATTTCATCTAAATTCACTCAAATTTAGCTCCTCCAACAAAAAAATTCATCCAAATCCAAAAAAATCGAAGTTGGTTCAAATTCCTTTATTACAATTTGACTAAAAATTTATATGAAATAAAAAAAATTGAAGTAAATTTCATCTATATTTACTCAAATTTAACTCCTCTAACAAAAAAACTCATCAAAATCCAAAAAAATCGAAGTTGGTTCAAATTCCTTTATTACAATTTGACTAAAAATTTATATAAAATCCAAAAAAATAAAAGTAAATTTCATCTACATTCACTCAAATTTAGCTCCTCCAACAAAAAAATTCATCAAAATCCAAAAAAAATCGAAGTTGGTTTCTAAGTACTTTATTACAATTTGACTAAGAATTTATATGAAATCAAAAAAAAAAGAAATAAATTTCTACTAAATTCACTCAAATTTAACTCCTCCAACAAAAAAACTCATCAAAATCCGAAAAAATCGAAGTTGGTTCAAATTCCTTTATTACAATTTGACTAAAAATTTATATAAAATCCAAAAAATAAAAGTAAATTTCATCTAAATTCACTCAAATTTAGCTCTTCCAACAAAAAAATTTATCCAAATCCAAAAAAATCGAAGTTGGTTCAAATTCCTTTATTACAATTTGACTAAAAATTTATATGAAATAAAAAAAATTGAAGTAAATTTCATCTATATTTACTCAAATTTAACTCCTCTAACAAAAAAACTCATCAAAATCCAAAAAAATTGAAGTTGGTTCAAATTCCTTTATTACAATTTGACTAAAAATTTATATAAAATCCAAAAAAATAAAAGTAAATTTCATCTACATTCACTCAAATTTAGCTCCTCCAACAAAAAAATTCATCAAAATCCAAAAAAATCGAAGTTGGTTTCTAAGTACTTTATTACAATTTGACTAAAAATTTATATGAAATCAAAAAAAAAAGAAATAAATTTCTACTAAATTCACTCAAATTTAACTCCTCCAACAAAAAAACTCATCAAAATCCGAAAAAATCGAAGTTGGTTCAAATTCCTTTATTACAATTTGACTAAAAATTTATATAAAATCCAAAAAATAAAAGTAAATTTCATCTAAATTCACTCAAATTTAGCTCCTCCTACAAAAAAATTTATCCAAATCCAAAAAAATCGAAGTTGGTTCAAATTCCTTTATTACAATTTGACTAAAAATTTATATGTAATAAAAAAAATAGAAGTAAATTTCATCTAAATTTACTCAAATTTAACTACAACAACAAAAAAACTCATCAAAAACCAAAAAAATCGAAGTTGGTTCAAATTCCTTTATTACAATTTGACTAAAAATGTATATGAAATAAAAAAAAATAGAAATAAATTTCATCTAAATTTACTCAAATTTAACTCCTCCAACAAAAAAACTTATCAAAATCCAAAAAAATCGAAGTTGGTTCAAATTCCTTTATTACAATTTGACTAAAAATTTATATAAAATCCAAAAAAATGAAAGTAAATTTCATCTAAATTCACTCAAATTTAGCTCCTCCAACAAAAAAATTCATCCAAATCCAAAAAAATCGAAGTTGGTTCAAATTCCTTTATTACAATTTGACTAAAAATTTATATGAAATAAAAAAAAATAGAAATAAATTTCTACTAAATTCACTCAAATTTAACTCCTCCAACAAAAAAACTCATCAAAATCCAAAAAAATCGAAGTTGGTTCAAATTCCTTTATTACAATTTGACTAAAAATTTATATACAATCCAAAAAAATGAAAGTAAATTTCATCTAAATTCACTCAAATTTAGCTCCTCCAACAAAAAAATTCATCAAAATCCAAAAAAATCGAAGTTGGTTCAAATTCCTTTATTACAATTTGACTAAAAATTTATATAAAATCCAAAAAAATGAAAGTAAATTTCATCTAAATTCAATCAAATTTAGCTCCTTCTACAAAAAAATTCATCAAAATCCAAAAAATCGAAGTTGGTTTCTAAGTACTTTATTATAATTTGACTAAAAATTTATATAAAATCCAAAAAATAAAAGTAAATTTCATCTAAATTCACTCAAATTTAGCTCCTCCAACAACAAAATTTATCAAAATCCAAAAAATCGAAGTTGGTTTCTAAGTACTTTATTATAATTTGACTAAAAATTTATATGAAATCAAAAAAAATAGAAGTAAATTTCATCTAAATTTACTCAAATTTAACTACTCCAACAAAAAAACTCATCAAAATCCAAAAAAATCGAAGTTGGTTCAAATTCCTTTATTACAATTTGACTAAAAATGTATATGAAATAAAAAAAAATAGAAATAATTTTCTACTAAATTCATTCAAATTTAACTCCTCCAACAAAAAACTCATCAAAATCCAAAAAAATCGAAGTTTGTTCAAATTCCTTTATTACAATTTGACTAAAAATATATATGAAATCAAAAAAATAGAAGTAAATTTCATCTAAATTTACTCAAATTTAACTACTCCAACAAAAAAACTCATCAAAATCCAAAAAAATCGAAGTTGGTTCAAATTCCTTTATTACAATTTGACTAAAAATTTATATAAAATCCAAAAAAATGAAAGTGAATTTCATCTAAATTCACTCAAATTTAGCTCCTCCAACAAAAAAATTCATCCAAATCCAAAAAAATCGAGGTTGGTTCAAATTCCTTTATTACAATTTGACTAAAAATTTATATGAAATAAAAAAAAAATAGAAATAAATTTCTACTAAATTCACTCAAATTTAACTCCTCCAACAAAAAAATTCATCCAAATCCAAAAAAATCGAAGTTGGTTCAAATTCCTTTATTACAATTTGACTAAAAATTTATATGAAATAAAAAAAATTGAAGTAAATTTCATCTATATTTACTCAAATTTAACTCCTCTAACAAAAAAACTCATCAAAATCCAAAAAAATCGAAGTTGGTTCAAATTCCTTTATTACAATTTGACTAAAAATTTATATAAAATCCAAAAAAATAAAAGTAAATTTCATCTACATTCACTCAAATTTAGCTCCTCCAACAAAAAAATTCATCAAAATCCAAAAAAAATCGAAGTTGGTTTCTAAGTACTTTATTACAATTTGACTAAAAATTTATATGAAATCAAAAAAAAAAGAAATAAATTTCTACTAAATTCACTCAAATTTAACTCCTCCAACAAAAAAACTCATCAAAATCCGAAAAAATCGAAGTTGGTTCAAACTCCTTTATTACAATTTGACTAAAAATTTATATAAAATCCAAAAAATAAAAGTAAATTTCATCTAAATTCACTCAAATTTAGCTCTTCCAACAAAAAAATTTATCCAAATCCAAAAAAATCGAAGTTGGTTCAAATTCCTTTATTACAATTTGACTAAAAATTTATATTAAATCCAAAAAAATAAAAGTAAATTTCATCTAAATTCACTCAAATTTAGCTCCTCCTACAAAAAAATTTATCCAAATCCAAAAAAATCGAAGTTGGTTCAAATTCCTTTATTACAATTTGACTAAAAATTTATATGTAATAAAAAAAATAGAAGTAAATTTCATCTAAATTTACTCAAATTTAACTACACCAACAAAAAAACTCATCAAAAACCAAAAAAATCGAAGGTGGTTCAAATTCCTTTATTACAATTTGACTAAAAATGTATATGAAATAAAAAAAAATAGAAATAAATTTCATCTAAATTTACTCAAATTTAACTCCTCCAACAAAAAAACTCATCAAAATCCAAAAAAATCGAAGTTGGTTGAAATTCCTTTATTACAATTTGACTAAAAATTTATATACAATCCAAAAAAATAAAAGTAAATTTCATCTAAATTCACTCAAATTTAGCTCCTCCAACAAAAAAATTCATCAAAATCCAAAAAAATCGAAGTTGGTTCAAATTCCTTTATTACAATTTGACTAAAAATTTATATAAAATCCAAAAAAATGAAAGTAAATTTCATCTAAATTCAATCAAATTTAGCTCCTTCTACAAAAAAATTCATCAAAATCCAAAAAATCGAAGTTGGTTTCTAAGTACTTTATTATAATTTGACTAAAAATTTATATAAAATCCAAAAAATAAAAGTAAATTTCATCTAAATTCACTCAAATTTAGCTCCTCCAACAACAAAATTTATCAAAATCCAAAAAATCGAAGTTGGTTTCTAAGTACTTTATTATAATTTGACTAAAAATATATATAAAATCCAAAAAATAAAAGTAAATTTCATCTAAAGCTCCTCCAACAAAAAAATTTATCCAAATCCAAAAAAATCGTAGTTGGTTCAAATTCCTTTATTACAATTTGACTAAAAATTTATATGAAATCAAAAAAAATAGAAGTAAATTTCATCTAAATTTACTCAAATTTAACTACTCCAACAAAAAAACTCATCAAAATCCAAAAAAATCGAAGTTGGTTCAAATTCCTTTATTACAATTTGACTAAAAATGTATATGAAATAAAAAAAAATAGAAATAAATTTCATCTAAATTTACTCAAATTTAACTCCTCCAACAAAAAAACTTATCAAAATCCAAAAAAATCGAAGTTGGTTCAAATTCCTTTATTACAATTTGACTAAAAATTTATATAAAATCCAAAAAAATGAAAGTAAATTTCATCTAAATTCACTCAAATTTAGCTCCTCCAACAAAAAAATTCATCCAAATCCAAAAAAATCGAAGTTGGTTCAAATTCCTTTATTACAATTTGACTAAAAATTTATATGAAATCAAAAAAAAAAGAAATAAATTTCTACTAAATTCACTCAAATTTAACTCCTCCAACAAAAAAACTCATCAAAATCCGAAAAAATCGAAGTTGGTTCAAATTCCTTTATTACAATTTGACTAAAAATTTATATAAAATCCAAAAAATAAAAGTAAATTTCATCTAAATTCACTCAAATTTAGCTCTTCCAACAAAAAAATTTATCCAAATCCAAAAAAATCGAAGTTGGTTCAAATTCCTTTATTACAATTTGACTAAAAATTTATATGAAATAAAAAAAATTGAAGTAAATTTCATCTATATTTACTCAAATTTAACTCCTCTAACAAAAAAACTCATCAAAATCCAAAAAAATTGAAGTTGGTTCAAATTCCTTTATTACAATTTGACTAAAAATTTATATAAAATCCAAAAAAATAAAAGTAAATTTCATCTACATTCACTCAAATTTAGCTCCTCCAACAAAAAAATTCATCAAAATCCAAAAAAATCGAAGTTGGTTTCTAAGTACTTTATTACAATTTGACTAAAAATTTATATGAAATCAAAAAAAAAAGAAATAAATTTCTACTAAATTCACTCAAATTTAACTCCTCCAACAAAAAAACTCATCAAAATCCGAAAAAATCGAAGTTGGTTCAAATTCCTTTATTACAATTTGACTAAAAATTTATATAAAATCCAAAAAATAAAAGTAAATTTCATCTAAATTCACTCAAATTTAGCTCCTCCTACAAAAAAATTTATCCAAATCCAAAAAAATCGAAGTTGGTTCAAATTCCTTTATTACAATTTGACTAAAAATTTATATGTAATAAAAAAAATAGAAGTAAATTTCATCTAAATTTACTCAAATTTAACTACACCAACAAAAAAACTCATCAAAAACCAAAAAAATCGAAGTTGGTTCAAATTCCTTTATTACAATTTGACTAAAAATGTATATGAAATAAAAAAAAATAGAAATAAATTTCATCTAAATTTACTCAAATTTAACTCCTCCAACAAAAAAACTTATCAAAATCCAAAAAAATCGAAGTTGGTTCAAATTCCTTTATTACAATTTGACTAAAAATTTATATAAAATCCAAAAAAATGAAAGTAAATTTCATCTAAATTCACTCAAATTTAGCTCCTCCAACAAAAAAATTCATCCAAATCCAAAAAAATCGAAGTTGGTTCAAATTCCTTTATTACAATTTGACTAAAAATTTATATGAAATAAAAAAAAATAGAAATAAATTTCTACTAAATTCACTCAAATTTAACTCCTCCAACAAAAAAACTCATCAAAATCCAAAAAAATCGAAGTTGGTTCAAATTCCTTTATTACAATTTGACTAAAAATTTATATACAATCCAAAAAAATGAAAGTAAATTTCATCTAAATTCACTCAAATTTAGCTCCTCCAACAAAAAAATTCATCAAAATCCAAAAAAATCGAAGTTGGTTCAAATTCCTTTATTACAATTTGACTAAAAATTTATATAAAATCCAAAAAAATGAAAGTAAATTTCATCTAAATTCAATCAAATTTAGCTCCTTCTACAAAAAAATTCATCAAAATCCAAAAAATCGAAGTTGGTTTCTAAGTACTTTATTATAATTTGACTAAAAATTTATATAAAATCCAAAAAATAAAAGTAAATTTCATCTAAATTCACTCAAATTTAGCTCCTCCAACAACAAAATTTATCAAAATCCAAAAAATCGAAGTTGGTTTCTAAGTACTTTATTATAATTTGACTAAAAATATATATAAAATCCAAAAAATAAAAGTAAATTTCATCTAAAGCTCCTCCAACAAAAAAATTTATCCAAATCCAAAAAAATCGAATTTGGTTCAAATTCCTTTATTACAATTTGACTAAAAATTTATATGAAATCAAAAAAAATAGAAGTAAATTTCATCTAAATTTACTCAAATTTAACTACTCCAACAAAAAAACTCATCAAAATCCAAAAAAATCGAAGTTGGTTCAAATTCCTTTATTACAATTTGACTAAAAATGTATATGAAATAAAAAAAAATAGAAATAATTTTCTACTAAATTCATTCAAATTTAACTCCTCCAACAAAAAACTCATCAAAATCCAAAAAAATCGAAGTTTGTTCAAATTCCTTTATTACAATTTGACTAAAAATATATATGAAATCAAAAAAATAGAAGTAAATTTCATCTAAATTTACTCAAATTTAACTACTCCAACAAAAAAACTCATCAAAATCCAAAAAAATCGAAGTTGGTTCAAATTCCTTTATTACAATTTGACTAAAAATTTATATAAAATCCAAAAAAATGAAAGTGAATTTCATCTAAATTCACTCAAATTTAGCTCCTCCAACAAAAAAATTCATTCAAATCCAAAAAAATCGAGGTTGGTTCAAATTCCTTTATTACAATTTGACTAAAAATTTATATGAAATAAAAAAAAAATAGAAATAAATTTCTACTAAATTCACTCAAATTTAACTCCTCCAACAAAAAAATTCATCCAAATCCAAAAAAATCGAAGTTGGTTCAAATTCCTTTATTACAATTTGACTAAAAATTTATATGAAATAAAAAAAATTGAAGTAAATTTCATCTATATTTACTCAAATTTAACTCCTCTAACAAAAAAACTCATCAAAATCCAAAAAAATCGAAGTTGGTTCAAATTCCTTTATTACAATTTGACTAAAAATTTATATAAAATCCAAAAAAATAAAAGTAAATTTCATCTACATTCACTCAAATTTAGCTCCTCCAACAAAAAAATTCATCAAAATCCAAAAAAAATCGAAGTTGGTTTCTAAGTACTTTATTACTATTTGACTAAAAATTTATATGAAATCAAAAAAAAAAGAAATAAATTTCTACTAAATTCACTCAAATTTAACTCCTCCAACAAAAAAACTCATCAAAATCCAAAAAAATCGAAGTTGGTTGAAATTCCTTTATTACAATTTGACTAAAAATTTATATACAATCCAAAAAAATAAAAGTAAATTTCATCTAAATTCACTCAAATTTAGCTCCTCCAACAAAAAAATTCATCAAAATCCAAAAAAATCGAAGTTGGTTCAAATACCTTTATTACAATTTGACTAAAAATTTATATAAAATCCAAAAAAATGAAAGTAAATTTCATCTAAATTCAATCAAATTTAGCTCCTTCTACAAAAAAATTCATCAAAATCCAAAAAATCGAAGTTGGTTTCTAAGTACTTTATTATAATTTGACTAAAAATTTATATAAAATCCAAAAAATAAAAGTAAATTTCATCTAAATTCACTCAAATTTAGCTCCTCCAACAACAAAATTTATCAAAATCCAAAAAATCGAAGTTGGTTTCTAAGTACTTTATTATAATTTGACTAAAAATATATATAAAATCCAAAAAATAAAAGTAAATTTCATCTAAAGCTCCTCCAACAAAAAAATTTATCCAAATCCAAAAAAATCGTAGTTGGTTCAAATTCCTTTATTACAATTTGACTAAAAATTTATATGAAATCAAAAAAAATAGAAGTAAATTTCATCTAAATTTACTCAAATTTAACTACTCCAACAAAAAAACTCATCAAAATCCAAAAAAATCGAAGTTGGTTCAAATTCCTTTATTACAATTTGACTAAAAATGTATATGAAATAAAAAAAAATAGAAATAAATTTCATCTAAATTTACTCAAATTTAACTCCTCCAACAAAAAAACTTATCAAAATCCAAAAAAATCGAAGTTGGTTCAAATTCCTTTATTACAATTTGACTAAAAATTTATATAAAATCCAAAAAAATGAAAGTAAATTTCATCTAAATTCACTCAAATTTAGCTCCTCCAACAAAAAAATTCATCCAAATCCAAAAAAATCGAAGTTGGTTCAAATTCCTTTATTACAATTTGACTAAAAATTTATATGAAATAAAAAAAATTGAAGTAAATTTCATCTATATTTACTCAAATTTAACTCCTCTAACAAAAAAACTCATCAAAATCCAAAAAAATCGAAGTTGGTTCAAATTCCTTTATTACAATTTGACTAAAAATTTATATAAAATCCAAAAAAATAAAAGTAAATTTCATCTACATTCACTCAAATTTAGCTCCTCCAACAAAAAAATTCATCAAAATCCAAAAAAAATCGAAGTTGGTTTCTAAGTACTTTATTACAATTTGACTAAAAATTTATATGAAATCAAAAAAAAAAGAAATAAATTTCTACTAAATTCACTCAAATTTAACTCCTCCAACAAAAAAACTCATCAAAATCCGAAAAAATCGAAGTTGGTTCAAACTCCTTTATTACAATTTGACTAAAAATTTATATAAAATCCAAAAAATAAAAGTAAATTTCATCTAAATTCACTCAAATTTAGCTCTTCCAACAAAAAAATTTATCCAAATCCAAAAAAATCGAAGTTGGTTCAAATTCCTTTATTACAATTTGACTAAAAATTTATATTAAATCCAAAAAAATAAAAGTAAATTTCATCTAAATTCACTCAAATTTAGCTCCTCCTACAAAAAAATTTATCCAAATCCAAAAAAATCGAAGTTGGTTCAAATTCCTTTATTACAATTTGACTAAAAATTTATATGTAATAAAAAAAATAGAAGTAAATTTCATCTAAATTTACTCAAATTTAACTACACCAACAAAAAAACTCATCAAAAACCAAAAAAATCGAAGGTGGTTCAAATTCCTTTATTACAATTTGACTAAAAATGTATATGAAATAAAAAAAAATAGAAATAAATTTCATCTAAATTTACTCAAATTTAACTCCTCCAACAAAAAAACTCATCAAAATCCAAAAAAATCGAAGTTGGTTGAAATTCCTTTATTACAATTTGACTAAAAATTTATATACAATCCAAAAAAATAAAAGTAAATTTCATCTAAATTCACTCAAATTTAGCTCCTCCAACAAAAAAATTCATCAAAATCCAAAAAAATCGAAGTTGGTTCAAATTCCTTTATTACAATTTGACTAAAAATTTATATAAAATCCAAAAAAATGAAAGTAAATTTCATCTAAATTCAATCAAATTTAGCTCCTTCTACAAAAAAATTCATCAAAATCCAAAAAATCGAAGTTGGTTTCTAAGTACTTTATTATAATTTGACTAAAAATTTATATAAAATCCAAAAAATAAAAGTAAATTTCATCTAAATTCACTCAAATTTAGCTCCTCCAACAACAAAATTTATCAAAATCCAAAAAATCGAAGTTGGTTTCTAAGTACTTTATTATAATTTGACTAAAAATATATATAAAATCCAAAAAATAAAAGTAAATTTCATCTAAAGCTCCTCCAACAAAAAAATTTATCCAAATCCAAAAAAATCGTAGTTGGTTCAAATTCCTTTATTACAATTTGACTAAAAATTTATATGAAATCAAAAAAAATAGAAGTAAATTTCATCTAAATTTACTCAAATTTAACTACTCCAACAAAAAAACTCATCAAAATCCAAAAAAATCGAAGTTGGTTCAAATTCCTTTATTACAATTTGACTAAAAATGTATATGAAATAAAAAAAAATAGAAATAAATTTCATCTAAATTTACTCAAATTTAACTCCTCCAACAAAAAAACTTATCAAAATCCAAAAAAATCGAAGTTGGTTCAAATTCCTTTATTACAATTTGACTAAAAATTTATATAAAATCCAAAAAAATGAAAGTAAATTTCATCTAAATTCACTCAAATTTAGCTCCTCCAACAAAAAAATTCATCCAAATCCAAAAAAATCGAAGTTGGTTCAAATTCCTTTATTACAATTTGACTAAAAATTTATATGAAATCAAAAAAAAAAGAAATAAATTTCTACTAAATTCACTCAAATTTAACTCCTCCAACAAAAAAACTCATCAAAATCCGAAAAAATCGAAGTTGGTTCAAATTCCTTTATTACAATTTGACTAAAAATTTATATAAAATCCAAAAAATAAAAGTAAATTTCATCTAAATTCACTCAAATTTAGCTCTTCCAACAAAAAAATTTATCCAAATCCAAAAAAATCGAAGTTGGTTCAAATTCCTTTATTACAATTTGACTAAAAATTTATATGAAATAAAAAAAATTGAAGTAAATTTCATCTATATTTACTCAAATTTAACTCCTCTAACAAAAAAACTCATCAAAATCCAAAAAAATTGAAGTTGGTTCAAATTCCTTTATTACAATTTGACTAAAAATTTATATAAAATCCAAAAAAATAAAAGTAAATTTCATCTACATTCACTCAAATTTAGCTCCTCCAACAAAAAAATTCATCAAAATCCAAAAAAATCGAAGTTGGTTTCTAAGTACTTTATTACAATTTGACTAAAAATTTATATGAAATCAAAAAAAAAAGAAATAAATTTCTACTAAATTCACTCAAATTTAACTCCTCCAACAAAAAAACTCATCAAAATCCGAAAAAATCGAAGTTGGTTCAAATTCCTTTATTACAATTTGACTAAAAATTTATATAAAATCCAAAAAATAAAAGTAAATTTCATCTAAATTCACTCAAATTTAGCTCCTCCTACAAAAAAATTTATCCAAATCCAAAAAAATCGAAGTTGGTTCAAATTCCTTTATTACAATTTGACTAAAAATTTATATGTAATAAAAAAAATAGAAGTAAATTTCATCTAAATTTACTCAAATTTAACTACACCAACAAAAAAACTCATCAAAAACCAAAAAAATCGAAGTTGGTTCAAATTCCTTTATTACAATTTGACTAAAAATGTATATGAAATAAAAAAAAATAGAAATAAATTTCATCTAAATTTACTCAAATTTAACTCCTCCAACAAAAAAACTTATCAAAATCCAAAAAAATCGAAGTTGGTTCAAATTCCTTTATTACAATTTGACTAAAAATTTATATAAAATCCAAAAAAATGAAAGTAAATTTCATCTAAATTCACTCAAATTTAGCTCCTCCAACAAAAAAATTCATCCAAATCCAAAAAAATCGAAGTTGGTTCAAATTCCTTTATTACAATTTGACTAAAAATTTATATGAAATAAAAAAAAAATAGAAATAAATTTCTACTAAATTCACTCAAATTTAACTCCTCCAACAAAAAAACTCATCAAAATCCAAAAAAATCGAAGTTGGTTCAAATTCCTTTATTACAATTTGACTAAAAATTTATATACAATCCAAAAAAATGAAAGTAAATTTCATCTAAATTCACTCAAATTTAGCTCCTCCAACAAAAAAATTCATCAAAATCCAAAAAAATCGAAGTTGGTTCAAATTCCTTTATTACAATTTGACTAAAAATTTATATAAAATCCAAAAAAATGAAAGTAAATTTCATCTAAATTCAATCAAATTTAGCTCCTTCTACAAAAAAATTCATCAAAATCCAAAAAATCGAAGTTGGTTTCTAAGTACTTTATTATAATTTGACTAAAAATTTATATAAAATCCAAAAAATAAAAGTAAATTTCATCTAAATTCACTCAAATTTAGCTCCTCCAACAACAAAATTTATCAAAATCCAAAAAATCGAAGTTGGTTTCTAAGTACTTTATTATAATTTGACTAAAAATATATATAAAATCCAAAAAATAAAAGTAAATTTCATCTAAAGCTCCTCCAACAAAAAAATTTATCCAAATCCAAAAAAATCGAATTTGGTTCAAATTCCTTTATTACAATTTGACTAAAAATTTATATGAAATCAAAAAAAATAGAAGTAAATTTCATCTAAATTTACTCAAATTTAACTACTCCAACAAAAAAACTCATCAAAATCCAAAAAAATCGAAGTTGGTTCAAATTCCTTTATTACAATTTGACTAAAAATGTATATGAAATAAAAAAAAATAGAAATAATTTTCTACTAAATTCATTCAAATTTAACTCCTCCAACAAAAAACTCATCAAAATCCAAAAAAATCGAAGTTTGTTCAAATTCCTTTATTACAATTTGACTAAAAATATATATGAAATCAAAAAAATAGAAGTAAATTTCATCTAAATTTACTCAAATTTAACTACTCCAACAAAAAAACTCATCAAAATCCAAAAAAATCGAAGTTGGTTCAAATTCCTTTATTACAATTTGACTAAAAATTTATATAAAATCCAAAAAAATGAAAGTGAATTTCATCTAAATTCACTCAAATTTAGCTCCTCCAACAAAAAAATTCATCCAAATCCAAAAAAATCGAGGTTGGTTCAAATTCCTTTATTACAATTTGACTAAAAATTTATATGAAATAAAAAAAAAATAGAAATAAATTTCTACTAAATTCACTCAAATTTAACTCCTCCAACAAAAAAATTCATCCAAATCCAAAAAAATCGAAGTTGGTTCAAATTCCTTTATTACAATTTGACTAAAAATTTATATGAAATAAAAAAAATTGAAGTAAATTTCATCTATATTTACTCAAATTTAACTCCTCTAACAAAAAAACTCATCAAAATCCAAAAAAATCGAAGTTGGTTCAAATTCCTTTATTACAATTTGACTAAAAATTTATATAAAATCCAAAAAAATAAAAGTAAATTTCATCTACATTCACTCAAATTTAGCTCCTCCAACAAAAAAATTCATCAAAATCCAAAAAAAATCGAAGTTGGTTTCTAAGTACTTTATTACTATTTGACTAAAAATTTATATGAAATCAAAAAAAAAAGAAATAAATTTCTACTAAATTCACTCAAATTTAACTCCTCCAACAAAAAAACTCATCAAAATCCAAAAAAATCGAAGTTGGTTGAAATTCCTTTATTACAATTTGACTAAAAATTTATATACAATCCAAAAAAATAAAAGTAAATTTCATCTAAATTCACTCAAATTTAGCTCCTCCAACAAAAAAATTCATCAAAATCCAAAAAAATCGTAGTTGGTTCAAATACCTTTATTACAATTTGACTAAAAATTTATATAAAATCCAAAAAAATGAAAGTAAATTTCATCTAAATTCAATCAAATTTAGCTCCTTCTACAAAAAAATTCATCAAAATCCAAAAAATCGAAGTTGGTTTCTAAGTACTTTATTATAATTTGACTAAAAATTTATATAAAATCCAAAAAATAAAAGTAAATTTCATCTAAATTCACTCAAATTTAGCTCCTCCAACAACAAAATTTATCAAAATCCAAAAAATCGAAGTTGGTTTCTAAGTACTTTATTATAATTTGACTAAAAATATATATAAAATCCAAAAAATAAAAGTAAATTTCATCTAAAGCTCCTCCAACAAAAAAATTTATCCAAATCCAAAAAAATCGTAGTTGGTTCAAATTCCTTTATTACAATTTGACTAAAAATTTATATGAAATCAAAAAAAATAGAAGTAAATTTCATCTAAATTTACTCAAATTTAACTACTCCAACAAAAAAACTCATCAAAATCCAAAAAAATCGAAGTTGGTTCAAATTCCTTTATTACAATTTGACTAAAAATGTATATGAAATAAAAAAAAATAGAAATAAATTTCATCTAAATTTACTCAAATTTAACTCCTCCAACAAAAAAACTTATCAAAATCCAAAAAAATCGAAGTTGGTTCAAATTCCTTTATTACAATTTGACTAAAAATTTATATAAAATCCAAAAAAATGAAAGTAAATTTCATCTAAATTCACTCAAATTTAGCTCCTCCAACAAAAAAATTCATCCAAATCCAAAAAAATCGAAGTTGGTTCAAATTCCTTTATTACAATTTGACTAAAAATTTATATGAAATCAAAAAAAAAAGAAATAAATTTCTACTAAATTCACTCAAATTTAACTCCTCCAACAAAAAAACTCATCAAAATCCGAAAAAATCGAAGTTGGTTCAAATTCCTTTATTACAATTTGACTAAAAATTTATATAAAATCCAAAAAATAAAAGTAAATTTCATCTAAATTCACTCAAATTTAGCTCTTCCAACAAAAAAATTTATCCAAATCCAAAAAAATCGAAGTTGGTTCAAATTCCTTTATTACAATTTGACTAAAAATTTATATGAAATAAAAAAAATTGAAGTAAATTTCATCTATATTTACTCAAATTTAACTCCTCTAACAAAAAAACTCATCAAAATCCAAAAAAATTGAAGTTGGTTCAAATTCCTTTATTACAATTTGACTAAAAATTTATATAAAATCCAAAAAAATAAAAGTAAATTTCATCTACATTCACTCAAATTTAGCTCCTCCAACAAAAAAATTCATCAAAATCCAAAAAAATCGAAGTTGGTTTCTAAGTACTTTATTACAATTTGACTAAAAATTTATATGAAATCAAAAAAAAAAGAAATAAATTTCTACTAAATTCACTCAAATTTAACTCCTCCAACAAAAAAACTCATCAAAATCCGAAAAAATCGAAGTTGGTTCAAATTCCTTTATTACAATTTGACTAAAAATTTATATAAAATCCAAAAAATAAAAGTAAATTTCATCTAAATTCACTCAAATTTAGCTCCTCCTACAAAAAAATTTATCCAAATCCAAAAAAATCGAAGTTGGTTCAAATTCCTTTATTACAATTTGACTAAAAATTTATATGTAATAGAAAAAATAGAAGTAAATTTCATCTAAATTTACTCAAATTTAACTACACCAACAAAAAAACTCATCAAAAACCAAAAAAATCGAAGTTGGTTCAAATTCCTTTATTACAATTTGACTAAAAATGTATATGGAATAAAAAAAAATAGAAATAAATTTCATCTAAATTTACTCAAATTTAACTCCTCCAACAAAAAAACTTATCAAAATCCAAAAAAATCGAAGTTGGTTCAAATTCCTTTATTACAATTTGACTAAAAATTTATATAAAATCCAAAAAAATGAAAGTAAATTTCATCTAAATTCACTCAAATTTAGCTCCTCCAACAAAAAAATTCATCCAAATCCAAAAAAATCGAAGTTGGTTCAAATTCCTTTATTACAATTTGACTAAAAATTTATATGAAATAAAAAAAAAATAGAAATAAATTTCTACTAAATTCACTCAAATTTAACTCCTCCAACAAAAAAACTCATCAAAATCCAAAAAAATCGAAGTTGGTTCAAATTCCTTTATTACAATTTGACTAAAAATTTATATACAATCCAAAAAAATGAAAGTAAATTTCATCTAAATTCACTCAAATTTAGCTCCTCCAACAAAAAAATTCATCAAAATCCAAAAAAATCGAAGTTGGTTCAAATTCCTTTATTACAATTTGACTAAAAATTTATATAAAATCCAAAAAAATGAAAGTAAATTTCATCTAAATTCAATCAAATTTAGCTCCTTCTACAAAAAAATTCATCAAAATCCAAAAAATCGAAGTTGGTTTCTAAGTACTTTATTATAATTTGACTAAAAATTTATATAAAATCCAAAAAATAAAAGTAAATTTCATCTAAATTCACTCAAATTTAGCTCCTCCAACAACAAAATTTATCAAAATCCAAAAAATCGAAGTTGGTTTCTAAGTACTTTATTATAATTTGACTAAAAATATATATAAAATCCAAAAAATAAAAGTAAATTTCATCTAAAGCTCCTCCAACAAAAAAATTTATCCAAATCCAAAAAAATCGAATTTGGTTCAAATTCCTTTATTACAATTTGACTAAAAATTTATATGAAATCAAAAAAAATAGAAGTAAATTTCATCTAAATTTACTCAAATTTAACTACTCCAACAAAAAAACTCATCAAAATCCAAAAAAATCGAAGTTGGTTCAAATTCCTTTATTACAATTTGACTAAAAATGTATATGAAATAAAAAAAAATAGAAATAATTTTCTACTAAATTCATTCAAATTTAACTCCTCCAACAAAAAAATTCATCAAAATCCGAAAAAATCGAAGTTGGTTCAAACTCCTTTATTACAATTTGACTAAAAATTTATATAAAATCCAAAAAATAAAAGTAAATTTCATCTAAATTCACTCAAATTTAGCTCTTCCAACAAAAAAATTTATCCAAATCCAAAAAAATCGAAGTTGGTTCAAATTCCTTTATTACAATTTGACTAAAAATTTATATTAAATCCAAAAAAATAAAAGTAAATTTCATCTAAATTCACTCAAATTTAGCTCCTCCTACAAAAAAATTTATCCAAATCCAAAAAAATCGAAGTTGGTTCAAATTCCTTTATTACAATTTGACTAAAAATTTATATGTAATAAAAAAAATAGAAGTAAATTTCATCTAAATTTACTCAAATTTAACTACACCAACAAAAAAACTCATCAAAAACCAAAAAAATCGAAGGTGGTTCAAATTCCTTTATTACAATTTGACTAAAAATGTATATGAAATAAAAAAAAATAGAAATAAATTTCATCTAAATTTACTCAAATTTAACTCCTCCAACAAAAAAACTCATCAAAATCCAAAAAAATCGAAGTTGGTTGAAATTCCTTTATTACAATTTGACTAAAAATTTATATACAATCCAAAAAAATAAAAGTAAATTTCATCTAAATTCACTCAAATTTAGCTCCTCCAACAAAAAAATTCATCAAAATCCAAAAAAATCGAAGTTGGTTCAAATTCCTTTATTACAATTTGACTAAAAATTTATATAAAATCCAAAAAAATGAAAGTAAATTTCATCTAAATTCAATCAAATTTAGCTCCTTCTACAAAAAAATTCATCAAAATCCAAAAAATCGAAGTTGGTTTCTAAGTACTTTATTATAATTTGACTAAAAATTTATATAAAATCCAAAAAATAAAAGTAAATTTCATCTAAATTCACTCAAATTTAGCTCCTCCAACAACAAAATTTATCAAAATCCAAAAAATCGAAGTTGGTTTCTAAGTACTTTATTATAATTTGACTAAAAATATATATAAAATCCAAAAAATAAAAGTAAATTTCATCTAAAGCTCCTCCAACAAAAAAATTTATCCAAATCCAAAAAAATCGTAGTTGGTTCAAATTCCTTTATTACAATTTGACTAAAAATTTATATGAAATCAAAAAAAATAGAAGTAAATTTCATCTAAATTTACTCAAATTTAACTACTCCAACAAAAAAACTCATCAAAATCCAAAAAAATCGAAGTTGGTTCAAATTCCTTTATTACAATTTGACTAAAAATGTATATGAAATAAAAAAAAATAGAAATAAATTTCATCTAAATTTACTCAAATTTAACTCCTCCAACAAAAAAACTTATCAAAATCCAAAAAAATCGAAGTTGGTTCAAATTCCTTTATTACAATTTGACTAAAAATTTATATAAAATCCAAAAAAATGAAAGTAAATTTCATCTAAATTCACTCAAATTTAGCTCCTCCAACAAAAAAATTCATCCAAATCCAAAAAAATCGAAGTTGGTTCAAATTCCTTTATTACAATTTGACTAAAAATTTATATGAAATCAAAAAAAAAAGAAATAAATTTCTACTAAATTCACTCAAATTTAACTCCTCCAACAAAAAAACTCATCAAAATCCGAAAAAATCGAAGTTGGTTCAAATTCCTTTATTACAATTTGACTAAAAATTTATATAAAATCCAAAAAATAAAAGTAAATTTCATCTAAATTCACTCAAATTTAGCTCTTCCAACAAAAAAATTTATCCAAATCCAAAAAAATCGAAGTTGGTTCAAATTCCTTTATTACAATTTGACTAAAAATTTATATGAAATAAAAAAAATTGAAGTAAATTTCATCTATATTTACTCAAATTTAACTCCTCTAACAAAAAAACTCATCAAAATCCAAAAAAATTGAAGTTGGTTCAAATTCCTTTATTACAATTTGACTAAAAATTTATATAAAATCCAAAAAAATAAAAGTAAATTTCATCTACATTCACTCAAATTTAGCTCCTCCAACAAAAAAATTCATCAAAATCCATAAAAATCGAAGTTGGTTTCTAAGTACTTTATTACAATTTGACTAAAAATTTATATGAAATCAAAAAAAAAAGAAATAAATTTCTACTAAATTCACTCAAATTTAACTCCTCCAACAAAAAAACTCATCAAAATCCGAAAAAATCGAAGTTGGTTCAAATTCCTTTATTACAATTTGACTAAAAATTTATATAAAATCCAAAAAATAAAAGTAAATTTCATCTAAATTCACTCAAATTTAGCTCCTCCTACAAAAAAATTTATCCAAATCCAAAAAAATCGAAGTTGGTTCAAATTCCTTTATTACAATTTGACTAAAAATTTATATGTAATAAAAAAAATAGAAGTAAATTTCATCTAAATTTACTCAAATTTAACTACACCAACAAAAAAACTCATCAAAAACCAAAAAAATCGAAGTTGGTTCAAATTCCTTTATTACAATTTGACTAAAAATGTATATGAAATAAAAAAAAATAGAAATAAATTTCATCTAAATTTACTCAAATTTAACTCCTCCAACAAAAAAACTTATCAAAATCCAAAAAAATCGAAGTTGGTTCAAATTCCTTTATTACAATTTGACTAAAAATTTATATAAAATCCAAAAAAATGAAAGTAAATTTCATCTAAATTCACTCAAATTTAGCTCCTCCAACAAAAAAATTCATCCAAATCCAAAAAAATCGAAGTTGGTTCAAATTCCTTTATTACAATTTGACTAAAAATTTATATGAAATAAAAAAAAATAGAAATAAATTTCTACTAAATTCACTCAAATTTAACTCCTCCAACAAAAAAACTCATCAAAATCCAAAAAAATCGAAGTTGGTTCAAATTCCTTTATTACAATTTGACTAAAAATTTATATACAATCCAAAAAAATGAAAGTAAATTTCATCTAAATTCACTCAAATTTAGCTCCTCCAACAAAAAAATTCATCAAAATCCAAAAAAATCGAAGTTGGTTCAAATTCCTTTATTACAATTTGACTAAAAATTTATATAAAATCCAAAAAAATGAAAGTAAATTTCATCTAAATTCAATCAAATTTAGCTCCTTCTACAAAAAAATTCATCAAAATCCAAAAAATCGAAGTTGGTTTCTAAGTACTTTATTATAATTTGACTAAAAATTTATATAAAATCCAAAAAATAAAAGTAAATTTCATCTAAATTCACTCAAATTTAGCTCCTCCAACAACAAAATTTATCAAAATCCAAAAAATCGAAGTTGGTTTCTAAGTACTTTATTATAATTTGACTAAAAATATATATAAAATCCAAAAAATAAAAGTAAATTTCATCTAAAGCTCCTCCAACAAAAAAATTTATCCAAATCCAAAAAAATCGAAGTTGGTTCAAATTCCTTTATTACAATTTGACTAAAAATTTATATGAAATCAAAAAAAATAGAAGTAAATTTCATCTAAATTTACTCAAATTTAACTACTCCAACAAAAAAACTCATCAAAATCCAAAAAAATCGAAGTTGGTTCAAATTCCTTTATTACAATTTGACTAAAAATGTATATGAAATAAAAAAAAATAGAAATAATTTTCTACTAAATTCATTCAAATTTAACTCCTCCAACAAAAAACTCATCAAAATCCAAAAAAATCGAAGTTTGTTCAAATTCCTTTATTACAATTTGACTAAAAATATATATGAAATCAAAAAAATAGAAGTAAATTTCATCTAAATTTACTCAAATTTAACTACTCCAACAAAAAAACTCATCAAAATCCAAAAAAATCGAAGTTGGTTCAAATTCCTTTATTACAATTTGACTAAAAATTTATATAAAATCCAAAAAAATGAAAGTGAATTTCATCTAAATTCACTCAAATTTAGCTCCTCCAACAAAAAAATTCATCCAAATCCAAAAAAATCGAGGTTGGTTCAAATTCCTTTATTACAATTTGACTAAAAATTTATATGAAATAAAAAAAAAATAGAAATAAATTTCTACTAAATTCACTCAAATTTAACTCCTCCAACAAAAAAATTCATCCAAATCCAAAAAAATCGAAGTTGGTTCAAATTCCTTTATTACAATTTGACTAAAAATTTATATGAAATAAAAAAAATTGAAGTAAATTTCATCTATATTTACTCAAATTTAACTCCTCTAACAAAAAAACTCATCAAAATCCAAAAAAATCGAAGTTGGTTCAAATTACTTTATTACAATTTGACTAAAAATTTATATAAAATCCAAAAAAATAAAAGTAAATTTCATCTACATTCACTCAAATTTAGCTCCTCCAACAAAAAAATTCATCAAAATCCAAAAAAAATCGAAGTTGGTTTCTAAGTACTTTATTACAATTTGACTAAAAATTTATATGAAATAAAAAAAAAAGAAATAAATTTCTACTAAATTCACTCAAATTTAACTCCTCCAACAAAAAAACTCATCAAAATCCGAAAAAATCGAAGTTGGTTCAAACTCCTTTATTACAATTTGACTAAAAATTTATATAAAATCCAAAAAATAAAAGTAAATTTCATCTAAATTAACTCAAATTTAGCTCTTCCAACAAAAAAATTTATCCAAATCCAAAAAAATCGAAGTTGGTTCAAATTCCTTTATTACAATTTGACTAAAAATTTATATTAAATCCAAAAAAATAAAAGTAAATTTCATCTAAATTCACTCAAATTTAGCTCCTCCTACAAAAAAATTTATCCAAATCCAAAAAAATCGAAGTTGGTTCAAATTCCTTTATTACAATTTGACTAAAAATTTATATGTAATAAAAAAAATAGAAGTAAATTTCATCTAAATTTACTCAAATTTAACTACACCAACAAAAAAACTCATCAAAAACCAAAAAAATCGAAGGTGGTTCAAATTCCTTTATTACAATTTGACTAAAAATGTATATGAAATAAAAAAAAATAGAAATAAATTTCATCTAAATTTACTCAAATTTAACTCCTCCAACAAAAAAACTCATCAAAATCCAAAAAAATCGAAGTTGGTTGAAATTCCTTTATTACAATTTGACTAAAAATTTATATACAATCCAAAAAAATAAAAGTAAATTTCATCTAAATTCACTCAAATTTAGCTCCTCCAACAAAAAAATTCATCAAAATCCAAAAAAATCGAAGTTGGTTCAAATTCCTTTATTACAATTTGACTAAAAATTTATATAAAATCCAAAAAAATGAAAGTAAATTTCATCTAAATTCAATCAAATTTAGCTCCTTCTACAAAAAAATTCATCAAAATCCAAAAAATCGAAGTTGGTTTCTAAGTACTTTATTATAATTTGACTAAAAATTTATATAAAATCCAAAAAATAAAAGTAAATTTCATCTAAATTCACTCAAATTTAGCTCCTCCAACAACAAAATTTATCAAAATCCAAAAAATCGAAGTTGGTTTCTAAGTACTTTATTATAATTTGACTAAAAATATATATAAAATCCAAAAAATAAAAGTAAATTTCATCTAAAGCTCCTCCAACAAAAAAATTTATCCAAATCCAAAAAAATCGAAGTTGGTTCAAATTCCTTTATTACAATTTGACTAAAAATTTATATGAAATCAAAAAAATAGAAGTAAATTTCATCTAAATTTACTCAAATTTAACTACTCCAACAAAAAAACTCATCAAAATCCAAAAAAATCGAAGTTGGTTCAAATTCCTTTATTACAATTTGACTAAAAATGTATATGAAATAAAAAAAAATAGAAATAATTTTCTACTAAATTCACTCAAATTTAACTCCTCCAACAAAAAACTCATCAAAATCCAAAAAAATCGAAGTTTGTTCAAATTCCTTTATTACAATTTGACTAAAAATATATATGAAATCAAAAAAATAGAAGTAAATTTCATCTAAATTTACTCAAATTTAACTACTCCAACAAAAAAACTCATCAAAATCCAAAAAAATCGAAGTTGGTTCAAATTCCTTTATTACAATTTGACTAAAAATTTATATGTAATAAAAAAAAAAGAAATAAATATCTACTAAATTCACTCAAATTTAACTCCTCCAACAAAAAAACTCATCAAAATCCGAAAAAATCGAAGTTGGTTCAAATTCCTTTATTACAATTTGACTAAAAATTTATATAAAATCCAAAAAATAAAAGTAAATTTCATCTAAATTCACTCAAATTTAGCTCTTCCAACAAAAAAATTTATCCAAATCCAAAAAAATCGAAGTTGGTTCAAATTCCTTTATTACAATTTGACTAAAAATTTATATTAAATCCAAAAAAATAAAAGTAAATTTCATCTAAATTCACTCAAATTTAGCTCCTCCAACAAAAAAATTCATCCAAATCCAAAAAAATCGAGGTTGGTTCAAATTCCTTTATTACAATTTGACTAAAAATTTATATGAAATAAAAAAAAATAGAAATAAATTTCTACTAAATTCACTCAAATTTAACTCCTCCAACAAAAAAACTCATCAAAATCCAAAAAAATCGAAGTTGGTTCAAATTCCTTTATTACAATTTGACTAAAAATTTATATGAAATAAAAAAAATTGAAGTAAATTTCATCTATATTTACTCAAATTTAGCTCCTCCAACAAAAAAATTCATCAAAATCCAAAAAAAATCGAAGTTGGTTTCTAAGTACTTTATTACAATTTGACTAAAAATTTATATGAAATCAAAAAAAAAAGAAATAAATTTCTACTAAATTCACTCAAATTTAACTCCTCCAACAAAAAAACTCATCAAAATCCGAAAAAATCGAAGTTGGTTCAAATTCCTTTATTACAATTTGACTAAAAATTTATATAAAATCCAAAAAATAAAAGTAAATTTCATCTAAATTCACTCAAATTTAGCTCTTCCAACAAAAAAATTTATCCAAATCCAAAAAAATCGAAGTTGGTTCAAATTCCTTTATTACAATTTGACTAAAAATTTATATGAAATAAAAAAAATTGAAGTAAATTTCATCTATATTTACTCAAATTTAACTCCTCTAACAAAAAAACTCATCAAAATCCAAAAAAATTGAAGTTGGTTCAAATTCCTTTATTACAATTTGACTAAAAATTTATATAAAATCCAAAAAAATAAAAGTAAATTTCATCTACATTCACTCAAATTTAGCTCCTCCAACAAAAAAATTCATCAAAATCCAAAAAAATCGAAGTTGGTTTCTAAGTACTTTATTACAATTTGACTAAAAATTTATATGAAATCAAAAAAAAAAGAAATAAATTTCTACTAAATTCACTCAAATTTAACTCCTCCAACAAAAAAACTCATCAAAATCCGAAAAAATCGAAGTTGGTTCAAATTCCTTTATTACAATTTGACTAAAAATTTATATAAAATCCAAAAAATAAAAGTAAATTTCATCTAAATTCACTCAAATTTAGCTCCTCCAACAAAAAAATTCATCAAAATCCAAAAAAATCGAAGTTGGTTCAAATTCCTTTATTACAATTTGACTAAAAATTTATATACAATCCAAAAAAATGAAAGTAAATTTCATCTAAATTCACTCAAATTTAGCTCCTCCAACAAAAAAATTCATCAAAATCCAAAAAAATCGAAGTTGGTTCAAATTCCTTTATTACAATTTGACTAAAAATTTATATAAAATCCAAAAAAATGAAAGTAAATTTCATCTAAATTCAATCAAATTTAGCTCCTTCTACAAAAAAATTCATCAAAATCCAAAAAATCGAAGTTGGTTTCTAAATACTTTATTATAATTTGACTAAAAATTTATATAAAATCCAAAAAATAAAAGTAAATTTCATCTAAATTCACTCAAATTTAGCTCCTCCAACAACAAAATTTATCAAAATCCAAAAAATCGAAGTTGGTTTCTAAGTACTTTATTATAATTTGACTAAAAATATATATAAAATCCAAAAAATAAAAGTAAATTTCATCTAAAGCTCCTCCAACAAAAAAATTTATCCAAATCCAAAAAAATCGAAGTTGGTTCAAATTCCTTTATTACAATTTGACTAAAAATTTATATGAAATCAAAAAAAATAGAAGTAAATTTCATCTAAATTTACTCAAATTTAACTACTCCAACAAAAAAACTCATCAAAATCCAAAAAAATCGAAGTTGGTTCAAATTCCTTTATTACAATTTGACTAAAAATGTATATGAAATAAAAAAAATAGAAATAATTTTCTACTAAATTCACTCAAATTTAACTCCTCCAACAAAAAACTCATCAAAATCCAAAAAAATCGAAGTTTGTTCAAATTCCTTTATTACAATTTGACTAAAAATATATATGAAATCAAAAAAATAGAAGTAAATTTCATCTAAATTTACTCAAATTTAACTACTCCAACAAAAAAACTCATCAAAATCCAAAAAAATCGAAGTTGGTTCAAATTCCTTTATTACAATTTGACTAAAAATTTATATAAAATCCAAAAAAATGAAAGTGAATTTCATCTAAATTCACTCAAATTTAGCTCCTCCAACAAAAAAATTCATCCAAATCCAAAAAAATCGAGGTTGGTTCAAATTCCTTTATTACAATTTGACTAAAAATTTATATGAAATAAAAAAAAAATAGAAATAAATTTCTACTAAATTCACTCAAATTTAACTCCTCCAACAAAAAAATTCATCCAAATCCAAAAAAATCGAAGTTGGTTCAAATTCCTTTATTACAATTTGACTAAAAATTTATATGAAATAAAAAAAATTGAAGTAAATTTCATCTATATTTACTCAAATTTAACTCCTCTAACAAAAAAACTCATCAAAATCCAAAAAAATCGAGGTTGGTTCAAATTCCTTTATTACAATTTGACTAAAAATTTATATGAAATAAAAAAAAAATAGAAATAAATTTCTACTAAATTCACTCAAATTTAACTCCTCCAACAAAAAAATTCATCCAAATCCAAAAAAATCGAAGTTGGTTCAAATTCCTTTATTACAATTTGACTAAAAATTTATATGAAATAAAAAAAATTGAAGTAAATTTCATCTATATTTACTCAAATTTAACTCCTCTAACAAAAAAACTCATCAAAATCCAAAAAAATCGAAGTTGGTTCAAATTCCTTTATTACAATTTGACTAAAAATTTATATAAAATCCAAAAAAATAAAAGTAAATTTCATCTACATTCACTCAAATTTAGCTCCTCCAACAAAAAAATTCATCAAAATCCAAAAAAAATCGAAGTTGGTTTCTAAGTACTTTATTACAATTTGACTAAAAATTTATATGAAATCAAAAAAAAAAGAAATAAATTTCTACTAAATTCACTCAAATTTAACTCCTCCAACAAAAAAACTCATCAAAATCCGAAAAAATCGAAGTTGGTTCAAATTCCTTTATTACAATTTGACTAAAAATTTATATAAAATCCAAAAAATAAAAGTAAATTTCATCTAAATTCACTCAAATTTAGCTCTTCCAACAAAAAAATTTATCCAAATCCAAAAAAATCGAAGTTGGTTCAAATTCCTTTATTACAATTTGACTAAAAATTTATATGAAATAAAAAAAATTGAAGTAAATTTCATCTATATTTACTCAAATTTAACTCCTCTAACAAAAAAACTCATCAAAATCCAAAAAAATTGAAGTTGGTTCAAATTCCTTTATTACAATTTGACTAAAAATTTATATAAAATCCAAAAAAATAAAAGTAAATTTCATCTACATTCACTCAAATTTAGCTCCTCCAACAAAAAAATTCATCAAAATCCAAAAAAATCGAAGTTGGTTTCTAAGTACTTTATTACAATTTGACTAAAAATTTATATGAAATCAAAAAAAAAAGAAATAAATTTCTACTAAATTCTCTCAAATTTAACTCCTCCAACAAAAAAACTCATCAAAATCCGAAAAAATCGAAGTTGGTTCAAATTCCTTTATTACAATTTGACTAAAAATTTATATAAAATCCAAAAAATAAAAGTAAATTTCATCTAAATTCACTCAAATTTAGCTCCTCCTACAAAAAAATTTATCCAAATCCAAAAAAATCGAAGTTGGTTCAAATTCCTTTATTACAATTTGACTAAAAATTTATATGTAATAAAAAAAATAGAAGTAAATTTCATCTAAATTTACTCAAATTTAACTACACCAACAAAAAAACTTATCAAAAACCAAAAAAATCGAAGTTGGTTCAAATTCCTTTATTACAATTTGACTAAAAATGTATATGAAATAAAAAAAAATAGAAATAAATTTCATCTAAATTTACTCAAATTTAACTCCTCCAACAAAAAAACTTATCAAAATCCAAAAAAATCGAAGTTGGTTCAAATTCCTTTATTACAATTTGACTAAAAATTTATATAAAATCCAAAAAAATGAAAGTAAATTTCATCTAAATTCACTCAAATTTAGCTCCTCCAACAAAAAAATTCATCCAAATCCAAAAAAATCGAAGTTGGTTCAAATTCCTTTATTACAATTTGACTAAAAATTTATATGAAATAAAAAAAAAATAGAAATAAATTTCTACTAAATTCACTCAAATTTAACTCCTCCAACAAAAAAACTCATCAAAATCCAAAAAAATCGAAGTTGGTTCAAATTCCTTTATTACAATTTGACTAAAAATTTATATACAATCCAAAAAAATGAAAGTAAATTTCATCTAAATTCACTCAAATTTAGCTCCTCCAACAAAAAAATTCATCAAAATCCAAAAAAATCGAAGTTGGTTCAAATTCCTTTATTACAATTTGACTAAAAATTTATATAAAATCCAAAAAAATGAAAGTAAATTTCATCTAAATTCAATCAAATTTAGCTCCTTCTACAAAAAAATTCATCAAAATCCAAAAAATCGAAGTTGGTTTCTAAGTACTTTATTATAATTTGACTAAAAATTTATATAAAATCCAAAAAATAAAAGTAAATTTCATCTAAATTCACTCAAATTTAGCTCCTCCAACAACAAAATTTATCAAAATCCAAAAAATCGAAGTTGGTTTCTAAGTACTTTATTATAATTTGACTAAAAATATATATAAAATCCAAAAAATAAAAGTAAATTTCATCTAAAGCTCCTCCAACAAAAAAATTTATCCAAATCCAAAAAAATCGAAGTTGGTTCAAATTCCTTTATTACAATTTGACTAAAAATTTATATGAAATCAAAAAAAATAGAAGTAAATTTCATCTAAATTTACTCAAATTTAACTACTCCAACAAAAAAACTCATCAAAATCCAAAAAAATCGAAGTTGGTTCAAATTCCTTTATTACAATTTGACTAAAAATGTATATGAAATAAAAAAAAATAGAAATAATTTTCTACTAAATTCACTCAAATTTAACTCCTCCAACAAAAAACTCATCAAAATCCAAAAAAATCGAAGTTTGTTCAAATTCCTTTATTACAATTTGACTAAAAATATATATGAAATCAAAAAAATAGAAGTAAATTTCATCTAAATTTACTCAAATTTAACTACTCCAACAAAAAAACTCATCAAAATCCAAAAAAATCGAAGTTGGTTCAAATTCCTTTATTACAATTTGACTAAAAATTTATATAAAATCCAAAAAAATGAAAGTGAATTTCATCTAAATTCACTCAAATTTAGCTCCTCCAACAAAAAAATTCATCCAAATCCAAAAAAATCGAGGTTGGTTCAAATTCCTTTATTACAATTTGACTAAAAATTTATATGAAATAAAAAAAAAATAGAAATAAATTTCTACTAAATTCACTCAAATTTAACTCCTCCAACAAAAAAATTTATCCAAATCCAAAAAAATCGAAGTTGGTTCAAATTCCTTTATTACAATTTGACTAAAAATTTATATGAAATCAAAAAAAATAGAAGTAAATTTCATCTAAATTTACTCAAATTTAACTACTCCAACAAAAAAACTCATCAAAATCCAAAAAAATCGAAGTTGGTTCAAATTCCTTTATTACAATTTGACTAAAAATGTATATGAAATAAAAAAAAATAGAAATAATTTTCTACTAAATTCATTCAAATTTAACTCCTCCAACAAAAAACTCATCAAAATCCAAAAAAATCGAAGTTTGTTCAAATTCCTTTATTACAATTTGACTAAAAATATATATGAAATCAAAAAAATAGAAGTAAATTTCATCTAAATTTACTCAAATTTAACTACTCCAACAAAAAAACTCATCAAAATCCAAAAAAATCGAAGTTGGTTCAAATTCCTTTATTACAATTTGACTAAAAATTTATATAAAATCCAAAAAAATGAAAGTGAATTTCATCTAAATTCACTCAAATTTAGCTCCTCCAACAAAAAAATTCATCCAAATCCAAAAAAATCGAGGTTGGTTCAAATTCCTTTATTACAATTTGACTAAAAATTTATATGAAATAAAAAAAAAATAGAAATAAATTTCTACTAAATTCACTCAAATTTAACTCCTCCAACAAAAAAATTCATCCAAATCCAAAAAAATCGAAGTTGGTTCAAATTCCTTTATTACAATTTGACTAAAAATTTATATGAAATAAAAAAAATTGAAGTAAATTTCATCTATATTTACTCAAATTTAACTCCTCTAACAAAAAAACTCATCAAAATCCAAAAAAATCGAAGTTGGTTCAAATTACTTTATTACAATTTGACTAAAAATTTATATAAAATCCAAAAAAATAAAAGTAAATTTCATCTACATTCACTCAAATTTAGCTCCTCCAACAAAAAAATTCATCAAAATCCAAAAAAAATCGAAGTTGGTTTCTAAGTACTTTATTACAATTTGACTAAAAATTTATATGAAATAAAAAAAAAAGAAATAAATTTCTACTAAATTCACTCAAATTTAACTCCTCCAACAAAAAAACTCATCAAAATCCGAAAAAATCGAAGTTGGTTCAAACTCCTTTATTACAATTTGACTAAAAATTTATATAAAATCCAAAAAATAAAAGTAAATTTCATCTAAATTAACTCAAATTTAGCTCTTCCAACAAAAAAATTTATCCAAATCCAAAAAAATCGAAGTTGGTTCAAATTCCTTTATTACAATTTGACTAAAAATTTATATTAAATCCAAAAAAATAAAAGTAAATTTCATCTAAATTCACTCAAATTTAGCTCCTCCTACAAAAAAATTTATCCAAATCCAAAAAAATCGAAGTTGGTTCAAATTCCTTTATTACAATTTGACTAAAAATTTATATGTAATAAAAAAAATAGAAGTAAATTTCATCTAAATTTACTCAAATTTAACTACACCAACAAAAAAACTCATCAAAAACCAAAAAAATCGAAGGTGGTTCAAATTCCTTTATTACAATTTGACTAAAAATGTATATGAAATAAAAAAAAATAGAAATAAATTTCATCTAAATTTACTCAAATTTAACTCCTCCAACAAAAAAACTCATCAAAATCCAAAAAAATCGAAGTTGGTTGAAATTCCTTTATTACAATTTGACTAAAAATTTATATACAATCCAAAAAAATAAAAGTAAATTTCATCTAAATTCACTCAAATTTAGCTCCTCCAACAAAAAAATTCATCAAAATCCAAAAAAATCGAAGTTGGTTTCTAAGTACTTTATTATAATTTGACTAAAAATTTATATAAAATCCAAAAAATAAAAGTAAATTTCATCTAAATTCACTCAAATTTAGCTCCTCCAACAACAAAATTTATCAAAATCCAAAAAATCGAAGTTGGTTTCTAAGTACTTTATTATAATTTGACTAAAAATATATATAAAATCCAAAAAATAAAAGTAAATTTCATCTAAAGCTCCTCCAACAAAAAAATTTATCCAAATCCAAAAAAATCGAAGTTGGTTCAAATTCCTTTATTACAATTTGACTAAAAATTTATATGAAATCAAAAAAATAGAAGTAAATTTCATCTAAATTTACTCAAATTTAACTACTCCAACAAAAAAACTCATCAAAATCCAAAAAAATCGAAGTTGGTTCAAATTCCTTTATTACAATTTGACTAAAAATGTATATGAAATAAAAAAAAATAGAAATAATTTTCTACTAAATTCACTCAAATTTAACTCCTCCAACAAAAAACTCATCAAAATCCAAAAAAATCGAAGTTTGTTCAAATTCCTTTATTACAATTTGACTAAAAATATATATGAAATCAAAAAAATAGAAGTAAATTTCATCTAAATTTACTCAAATTTAACTACTCCAACAAAAAAACTCATCAAAATCCAAAAAAATCGAAGTTGGTTCAAATTCCTTTATTACAATTTGACTAAAAATTTATATGTAATAAAAAAAAAAGAAATAAATATCTACTAAATTCACTCAAATTTAACTCCTCCAACAAAAAAACTCATCAAAATCCGAAAAAATCGAAGTTGGTTCAAATTCCTTTATTACAATTTGACTAAAAATTTATATAAAATCCAAAAAATAAAAGTAAATTTCATCTAAATTCACTCAAATTTAGCTCTTCCAACAAAAAAATTTATCCAAATCCAAAAAAATCGAAGTTGGTTCAAATTCCTTTATTACAATTTGACTAAAAATTTATATTAAATCCAAAAAAATAAAAGTAAATTTCATCTAAATTCACTCAAATTTAGCTCCTCCAACAAAAAAATTCATCCAAATCCAAAAAAATCGAGGTTGGTTCAAATTCCTTTATTACAATTTGACTAAAAATTTATATGAAATAAAAAAAAATAGAAATAAATTTCTACTAAATTCACTCAAATTTAACTCCTCCAACAAAAAAACTCATCAAAATCCAAAAAAATCGAAGTTGGTTCAAATTCCTTTATTACAATTTGACTAAAAATTTATATGAAATAAAAAAAATTGAAGTAAATTTCATCTATATTTACTCAAATTTAACTCCTCTAACAAAAAAACTCATCAAAATCCAAAAAAATTGAAGTTGGTTCAAATTCCTTTATTACAATTTGACTAAAAATTTATATAAAATCCAAAAAAATAAAAGTAAATTTCATCTACATTCACTCAAATTTAGCTCCTCCAACAAAAAAATTCATCAAAATCCAAAAAAAATCGAAGTTGGTTTCTAAGTACTTTATTACAATTTGACTAAAAATTTATATGAAATCAAAAAAAAAAGAAATAAATTTCTACTAAATTCACTCAAATTTAACTCCTCCAACAAAAAAACTCATCAAAATCCGAAAAAATCGAAGTTGGTTCAAATTCCTTTATTACAATTTGACTAAAAATTTATATAAAATCCAAAAAATAAAAGTAAATTTCATCTAAATTCACTCAAATTTAGCTCTTCCAACAAAAAAATTTATCCAAATCCAAAAAAATCGAAGTTGGTTCAAATTCCTTTATTACAATTTGACTAAAAATTTATATGAAATAAAAAAAATTGAAGTAAATTTCATCTATATTTACTCAAATTTAACTCCTCTAACAAAAAAACTCATCAAAATCCAAAAAAATTGAAGTTGGTTCAAATTCCTTTATTACAATTTGACTAAAAATTTATATAAAATCCAAAAAAATAAAAGTAAATTTCATCTACATTCACTCAAATTTAGCTCCTCCAACAAAAAAATTCATCAAAATCCAAAAAAATCGAAGTTGGTTTCTAAGTACTTTATTACAATTTGACTAAAAATTTATATGAAATCAAAAAAAAAAGAAATAAATTTCTACTAAATTCACTCAAATTTAACTCCTCCAACAAAAAAACTCATCAAAATCCGAAAAAATCGAAGTTGGTTCAAATTCCTTTATTACAATTTGACTAAAAATTTATATAAAATCCAAAAAATAAAAGTAAATTTCATCTAAATTCACTCAAATTTAGCTCCTCCAACAAAAAAATTCATCAAAATCCAAAAAAATCGAAGTTGGTTCAAATTCCTTTATTACAATTTGACTAAAAATTTATATACAATCCAAAAAAATGAAAGTAAATTTCATCTAAATTCACTCAAATTTAGCTCCTCCAACAAAAAAATTCATCAAAATCCAAAAAAATCGAAGTTGGTTCAAATTCCTTTATTACAATTTGACTAAAAATTTATATAAAATCCAAAAAAATGAAAGTAAATTTCATCTAAATTCAATCAAATTTAGCTCCTTCTACAAAAAAATTCATCAAAATCCAAAAAATCGAAGTTGGTTTCTAAATACTTTATTATAATTTGACTAAAAATTTATATAAAATCCAAAAAATAAAAGTAAATTTCATCTAAATTCACTCAAATTTAGCTCCTCCAACAACAAAATTTATCAAAATCCAAAAAATCGAAGTTGGTTTCTAAGTACTTTATTATAATTTGACTAAAAATATATATAAAATCCAAAAAATAAAAGTAAATTTCATCTAAAGCTCCTCCAACAAAAAAATTTATCCAAATCCAAAAAAATCGAAGTTGGTTCAAATTCCTTTATTACAATTTGACTAAAAATTTATATGAAATCAAAAAAAATAGAAGTAAATTTCATCTAAATTTACTCAAATTTAACTACTCCAACAAAAAAACTCATCAAAATCCAAAAAAATCGAAGTTGGTTCAAATTCCTTTATTACAATTTGACTAAAAATGTATATGAAATAAAAAAAATAGAAATAATTTTCTACTAAATTCACTCAAATTTAACTCCTCCAACAAAAAACTCATCAAAATCCAAAAAAATCGAAGTTTGTTCAAATTCCTTTATTACAATTTGACTAAAAATATATATGAAATCAAAAAAATAGAAGTAAATTTCATCTAAATTTACTCAAATTTAACTACTCCAACAAAAAAACTCATCAAAATCCAAAAAAATCGAAGTTGGTTCAAATTCCTTTATTACAATTTGACTAAAAATTTATATAAAATCCAAAAAAATGAAAGTGAATTTCATCTAAATTCACTCAAATTTAGCTCCTCCAACAAAAAAATTCATCCAAATCCAAAAAAATCGAGGTTGGTTCAAATTCCTTTATTACAATTTGACTAAAAATTTATATGAAATAAAAAAAAAATAGAAATAAATTTCTACTAAATTCACTCAAATTTAACTCCTCCAACAAAAAAATTCATCCAAATCCAAAAAAATCGAAGTTGGTTCAAATTCCTTTATTACAATTTGACTAAAAATTTATATGAAATAAAAAAAATTGAAGTAAATTTCATCTATATTTACTCAAATTTAACTCCTCTAACAAAAAAACTCATCAAAATCCAAAAAAATCGAGGTTGGTTCAAATTCCTTTATTACAATTTGACTAAAAATTTATATGAAATAAAAAAAAAATAGAAATAAATTTCTACTAAATTCACTCAAATTTAACTCCTCCAACAAAAAAATTCATCCAAATCCAAAAAAATCGAAGTTGGTTCAAATTCCTTTATTACAATTTGACTAAAAATTTATATGAAATAAAAAAAATTGAAGTAAATTTCATCTATATTTACTCAAATTTAACTCCTCTAACAAAAAAACTCATCAAAATCCAAAAAAATCGAAGTTGGTTCAAATTCCTTTATTACAATTTGACTAAAAATTTATATAAAATCCAAAAAAATAAAAGTAAATTTCATCTACATTCACTCAAATTTAGCTCCTCCAACAAAAAAATTCATCAAAATCCAAAAAAAATCGAAGTTGGTTTCTAAGTACTTTATTACAATTTGACTAAAAATTTATATGAAATCAAAAAAAAAAGAAATAAATTTCTACTAAATTCACTCAAATTTAACTCCTCCAACAAAAAAACTCATCAAAATCCGAAAAAATCGAAGTTGGTTCAAATTCCTTTATTACAATTTGACTAAAAATTTATATAAAATCCAAAAAATAAAAGTAAATTTCATCTAAATTCACTCAAATTTAGCTCTTCCAACAAAAAAATTTATCCAAATCCAAAAAAATCGAAGTTGGTTCAAATTCCTTTATTACAATTTGACTAAAAATTTATATGAAATAAAAAAAATTGAAGTAAATTTCATCTATATTTACTCAAATTTAACTCCTCTAACAAAAAAACTCATCAAAATCCAAAAAAATTGAAGTTGGTTCAAATTCCTTTATTACAATTTGACTAAAAATTTATATAAAATCCAAAAAAATAAAAGTAAATTTCATCTACATTCACTCAAATTTAGCTCCTCCAACAAAAAAATTCATCAAAATCCAAAAAAATCGAAGTTGGTTTCTAAGTACTTTATTACAATTTGACTAAAAATTTATATGAAATCAAAAAAAAAAGAAATAAATTTCTACTAAATTCTCTCAAATTTAACTCCTCCAACAAAAAAACTCATCAAAATCCGAAAAAATCGAAGTTGGTTCAAATTCCTTTATTACAATTTGACTAAAAATTTATATAAAATCCAAAAAATAAAAGTAAATTTCATCTAAATTCACTCAAATTTAGCTCCTCCTACAAAAAAATTTATCCAAATCCAAAAAAATCGAAGTTGGTTCAAATTCCTTTATTACAATTTGACTAAAAATTTATATGTAATAAAAAAAATAGAAGTAAATTTCATCTAAATTTACTCAAATTTAACTACACCAACAAAAAAACTTATCAAAAACCAAAAAAATCGAAGTTGGTTCAAATTCCTTTATTACAATTTGACTAAAAATGTATATGAAATAAAAAAAAATAGAAATAAATTTCATCTAAATTTACTCAAATTTAACTCCTCCAACAAAAAAACTTATCAAAATCCAAAAAAATCGAAGTTGGTTCAAATTCCTTTATTACAATTTGACTAAAAATTTATATAAAATCCAAAAAAATGAAAGTAAATTTCATCTAAATTCACTCAAATTTAGCTCCTCCAACAAAAAAATTCATCCAAATCCAAAAAAATCGAAGTTGGTTCAAATTCCTTTATTACAATTTGACTAAAAATTTATATGAAATAAAAAAAAAATAGAAATAAATTTCTACTAAATTCACTCAAATTTAACTCCTCCAACAAAAAAACTCATCAAAATCCAAAAAAATCGAAGTTGGTTCAAATTCCTTTATTACAATTTGACTAAAAATTTATATACAATCCAAAAAAATGAAAGTAAATTTCATCTAAATTCACTCAAATTTAGCTCCTCCAACAAAAAAATTCATCAAAATCCAAAAAAATCGAAGTTGGTTCAAATTCCTTTATTACAATTTGACTAAAAATTTATATAAAATCCAAAAAAATGAAAGTAAATTTCATCTAAATTCAATCAAATTTAGCTCCTTCTACAAAAAAATTCATCAAAATCCAAAAAATCGAAGTTGGTTTCTAAGTACTTTATTATAATTTGACTAAAAATTTATATAAAATCCAAAAAATAAAAGTAAATTTCATCTAAATTCACTCAAATTTAGCTCCTCCAACAACAAAATTTATCAAAATCCAAAAAATCGAAGTTGGTTTCTAAGTACTTTATTATAATTTGACTAAAAATATATATAAAATCCAAAAAATAAAAGTAAATTTCATCTAAAGCTCCTCCAACAAAAAAATTTATCCAAATCCAAAAAAATCGAAGTTGGTTCAAATTCCTTTATTACAATTTGACTAAAAATTTATATGAAATCAAAAAAAATAGAAGTAAATTTCATCTAAATTTACTCAAATTTAACTACTCCAACAAAAAAACTCATCAAAATCCAAAAAAATCGAAGTTGGTTCAAATTCCTTTATTACAATTTGACTAAAAATGTATATGAAATAAAAAAAAATAGAAATAATTTTCTACTAAATTCACTCAAATTTAACTCCTCCAACAAAAAACTCATCAAAATCCAAAAAAATCGAAGTTTGTTCAAATTCCTTTATTACAATTTGACTAAAAATATATATGAAATCAAAAAAATAGAAGTAAATTTCATCTAAATTTACTCAAATTTAACTACTCCAACAAAAAAACTCATCAAAATCCAAAAAAATCGAAGTTGGTTCAAATTCCTTTATTACAATTTGACTAAAAATTTATATAAAATCCAAAAAAATGAAAGTGAATTTCATCTAAATTCACTCAAATTTAGCTCCTCCAACAAAAAAATTCATCCAAATCCAAAAAAATCGAGGTTGGTTCAAATTCCTTTATTACAATTTGACTAAAAATTTATATGAAATAAAAAAAAAATAGAAATAAATTTCTACTAAATTCACTCAAATTTAACTCCTCCAACAAAAAAATTCATCCAAATCCAAAAAAATCGAAGTTGGTTCAAATTCTTTTATTACAATTTGACTAAAAATTTATATGAAATAAAAAAAATTGAAGTAAATTTCATCTATATTTACTCAAATTTAACTCCTCTAACAAAAAAACTCATCAAAATCCAAAAAAATCGAAGTTGGTTCAAATTCCTTTATTACAATTTGACTAAAAATTTATATAAAATCCAAAAAAATGAAAGTGAATTTCATCTAAATTCACTCAAATTTAGCTCCTCCAACAAAAAAATTCATCCAAATCCAAAAAAATCGAGGTTGGTTCAAATTCCTTTATTACAATTTGACTAAAAATTTATATGAAATAAAAAAAAAATAGAAATAAATTTCTACTAAATTCACTCAAATTTAACTCCTCCAACAAAAAAATTCATCCAAATCCAAAAAAATCGAAGTTGGTTCAAATTCCTTTATTACAATTTGACTAAAAATTTATATGAAATAAAAAAAATTGAAGTAAATTTCATCTATATTTACTCAAATTTAACTCCTCTAACAAAAAAACTCATCAAAATCCAAAAAAATCGAAGTTGGTTCAAATTCCTTTATTACAATTTGACTAAAAATTTATATAAAATCCAAAAAAATAAAAGTAAATTTCATCTACATTCACTCAAATTTAGCTCCTCCAACAAAAAAATTCATCAAAATCCAAAAAAAATCGAAGTTGGTTTCTAAGTACTTTATTACAATTTGACTAAAAATTTATATGAAATCAAAAAAAAAAGAAATAAATTTCTACTAAATTCACTCAAATTTAACTCCTCCAACAAAAAAACTCATCAAAATCCGAAAAAATCGAAGTTGGTTCAAATTCCTTTATTACAATTTGACTAAAAATTTATATAAAATCCAAAAAATAAAAGTAAATTTCATCTAAATTCACTCAAATTTAGCTCTTCCAACAAAAAAATTTATCCAAATCCAAAAAAATCGAAGTTGGTTCAAATTCCTTTATTACAATTTGACTAAAAATTTATATTAAATCCAAAAAATAAAAGTAAATTTCATCTAAATTCACTCAAATTTAGCTCCTCCTACAAAAAAATTTATCCAAATCCAAAAAAATCGAAGTTGGTTCAAATTCCTTTATTACAATTTGACTAAAAATTTATATGTAATAAAAAAAATAGAAGTAAATTTCATCTAAATTTACTCAAATTTAACTACACCAACAAAAAAACTCATCAAAAACCAAAAAAATCGAAGTTGGTTCAAATTCCTTTATTACAATTTGACTAAAAATGTATATGAAATAAAAAAAAATAGAAATAAATTTCATCTAAATTTACTCAAATTTAACTCCTCCAACAAAAAAACTTATCAAAATCCAAAAAAATCGAAGTTGGTTCAAATTCCTTTATTACAATTTGACTAAAAATTTATATGAAATAAAAAAAAATAGAAATAAATTTCTACTAAATTCACTCAAATTTAACTCCTCCAACAAAAAAACTCATCAAAATCCAAAAAAATCGAAGTTGGTTCAAATTCCTTTATTACAATTTGACTAAAAATTTATATACAATCCAAAAAAATGAAAGTAAATTTCATCTAAATTCACTCAAATTTAGCTCCTCCAACAAAAAAATTCATCAAAATCCAAAAAAATCGAAGTTGGTTCAAATTCCTTTATTACAATTTGACTAAAAATTTATATAAAATCCAAAAAAATGAAAGTAAATTTCATCTAAATTCAATCAAATTTAGCTCCTTCTACAAAAAAATTCATCAAAATCCAAAAAATCGAAGTTGGTTTCTAAGTACTTTATTATAATTTGACTAAAAATTTATATAAAATCCAAAAAATAAAAGTAAATTTCATCTAAATTCACTCAAATTTAGCTCCTCCAACAACAAAATTTATCAAAATCCAAAAAATCGAAGTTGGTTTCTAAGTACTTTATTATAATTTGACTAAAAATATATATAAAATCCAAAAAATAAAAGTAAATTTCATCTAAAGCTCCTCCAACAAAAAAATTTATCCAAATCCAAAAAAATCGAAGTTGGTTCAAATTCCTTTATTACAATTTGACTAAAAATTTATATGAAATCAAAAAAAATAGAAGTAAATTTCATCTAAATTTACTCAAATTTAACTACTCCAACAAAAAAACTCATCAAAATCCAAAAAAATCGAAGTTGGTTCAAATTCCATTATTACAATTTGACTAAAAATGTATATGAAATAAAAAAAAATAGAAATAATTTTCTACTAAATTCACTCAAATTTAACTCCTCCAACAAAAAACTCATCAAAATCCAAAAAAATCGAAGTTTGTTCAAATTCCTTTATTACAATTTGACTAAAAATATATATGAAATCAAAAAAATAGAAGTAAATTTCATCTAAATTTACTCAAATTTAACTACTCCAACAAAAAAACTCATCAAAATCCAAAAAAATCGAAGTTGGTTCAAATTCCTTTATTACAATTTGACTAAAAATTTATATAAAATCCAAAAAAATGAAAGTGAATTTCATCTAAATTCACTCAAATTTAGCTCCTCCAACAAAAAAATTCATCCAAATCCAAAAAAATCGAGGTTGGTTCAAATTCCTTTATTACAATTTGACTAAAAATTTATATGAAATAAAAAAAAAATAGAAATAAATTTCTACTAAATTCACTCAAATTTAACTCCTCCAACAAAAAAATTCATCCAAATCCAAAAAAATCGAAGTTGGTTCAAATTCCTTTATTACAATTTGACTAAAAATTTATATAAAATCCAAAAAAATAAAAGTAAATTTCATCTACATTCACTCAAATTTAGCTCCTCCAACAAAAAAATTCATCAAAATCCAAAAAAAATCGAAGTTGGTTTCTAAGTACTTTATTACAATTTGACTAAAAATTTATATGAAATCAAAAAAAAAAGAAATAAATTTCTACTAAATTCACTCAAATTTAACTCCTCCAACAAAAAAACTCATCAAAATCCGAAAAAATCGAAGTTGGTCCAAATTCCTTTATTACAATTTGACTAAAAATTTATATAAAATCCAAAAAATAAAAGTAAATTTCATCTAAATTCACTCAAATTTAGCTCTTCCAACAAAAAAATTTATCCAAATCCAAAAAAATCGAAGTTGGTTCAAATTCCTTTATTACAATTTGACTAAAAATTTATATTAAATCCAAAAAACTAAAAGTAAATTTCATCTAAATTCACTCAAATTTAGCTCCTCCTACAAAAAAATTTATCCAAATCCAAAAAAATCGAAGTTGGTTCAAATTCCTTTATTACAATTTGACTAAAAATTTATATGTAATAAAAAAAATAGAAGTAAATTTCATCTAAATTTACTCAAATTTAACTACACCAACAAAAAAACTCTTCAAAAACCAAAAAAATCGAAGTTGGTTCAAATTCCTTTATTACAATTTGACTAAAAATGTATATGAAATAAAAAAAAATAGAAATAAATTTCATCTAAATTTACTCAAATTTAACTCCTCCAACAAAAAAACTTATCAAAATCCAAAAAAATCGAAGTTGGTTCAAATTCCTTTATTACAATTTGACTAAAAATTTATATAAAATCCAAAAAAATGAAAGTAAATTTCATCTAAATTCACTCAAATTTAGATCCTCCAACAAAAAAATTCATCCAAATCCAAAAAAATCGAAGTTGGTTCAAATTCCTTTATTACAATTTGACTAAAAATTTATATACAATCCAAAAAAATGAAAGTAAATTTCATCTAAATTCACTCAAATTTAGCTCCTCCAACAAAAAAATTCATCAAAATCCAAAAAAATCGAAGTTGGTTCAAATTCCTTTATTACAATTTGACTAAAAATTTATATAAAATCCAAAAAAATGAAAGTAAATTTCATCTAAATTCAATCAAATTTAGCTCCTTCTACAAAAAAATTCATCAAAATCCAAAAAATCGAAGTTGGTTTCTAAGTACTTTATTATAATTTGACTAAAAATTTATATAAAATCCAAAAAATAAAAGTAAATTTCATCTAAATTCACTCAAATTTAGCTCCTCCAACAACAAAATTTATCAAAATCCAAAAAATCGAAGTTGGTTTCTAAGTACTTTATTATAATTTGACTAAAAATATATATAAAATCCAAAAAATAAAAGTAAATTTCATCTTAAGCTCCTCCAACAAAAAAATTTATCCAAATCCAAAAAAATCGAAGTTGGTTCAAATTCCTTTATTACAATTTGACTAAAAATTTATATGAAATCAAAAAAAATAGAAGTAAATTTCATCTAAATTTACTCAAATTTAACTACTCCAACAAAAAAACTCATCAAAATCCAAAAAAATCGAAGTTGGTTCAAATTCCTTTATTACAATTTGACTAAAAATGTATATGAAATAAAAAAAAATAGAAATAATTTTCTACTAAATTCACTCAAATTTAACACCTCCAACAAAAAACTCATCAAAATCCAAAAAAATCGAAGTTTGTTCAAATTCCTTTATTACAATTTGACTAAAAATATATATGAAATCAAAAAAATAGAAGTAAATTTCAACTAAATTTACTCAAATTTAACTTCTCCAACAAAAAAACTCATCAAAATCCAAAAAAATCGAAGTTGGTTCAAATTCCTTTATTACAATTTGACTAAAAATTTATATAAAATCCAAAAAAATGAAAGTGAATTTCATCTAAATTCACTCAAATTTAGCTCCTCCAACAAAAAAATTCATCCAAATCCAAAAAAATCGAGGTTGGTTCAAATTCCTTTATTACAATTTGACTAAAAATTTATATGAAATAAAAAAAAAGTAGAAATAAATTTCTACTAAATTCACTCAAATTTAACTCCTCCAACAAAAAAATTCATCCAAATCCAAAAAAATCGAAGTTGGTTCAAATTCCTTTATTACAATTTGACTAAAAATTTATATGAAATAAAAAAAATTGAAGTAAATTTCATCTATATTTACTCAAATTTAACTCCTCTAACAAAAAAACTCATCAAAATCCAAAAAAATCGAAGTTGGTTCAAATTCCTTTATTACAATTTGACTAAAAATTTATATAAAATCCAAAAAAAATGAAAGTAAATTTCATCTAAATTCAATCAAATTTAGCTCCTTCTACAAAAAAATTCATCAAAATCCAAAAAATCGAAGTTGGTTTCTAAGTACTTAATTATAATTTGACTAAAAATTTATATAAAATCCAAAAAATAAAAGTAAATTTCATCTAAATTCACTCAAATTTAGCTCCTCCAACAACAAAATTTATCAAAATCCAAAAAATCGAAGTTGGTTTCTAAGTACTTTATTATAATTTGACTAAAAATATATATAAAATCCAAAAAATAAAAGTAAATTTCATCTAAAGCTCCTCCAACAAAAAAATTTTATCCAAATCCAAAAAAATCGAAGTTGGTTCAAATTCCTTTATTACAATTTGACTAAAAATTTATATGAAATCAAAAAAAATAGAAGTAAATTTCATCTAAATTTACTCAAATTTAACTACTCCAACAAAAAAACTCATCAAAATCCAAAAAAATCGAAGTTGGTTCAAATTCCTTTATTACAATTTGACTAAAAATGTATATGAAATAAAAAAAAATAGAAATAATTTTCTACTAAATTCACTCAAATTTAACTCCTCCAACAAAAAACTCATCAAAATCCAAAAAAATCGAAGTTTGTTCAAATTCCTTTATTACAATTTGACTAAAAATATATATGAAATCAAAAAAATAGAAGTAAATTTCATCTAAATTTACTCAAATTTAACTACTCCAACAAAAAAACTCATCAAAATCCAAAAAAATCGAAGTTGGTTCAAATTCCTTTATTACAATTTGACTAAAAATTTATATAAAATCCAAAAAAATGAAAGTGAATTTCATCTAAATTCACTCAAATTTAGCTCCTCCAACAAAAAAATTCATCCAAATCCAAAAAAATCGAGGTTGGTTCAAATTCCTTTATTACAATTTGACTAAAAATTTATATGAAATAAAAAAAAAATAGAAATAAATTTCTACTAAATTCACTCAAATTTAACTCCTCCAACAAAAAAATTCATCCAAATCCAAAAAAATCGAAGTTGGTTCAAATTCCTTTATTACAATTTGACTAAAAATTTATATGAAATAAAAATAATTGAAGTAAATTTCATCTATATTTACTCAAATTTAACTCCTCTAACAAAAAAACTCATCAAAATCCAAAAAAATCGAAGTTGGTTCAAATTCCTTTATTACAATTTGACTAAAAATTTATATAAAATCCAAAAAAATGAAAGTGAATTTCATCTAAATTCACTCAAATTTAGCTCCTCCAACAAAAAAATTCATCCAAATCCAAAAAAATCGAGGTTGGTTCAAATTCCTTTATTACAATTTGACTAAAAATTTATATGAAATAAAAAAAAAATAGAAATAAATTTCTACTAAATTCACTCAAATTTAACTCCTCCAACAAAAAAATTCATCCAAATCCAAAAAAATCGAAGTTGGTTCAAATTCCTTTATTACAATTTGACTAAAAATTTATATGAAATAAAAAAAATTGAAGTAAATTTCATCTATATTTACTCAAATTTAACTCCTCTAACAAAAAAACTCATCAAAATCCAAAAAAATCGAAGTTGGTTCAAATTCCTTTATTACAATTTGACTAAAAATTTATATAAAATCCAAAAAAATAAAAGTAAATTTCATCTACATTCACTCAAATTTAGCTCCTCCAACAAAAAAATTCATCAAAATCCAAAAAAAATCGAAGTTGGTTTCTAAGTACTTTATTACAATTTGACTAAAAATTTATATGAAATCAAAAAAAAAAGAAATAAATTTCTACTAAATTCACTCAAATTTAACTCCTCCAACAAAAAAACTCATCAAAATCCGAAAAAATCGAAGTTGGTTCAAATTCCTTTATTACAATTTGACTAAAAATTTATATAAAATCCAAAAAATAAAAGTAAATTTCATCTAAATTCACTCAAATTTAGCTCTTCCAACAAAAAAATTTATCCAAATCCAAAAAAATCGAAGTTGGTTCAAATTCCTTTATTACAATTTGACTAAAAATTTATATTAAATCCAGAAAAATAAAAGTAAATTTCATCTAAATTCACTCAAATTTAGCTCCTCCTACAAAAAAATTTATCCAAATCCAAAAAAATCGAAGTTGGTTCAAATTCCTTTATTACAATTTGACTAAAAATTTATATGTAATAAAAAAAATAGAAGTAAATTTCATCTAAATTTACTCAAATTTAACTACACCAACAAAAAAACTCATCAAAAACCAAAAAAATCGAAGTTGGTTCAAATTCCTTTATTACAATTTGACTAAAAATGTATATGAAATAAAAAAAAATAGAAATAAATTTCATCTAAATTTACTCAAATTTAACTCCTCCAACAAAAAAACTTATCAAAATCCAAAAAAATCGAAGTTGGTTCAAATTCCTTTATTACAATTTGACTAAAAATTTATATGAAATAAAAAAAAAATAGAAATAAATTTCTACTAAATTCACTCAAATTTAACTCCTCCAACAAAAAAACTCATCAAAATCCAAAAAAATCGAAGTTGGTTCAAATTCCTTTATTACAATTTGACTAAAAATTTATATACAATCCAAAAAAATGAAAGTAAATTTCATCTAAATTCACTCAAATTTAGCTCCTCCAACAAAAAAATTCATCAAAATCCAAAAAAATCGAAGTTGGTTCAAATTCCTTTATTACAATTTGACTAAAAATTTATATAAAATCCAAAAAAATGAAAGTAAATTTCATCTAAATTCAATCAAATTTAGCTCCTTCTACAAAAAAATTCATCAAAATCCAAAAAATCGAAGTTGGTTTCTAAGTACTTTATTATAATTTGACTAAAAATTTATATAAAATCCAAAAAATAAAAGTAAATTTCATCTAAATTCACTCAAATTTAGCTCCTCCAACAACAAAATTTATCAAAATCCAAAAAATCGAAGTTGGTTTCTAAGTACTTTATTATAATTTGACTAAAAATATATATAAAATCCAAAAAATAAAAGTAAATTTCATCTAAAGCTCCTCCAACAAAAAAATTTATCCAAATCCAAAAAAATCGAAGTTGGTTCAAATTCCTTTATTACAATTTGACTAAAAATTTATATGAAATCAAAAAAAATAGAAGTAAATTTCATCTAAATTTACTCAAATTTAACTACTCCAACAAAAAAACTCATCAAAATCCAAAAAAATCGAAGTTGGTTCAAATTCCATTATTACAATTTGACTAAAAATGTATATGAAATAAAAAAAAATAGAAATAATTTTCTACTAAATTCACTCAAATTTAACTCCTCCAACAAAAAACTCATCAAAATCCAAAAAAATCGAAGTTTGTTCAAATTCCTTTATTACAATTTGACTAAAAATATATATGAAATCAAAAAAATAGAAGTAAATTTCATCTAAATTTACTCAAATTTAACTACTCCAACAAAAAAACTCATCAAAATCCAAAAAAATCGAAGTTGGTTCAAATTCCTTTATTACAATTTGACTAAAAATTTATATAAAATCCAAAAAAATGAAAGTGAATTTCATCTAAATTCACTCAAATTTAGCTCCTCCAACAAAAAAATTCATCCAAATCCAAAAAAATCGAGGTTGGTTCAAATTCCTTTATTACAATTTGACTAAAAATTTATATGAAATAAAAAAAAAATAGAAATAAATTTCTACTAAATTCACTCAAATTTAACTCCTCCAACAAAAAAATTCATCCAAATCCAAAAAAATCGAAGTTGGTTCAAATTCCTTTATTACAATTTGACTAAAAATTTATATGAAATAAAAAAAATTGAAGTAAATTTCATCTATATTTACACAAATTTAACTCCTCTAACAAAAAAACTCATCAAAATCCAAAAAAATCGAAGTTGGTTCAAATTCCTTTATTACAATTTGACTAAAAATTTATATAAAATCCAAAAAAATAAAAGTAAATTTCATCTACATTCACTCAAATTTAGCTCCTCCAACAAAAAAATTCATCAAAATCCAAAAAAAATCGAAGTTGGTTTCTAAGTACTTTATTACAATTTGACTAAAAATTTATATGAAATCAAAAAAAAAAGAAATAAATTTCTACTAAATTCACTCAAATTTAACTCCTCCAACAAAAAAACTCATCAAAATCCGAAAAAATCGAAGTTGGTTCAAATTCCTTTATTACAATTTGACTAAAAATTTATATAAAATCCAAAAAATAAAAGTAAATTTCATCTAAATTCACTCAAATTTAGCTCTTCCAACAAAAAAATTTATCCAAATCCAAAAAAATCGAAGTTGGTTCAAATTCCTTTATTACAATTTGACTAAAAATTTATATTAAATCCAAAAAAATAAAAGTAAATTTCATCTAAATTCACTCAAATTTAGCTCCTCCTACAAAAAAATTTATCCAAATCCAAAAAAATCGAAGTTGGTTCAAATTCCTTTATTACAATTTGACTAAAAATTTATATGTAATAAAAAAAATAGAAGTAAATTTCATCTAAATTTACTCAAATTTAACTACACCAACAAAAAAACTCATCAAAAACCAAAAAAATCGAAGTTGGTTCAAATTCCTTTATTACAATTTGACTAAAAATGTATATGAAATAAAAAAAAATAGAAATAAATTTCATCTAAATTTACTCAAATTTAACTCCTCCAACAAAAAAACTTATCAAAATCCAAAAAAATCGAAGTTGGTTCAAATTCCTTTATTACAATTTGACTAAAAATTTATATAAAATCCAAAAAAATGAAAGTAAATTTCATCTAAATTCAATCAAATTTAGCTCCTTCTACAAAAAAATTCATCAAAATCCAAAAAATCGAAGTTGGTTTCTAAGTACTTTATTATAATTTGACTAAAAATTTATATAAAATCCAAAAAATAAAAGTAAATTTCATCTAAATTCACTCAAATTTAGCTCCTCCAACAACAAAATTTATCAAAATCCAAAAAATCGAAGTTGGTTTCTAAGTACTTTATTATAATTTGACTAAAAATATATATAAAATCCAAAAAATAAAAGTAAATTTCATCTAAAGCTCCTCCAACAAAAAAATTTATCCAAATCCAAAAAAATCGAAGTTGGTTCAAATTCCTTTATTACAATTTGACTAAAAATTTATATGAAATCAAAAAAAATAGAAGTAAATTTCATCTAAATTTACTCAAATTTAACTACTCCAACAAAAAAACTCATCAAAATCCAAAAAAATCGAAGTTGGTTCAAATTCCATTATTACAATTTGACTAAAAATGTATATGAAATAAAAAAAAATAGAAATAATTTTCTACTAAATTCACTCAAATTTAACTCCTCCAACAAAAAACTCATCAAAATCCAAAAAAATCGAAGTTTGTTCAAATTCCTTTATTACAATTTGACTAAAAATATATATGAAATCAAAAAAATAGAAGTAAATTTCATCTAAATTTACTCAAATTTAACTACTCCAACAAAAAAACTCATCAAAATCCAAAAAAATCGAAGTTGGTTCAAATTCCTTTATTACAATTTGACTAAAAATTTATATAAAATCCAAAAAAATGAAAGTGAATTTCATCTAAATTCACTCAAATTTAGCTCCTCCAACAAAAAAATTCATCCAAATCCAAAAAAATCGAGGTTGGTTCAAATTCCTTTATTACAATTTGACTAAAAATTTATATGAAATAAAAAAAAAATAGAAATAAATTTCTACTAAATTCACTCAAATTTAACTCCTCCAACAAAAAAATTCATCCAAATCCAAAAAAATCGAAGTTGGTTCAAATTCCTTTATTACAATTTGACTAAAAATTTATATGAAATAAAAAAAATTGAAGTAAATTTCATCTATATTTACACAAATTTAACTCCTCTAACAAAAAAACTCATCAAAATCCAAAAAAATCGAAGTTGGTTCAAATTCCTTTATTACAATTTGACTAAAAATTTATATAAAATCCAAAAAAATAAAAGTAAATTTCATCTACATTCACTCAAATTTAGCTCCTCCAACAAAAAAATTCATCAAAATCCAAAAAAAATCGAAGTTGGTTTCTAAGTACTTTATTACAATTTGACTAAAAATTTATATGAAATAAAAAAAAAAAGAAATAAATTTCTACTAAATTCACTCAAATTTAACTCCTCCAACAAAAAAACTCATCAAAATCCGAAAAAATCGAAGTTGGTTCAAATTCCTTTATTACAATTTGACTAAAAATTTATATAAAATCCAAAAAATAAAAGTAAATTTCATCTAAATTCACTCAAATTTAGCTCTTCCAACAAAAAAATTTATCCAAATCCAAAAAAATCGAAGTTGGTTCAAATTCCTTTATTACAATTTGACTAAAAATTTATATTAAATCCAAAAAAATAAAAGTAAATTTCATCTAAATTCACTCAAATTTAGCTCCTCCTACAAAAAAATTTATCCAAATCCAAAAAAATCGAAGTTGGTTCAAATTCCTTTATTACAATTTGACTAAAAATTTATATGTAATAAAAAAAATAGAAGTAAATTTCATCTAAATTTACTCAAATTTAACTACACCAACAAAAAAACTCATCAAAAACCAAAAAAATCGAAGTTGGTTCAAATTCCTTTATTACAATTTGACTAAAAATGTATATGAAATAAAAAAAAATAGAAATAAATTTCATCTAAATTTACTCAAATTTAACTCCTCCAACAAAAAAACTTATCAAAATCCAAAAAAATCGAAGTTGGTTCAAATTCCTTTATTACAATTTGACTAAAAATTTATATAAAATCCAAAAAAATGAAAGTAAATTTCATCTAAATTCACTCAAATTTAGATCCTCCAACAAAAAAATTCATCCAAATCCAAAAAAATCGAAGTTGGTTCAAATTCCTTTATTACAATTTGACTAAAAATTTATATGAAATAAAAAAAAAATAGAAATAAATTTCTACTAAATTCACTCAAATTTAACTCCTCCAACAAAAAAACTCATCAAAATCCAAAAAAATCGAAGTTGGTTCAAATTCCTTTATTACAATTTGACTAAAAATTTATATACAATCCAAAAAAATGAAAGTAAATTTCATCTAAATTCACTCAAATTTAGCTCCTCCAACAAAAAAATTCATCAAAATCCAAAAAAATCGAAGTTGGTTCAAATTCCTTTATTACAATTTGACTAAAAATTTATATAAAATCCAAAAAAATGAAAGTAAATTTCATCTAAATTCAATCAAATTTAGCTCCTTCTACAAAAAAATTCATCAAAATCCAAAAAATCGAAGTTGGTTTCTAAGTACTTTATTATAATTTGACTAAAAATTTATATAAAATCCAAAAAATAAAAGTAAATTTCATCTAAATTCACTCAAATTTAGCTCCTCCAACAACAAAATTTATCAAAATCCAAAAAATCGAAGTTGGTTTCTAAGTACTTTATTATAATTTGACTAAAAATATATATAAAATCCAAAAAATTAAAGTAAATTTCATCTAAAGCTCCTCCAACAAAAAAATTTATCCAAATCCAAAAAAATCGAAGTTGGTTCAAATTCCTTTATTACAATTTGACTAAAAATTTATATGAAATCAAAAAAAATAGAAGTAAATTTCATCTAAATTTACTCAAATTTAACTACTCCAACAAAAAAACTCATCAAAATCCAAAAAAATCGAAGTTGGTTCAAATTCCTTTATTACAATTTGACTAAAAATGTATATGAAATAAAAAAAAATAGAAATAATTTTCTACTAAATTCACTCAAATTTAACTCCTCCAACAAAAAACTCATCAAAATCCAAAAAAATCGAAGTTTGTTCAAATTCCTTTATTACAATTTGACTAAAAATATATATGAAATCAAAAAAATAGAAGTAAATTTCATCTAAATTTACTCAAATTTAACTACTCCAACAAAAAAACTCATCAAAATCCAAAAAAATCGAAGTTGGTTCAAATTCCTTTATTACAATTTGACTAAAAATTTATATAAAATCCAAAAAAATGAAAGTGAATTTCATCTAAATTCACTCAAATTTAGCTCCTCCAACAAAAAAATTTATCCAAATCCAAAAAAATCGAGGTTGGTTCAAATTCCTTTATTACAATTTGACTAAAAATTTATATGAAATAAAAAAAAAATAGAAATAAATTTCTACTAAATTCACTCAAATTTAACTCCTCCAACAAAAAAATTCATCCAAATCCAAAAAAATCGAAGTTGGTTCAAATTCCTTTATTACAATTTGACTAAAAATTTATATAAAATCCAAAAAAATGAAAGTGAATTTCATCTAAATTCACTCAAATTTAGCTCCTCCAACAAAAAAATTCATCCAAATCCAAAAAAATCGAGGTTGGTTCAAATTCCTTTATTACAATTTGACTAAAAATTTATATGAAATAAAAAAAAAGTAGAAATAAATTTCTACTAAATTCACTCAAATTTAACTCCTCCAACAAAAAAATTCATCCAAATCCAAAAAAATCGAAGTTGGTTCAAATTCCTTTATTACAATTTGACTAAAAATTTATATGAAATAAAAAAAATTGAAGTAAATTTCATCTATATTTACTCAAATTTAACTCCTCTAACAAAAAAACTCATCAAAATCCAAAAAAATCGAAGTTGGTTCAAATTCCTTTATTACAATTTGACTAAAAATTTATATAAAATCCAAAAAAAATGAAAGTAAATTTCATCTAAATTCAATCAAATTTAGCTCCTTCTACAAAAAAATTCATCAAAATCCAAAAAATCGAAGTTGGTTTCTAAGTACTTAATTATAATTTGACTAAAAATTTATATAAAATCCAAAAAATAAAAGTAAATTTCATCTAAATTCACTCAAATTTAGCTCCTCCAACAACAAAATTTATCAAAATCCAAAAAATCGAAGTTGGTTTCTAAGTACTTTATTATAATTTGACTAAAAATATATATAAAATCCAAAAAATAAAAGTAAATTTCATCTAAAGCTCCTCCAACAAAAAAATTTTATCCAAATCCAAAAAAATCGAAGTTGGTTCAAATTCCTTTATTACAATTTGACTAAAAATTTATATGAAATCAAAAAAAATAGAAGTAAATTTCATCTAAATTTACTCAAATTTAACTACTCCAACAAAAAAACTCATCAAAATCCAAAAAAATCGAAGTTGGTTCAAATTCCTTTATTACAATTTGACTAAAAATGTATATGAAATAAAAAAAAATAGAAATAATTTTCTACTAAATTCACTCAAATTTAACTCCTCCAACAAAAAACTCATCAAAATCCAAAAAAATCGAAGTTTGTTCAAATTCCTTTATTACAATTTGACTAAAAATATATATGAAATCAAAAAAATAGAAGTAAATTTCATCTAAATTTACTCAAATTTAACTACTCCAACAAAAAAACTCATCAAAATCCAAAAAAATCGAAGTTGGTTCAAATTCCTTTATTACAATTTGACTAAAAATTTATATAAAATCCAAAAAAATGAAAGTGAATTTCATCTAAATTCACTCAAATTTAGCTCCTCCAACAAAAAAATTCATCCAAATCCAAAAAAATCGAGGTTGGTTCAAATTCCTTTATTACAATTTGACTAAAAATTTATATGAAATAAAAAAAAAATAGAAATAAATTTCTACTAAATTCACTCAAATTTAACTCCTCCAACAAAAAAATTCATCCAAATCCAAAAAAATCGAAGTTGGTTCAAATTCCTTTATTACAATTTGACTAAAAATTTATATGAAATAAAAATAATTGAAGTAAATTTCATCTATATTTACTCAAATTTAACTCCTCTAACAAAAAAACTCATCAAAATCCAAAAAAATCGAAGTTGGTTCAAATTCCTTTATTACAATTTGACTAAAAATTTATATAAAATCCAAAAAAATGAAAGTGAATTTCATCTAAATTCACTCAAATTTAGCTCCTCCAACAAAAAAATTCATCCAAATCCAAAAAAATCGAGGTTGGTTCAAATTCCTTTATTACAATTTGACTAAAAATTTATATGAAATAAAAAAAAAATAGAAATAAATTTCTACTAAATTCACTCAAATTTAACTCCTCCAACAAAAAAATTCATCCAAATCCAAAAAAATCGAAGTTGGTTCAAATTCCTTTATTACAATTTGACTAAAAATTTATATGAAATAAAAAAAATTGAAGTAAATTTCATCTATATTTACTCAAATTTAACTCCTCTAACAAAAAAACTCATCAAAATCCAAAAAAATCGAAGTTGGTTCAAATTCCTTTATTACAATTTGACTAAAAATTTATATAAAATCCAAAAAAATAAAAGTAAATTTCATCTACATTCACTCAAATTTAGCTCCTCCAACAAAAAAATTCATCAAAATCCAAAAAAAATCGAAGTTGGTTTCTAAGTACTTTATTACAATTTGACTAAAAATTTATATGAAATCAAAAAAAAAAGAAATAAATTTCTACTAAATTCACTCAAATTTAACTCCTCCAACAAAAAAACTCATCAAAATCCGAAAAAATCGAAGTTGGTTCAAATTCCTTTATTACAATTTGACTAAAAATTTATATAAAATCCAAAAAATAAAAGTAAATTTCATCTAAATTCACTCAAATTTAGCTCTTCCAACAAAAAAATTTATCCAAATCCAAAAAAATCGAAGTTGGTTCAAATTCCTTTATTACAATTTGACTAAAAATTTATATTAAATCCAGAAAAATAAAAGTAAATTTCATCTAAATTCACTCAAATTTAGCTCCTCCTACAAAAAAATTTATCCAAATCCAAAAAAATCGAAGTTGGTTCAAATTCCTTTATTACAATTTGACTAAAAATTTATATGTAATAAAAAAAATAGAAGTAAATTTCATCTAAATTTACTCAAATTTAACTACACCAACAAAAAAACTCATCAAAAACCAAAAAAATCGAAGTTGGTTCAAATTCCTTTATTACAATTTGACTAAAAATGTATATGAAATAAAAAAAAATAGAAATAAATTTCATCTAAATTTACTCAAATTTAACTCCTCCAACAAAAAAACTTATCAAAATCCAAAAAAATCGAAGTTGGTTCAAATTCCTTTATTACAATTTGACTAAAAATTTATATGAAATAAAAAAAAAATAGAAATAAATTTCTACTAAATTCACTCAAATTTAACTCCTCCAACAAAAAAACTCATCAAAATCCAAAAAAATCGAAGTTGGTTCAAATTCCTTTATTACAATTTGACTAAAAATTTATATACAATCCAAAAAAATGAAAGTAAATTTCATCTAAATTCACTCAAATTTAGCTCCTCCAACAAAAAAATTCATCAAAATCCAAAAAAATCGAAGTTGGTTCAAATTCCTTTATTACAATTTGACTAAAAATTTATATAAAATCCAAAAAAATGAAAGTAAATTTCATCTAAATTCAATCAAATTTAGCTCCTTCTACAAAAAAATTCATCAAAATCCAAAAAATCGAAGTTGGTTTCTAAGTACTTTATTATAATTTGACTAAAAATTTATATAAAATCCAAAAAATAAAAGTAAATTTCATCTAAATTCACTCAAATTTAGCTCCTCCAACAACAAAATTTATCAAAATCCAAAAAATCGAAGTTGGTTTCTAAGTACTTTATTATAATTTGACTAAAAATATATATAAAATCCAAAAAATAAAAGTAAATTTCATCTAAAGCTCCTCCAACAAAAAAATTTATCCAAATCCAAAAAAATCGAAGTTGGTTCAAATTCCTTTATTACAATTTGACTAAAAATTTATATGAAATCAAAAAAAATAGAAGTAAATTTCATCTAAATTTACTCAAATTTAACTACTCCAACAAAAAAACTCATCAAAATCCAAAAAAATCGAAGTTGGTTCAAATTCCATTATTACAATTTGACTAAAAATGTATATGAAATAAAAAAAAATAGAAATAATTTTCTACTAAATTCACTCAAATTTAACTCCTCCAACAAAAAACTCATCAAAATCCAAAAAAATCGAAGTTTGTTCAAATTCCTTTATTACAATTTGACTAAAAATATATATGAAATCAAAAAAATAGAAGTAAATTTCATCTAAATTTACTCAAATTTAACTACTCCAACAAAAAAACTCATCAAAATCCAAAAAAATCGAAGTTGGTTCAAATTCCTTTATTACAATTTGACTAAAAATTTATATAAAATCCAAAAAAATGAAAGTGAATTTCATCTAAATTCACTCAAATTTAGCTCCTCCAACAAAAAAATTCATCCAAATCCAAAAAAATCGAGGTTGGTTCAAATTCCTTTATTACAATTTGACTAAAAATTTATATGAAATAAAAAAAAAATAGAAATAAATTTCTACTAAATTCACTCAAATTTAACTCCTCCAACAAAAAAATTCATCCAAATCCAAAAAAATCGAAGTTGGTTCAAATTCCTTTATTACAATTTGACTAAAAATTTATATGAAATAAAAAAAATTGAAGTAAATTTCATCTATATTTACACAAATTTAACTCCTCTAACAAAAAAACTCATCAAAATCCAAAAAAATCGAAGTTGGTTCAAATTCCTTTATTACAATTTGACTAAAAATTTATATAAAATCCAAAAAAATAAAAGTAAATTTCATCTACATTCACTCAAATTTAGCTCCTCCAACAAAAAAATTCATCAAAATCCAAAAAAAATCGAAGTTGGTTTCTAAGTACTTTATTACAATTTGACTAAAAATTTATATGAAATAAAAAAAAAAAGAAATAAATTTCTACTAAATTCACTCAAATTTAACTCCTCCAACAAAAAAACTCATCAAAATCCGAAAAAATCGAAGTTGGTTCAAATTCCTTTATTACAATTTGACTAAAAATTTATATAAAATCCAAAAAATAAAAGTAAATTTCATCTAAATTCACTCAAATTTAGCTCTTCCAACAAAAAAATTTATCCAAATCCAAAAAAATCGAAGTTGGTTCAAATTCCTTTATTACAATTTGACTAAAAATTTATATTAAATCCAAAAAAATAAAAGTAAATTTCATCTAAATTCACTCAAATTTAGCTCCTCCTACAAAAAAATTTATCCAAATCCAAAAAAATCGAAGTTGGTTCAAATTCCTTTATTACAATTTGACTAAAAATTTATATGTAATAAAAAAAATAGAAGTAAATTTCATCTAAATTTACTCAAATTTAACTACACCAACAAAAAAACTCATCAAAAACCAAAAAAATCGAAGTTGGTTCAAATTCCTTTATTACAATTTGACTAAAAATGTATATGAAATAAAAAAAAATAGAAATAAATTTCATCTAAATTTACTCAAATTTAACTCCTCCAACAAAAAAACTTATCAAAATCCAAAAAAATCGAAGTTGGTTCAAATTCCTTTATTACAATTTGACTAAAAATTTATATAAAATCCAAAAAAATGAAAGTAAATTTCATCTAAATTCACTCAAATTTAGATCCTCCAACAAAAAAATTCATCCAAATCCAAAAAAATCGAAGTTGGTTCAAATTCCTTTATTACAATTTGACTAAAAATTTATATGAAATAAAAAAAAAATAGAAATAAATTTCTACTAAATTCACTCAAATTTAACTCCTCCAACAAAAAAACTCATCAAAATCCAAAAAAATCGAAGTTGGTTCAAATTCCTTTATTACAATTTGACTAAAAATTTATATACAATCCAAAAAAATGAAAGTAAATTTCATCTAAATTCACTCAAATTTAGCTCCTCCAACAAAAAAATTCATCAAAATCCAAAAAAATCGAAGTTGGTTCAAATTCCTTTATTACAATTTGACTAAAAATTTATATAAAATCCAAAAAAATGAAAGTAAATTTCATCTAAATTCAATCAAATTTAGCTCCTTCTACAAAAAAATTCATCAAAATCCAAAAAATCGAAGTTGGTTTCTAAGTACTTTATTATAATTTGACTAAAAATTTATATAAAATCCAAAAAATAAAAGTAAATTTCATCTAAATTCACTCAAATTTAGCTCCTCCAACAACAAAATTTATCAAAATCCAAAAAATCGAAGTTGGTTTCTAAGTACTTTATTATAATTTGACTAAAAATATATATAAAATCCAAAAAATTAAAGTAAATTTCATCTAAAGCTCCTCCAACAAAAAAATTTATCCAAATCCAAAAAAATCGAAGTTGGTTCAAATTCCTTTATTACAATTTGACTAAAAATTTATATGAAATCAAAAAAAATAGAAGTAAATTTCATCTAAATTTACTCAAATTTAACTACTCCAACAAAAAAACTCATCAAAATCCAAAAAAATCGAAGTTGGTTCAAATTCCTTTATTACAATTTGACTAAAAATGTATATGAAATAAAAAAAAATAGAAATAATTTTCTACTAAATTCACTCAAATTTAACTCCTCCAACAAAAAACTCATCAAAATCCAAAAAAATCGAAGTTTGTTCAAATTCCTTTATTACAATTTGACTAAAAATATATATGAAATCAAAAAAATAGAAGTAAATTTCATCTAAATTTACTCAAATTTAACTACTCCAACAAAAAAACTCATCAAAATCCAAAAAAATCGAAGTTGGTTCAAATTCCTTTATTACAATTTGACTAAAAATTTATATAAAATCCAAAAAAATGAAAGTGAATTTCATCTAAATTCACTCAAATTTAGCTCCTCCAACAAAAAAATTTATCCAAATCCAAAAAAATCGAGGTTGGTTCAAATTCCTTTATTACAATTTGACTAAAAATTTATATGAAATAAAAAAAAAATAGAAATAAATTTCTACTAAATTCACTCAAATTTAACTCCTCCAACAAAAAAATTCATCCAAATCCAAAAAAATCGAAGTTGGTTCAAATTCCTTTATTACAATTTGACTAAAAATTTATATAAAATCCAAAAAATAAAAGTAAATTTCATCTAAATTCACTCAAATTTAGCTCTTCCAACAAAAAAATTTATCCAAATCCAAAAAAATCGAAGTTGGTTCAAATTCCTTTATTACAATTTGACTAAAAATTTATATTAAATCCAGAAAAATAAAAGTAAATTTCATCTAAATTCACTCAAATTTAGCTCCTCCTACAAAAAAATTTATCCAAATCCAAAAAAATCGAAGTTGGTTCAAATTCCTTTATTACAATTTGACTAAAAATTTATATGTAATAAAAAAAATAGAAGTAAATTTCATCTAAATTTACTCAAATTTAACTACACCAACAAAAAAACTCATCAAAAACCAAAAAAATCGAAGTTGGTTCAAATTCCTTTATTACAATTTGACTAAAAATGTATATGAAATAAAAAAAAATAGAAATAAATTTCATCTAAATTTACTCAAATTTAACTCCTCCAACAAAAAAACTTATCAAAATCCAAAAAAATCGAAGTTGGTTCAAATTCCTTTATTACAATTTGACTAAAAATTTATATGAAATAAAAAAAAAATAGAAATAAATTTCTACTAAATTCACTCAAATTTAACTCCTCCAACAAAAAAACTCATCAAAATCCAAAAAAATCGAAGTTGGTTCAAATTCCTTTATTACAATTTGACTAAAAATTTATATACAATCCAAAAAAATGAAAGTAAATTTCATCTAAATTCACTCAAATTTAGCTCCTCCAACAAAAAAATTCATCAAAATCCAAAAAAATCGAAGTTGGTTCAAATTCCTTTATTACAATTTGACTAAAAATTTATATAAAATCCAAAAAAATGAAAGTAAATTTCATCTAAATTCAATCAAATTTAGCTCCTTCTACAAAAAAATTCATCAAAATCCAAAAAATCGAAGTTGGTTTCTAAGTACTTTATTATAATTTGACTAAAAATTTATATAAAATCCAAAAAATAAAAGTAAATTTCATCTAAATTCACTCAAATTTAGCTCCTCCAACAACAAAATTTATCAAAATCCAAAAAATCGAAGTTGGTTTCTAAGTACTTTATTATAATTTGACTAAAAATATATATAAAATCCAAAAAATAAAAGTAAATTTCATCTAAAGCTCCTCCAACAAAAAAATTTATCCAAATCCAAAAAAATCGAAGTTGGTTCAAATTCCTTTATTACAATTTGACTAAAAATTTATATGAAATCAAAAAAAATAGAAGTAAATTTCATCTAAATTTACTCAAATTTAACTACTCCAACAAAAAAACTCATCAAAATCCAAAAAAATCGAAGTTGGTTCAAATTCCATTATTACAATTTGACTAAAAATGTATATGAAATAAAAAAAAATAGAAATAATTGTCTACTAAATTCACTCAAATTTAACTCCTCCAACAAAAAACTCATCAAAATCCAAAAAAATCGAAGTTTGTTCAAATTCCTTTATTACAATTTGACTAAAAATATATATGAAATCAAAAAAATAGAAGTAAATTTCATCTAAATTTACTCAAATTTAACTACTCCAACAAAAAAACTCATCAAAATCCAAAAAAATCGAAGTTGGTTCAAATTCCTTTATTACAATTTGACTAAAAATTTATATAAAATCCAAAAAAATGAAAGTGAATTTCATCTAAATTCACTCAAATTTAGCTCCTCCAACAAAAAAATTCATCCAAATCCAAAAAAATCGAGGTTGGTTCAAATTCCTTTATTACAATTTGACTAAAAATTTATATGAAATAAAAAAAAAATAGAAATAAATTTCTACTAAATTCACTCAAATTTAACTCCTCCAACAAAAAAATTCATCCAAATCCAAAAAAATCGAAGTTGGTTCAAATTCCTTTATTACAATTTGACTAAAAATTTATATGAAATAAAAAAAATTGAAGTAAATTTCATCTATATTTACACAAATTTAACTCCTCTAACAAAAAAACTCATCAAAATCCAAAAAAATCGAAGTTGGTTCAAATTCCTTTATTACAATTTGACTAAAAATTTATATAAAATCCAAAAAAATAAAAGTAAATTTCATCTACATTCACTCAAATTTAGCTCCTCCAACAAAAAAATTCATCAAAATCCAAAAAAAATCGAAGTTGGTTTCTAAGTACTTTATTACAATTTGACTAAAAATTTATATGAAATCAAAAAAAAAAGAAATAAATTTCTACTAAATTCACTCAAATTTAACTCCTCCAACAAAAAAACTCATCAAAATCCGAAAAAATCGAAGTTGGTTCAAATTCCTTTATTACAATTTGACTAAAAATTTATATAAAATCCAAAAAATAAAAGTAAATTTCATCTAAATTCACTCAAATTTAGCTCTTCCAACAAAAAAATTTATCCAAATCCAAAAAAATCGAAGTTGGTTCAAATTCCTTTATTACAATTTGACCAAAAATTTATATTAAATCCAAAAAAATAAAAGTAAATTTCATCTAAATTCACTCAAATTTAGCTCCTCCTACAAAAAAATTTATCCAAATCCAAAAAAATCGAAGTTGGTTCAAATTCCTTTATTACAATTTGACTAAAAATTTATATGTAATAAAAAAAATAGAAGTAAATTTCATCTAAATTTACTCAAATTTAACTACACCAACAAAAAAACTCATCAAAAACCAAAAAAATCGAAGTTGGTTCAAATTCCTTTATTACAATTTGACTAAAAATGTATATGAAATAAAAAAAAATAGAAATAAATTTCATCTAAATTTACTCAAATTTAACTCCTCCAACAAAAAAACTTATCAAAATCCAAAAAAATCGAAGTTGGTTCAAATTCCTTTATTACAATTTGACTAAAAATTTATATAAAATCCAAAAAAATGAAAGTAAATTTCATCTAAATTCACTCAAATTTAGATCCTCCAACAAAAAAATTCATCCAAATCCAAAAAAATCGAAGTTGGTTCAAATTCCTTTATTACAATTTGACTAAAAATTTATATGAAATAAAAAAAAAATAGAAATAAATTTCTACTAAATTCACTCAAATTTAACTCCTCCAACAAAAAAACTCATCAAAATCCAAAAAAATCGAAGTTGGTTCAAATTCCTTTATTACAATTTGACTAAAAATTTATATACAATCCAAAAAAATGAAAGTAAATTTCATCTAAATTCACTCAAATTTAGCTCCTCCAACAAAAAAATTCATCAAAATCCAAAAAAATCGAAGTTGGTTCAAATTCCTTTATTACAATTTGACTAAAAATTTATATAAAATCCAAAAAAATGAAAGTAAATTTCATCTAAATTCAATCAAATTTAGCTCCTTCTACAAAAAAATTCATCAAAATCCAAAAAATCGAAGTTGGTTTCTAAGTACTTTATTATAATTTGACTAAAAATTTATATAAAATCCAAAAAATAAAAGTAAATTTCATCTAAATTCACTCAAATTTAGCTCCTCCAACAACAAAATTTATCAAAATCCAAAAAATCGAAGTTGGTTTCTAAGTACTTTATCATAATTTTTCTAAAAATATATATAAAATCCAAAAAATTAAAGTAAATTTCATCTAAAGCTCCTCCAACAAAAAAATTTATCCAAATCCAAAAAAATCGAAGTTGGTTCAAATTCCTTTATTACAATTTGACTAAAAATTTATATGAAATCAAAAAAAATAGAAGTAAATTTCATCTAAATTTACTCAAATTTAACTACTCCAACAAAAAAACTCATCAAAATCCAAAAAAATCGAAGTTGGTTCAAATTCCTTTATTACAATTTGACTAAAAATGTATATGAAATAAAAAAAAATAGAAATAATTTTCTACTAAATTCACTCAAATTTAACTCCTCCAACAAAAAACTCATCAAAATCCAAAAAAATCGAAGTTTGTTCAAATTCCTTTATTACAATTTGACTAAAAATATATATGAAATCAAAAAAATAGAAGTAAATTTCATCTAAATTTACTCAAATTTAACTACTCCAACAAAAAAACTCATCAAAATCCAAAAAAATCGAAGTTGGTTCAAATTCCTTTATTACAATTTGACTAAAAATTTATATAAAATCCAAAAAAATGAAAGTGAATTTCATCTAAATTCACTCAAATTTAGCTCCTCCAACAAAAAAATTTATCCAAATCCAAAAAAATCGAGGTTGGTTCAAATTCCTTTATTACAATTTGACTAAAAATTTATATGAAATAAAAAAAAAATAGAAATAAATTTCTACTAAATTCACTCAAATTTAACTCCTCCAACAAAAAAATTCATCCAAATCCAAAAAAATCGAAGTTGGTTCAAATTCCTTTATTACAATTTGACTAAAAATTTATATGAAATAAAAAAAATTGAAGTAAATTTCATCTATATTTACTCAAATTTAACTCCTCTAACAAAAAAACTCATCAAAATCCAAAAAAATCGAAGTTGGTTCAAATTCCTTTATTACAATTTGACTAAAAATTTATATAAAATCCAAAAAAATAAAAGTAAATTTCATCTACATTCACTCAAATTTAGCTCCTCCAACAAAAAAATTCATCAAAATCCAAAAAAAATCGAAGTTGGTTTCTAAGTACTTTATTACAATTTGACTAAAAATTTATATGAAATCAAAAAAAAAAGAAATAAATTTCTACTAAATTCACTCAAATTTAACTCCTCCAACAAAAAAACTCATCAAAATCCGAAAAAATCGAAGTTGGTTCAAATTCCTTTATTACAATTTGACTAAAAATTTATATAAAATCCAAAAAATAAAAGTAAATTTCATCTAAATTCACTCAAATTTAGCTCTTCCAACAAAAAAATTTATCCAAATCCAAAAAAATCGAAGTTGGTTCAAATTCCTTTATTACAATTTGACTAAAAATTTATATGAAATAAAAAAAATTGAAGTAAATTTCATCTATATTTACTCAAATTTAACTCCTCTAACAAAAAAACTCATCAAAATCCAAAAAAATTGAAGTTGGTTCAAATTCCTTTATTACAATTTGACTAAAAATTTATATAAAATCCAAAAAAATAAAAGTAAATTTCATCTACATTCACTCAAATTTAGCTCCTCCAACAAAAAAATTCATCAAAATCCAAAAAAATCGAAGTTGGTTTCTAAGTACTTTATTACAATTTGACTAAAAATTTATATGAAATCAAAAAAAAAAGAAATAAATTTCTACTAAATTCTCTCAAATTTAACTCCTCCAACAAAAAAACTCATCAAAATCCGAAAAAATCGAAGTTGGTTCAAATTCCTTTATTACAATTTGACTAAAAATTTATATAAAATCCAAAAAATAAAAGTAAATTTCATCTAAATTCACTCAAATTTAGCTCCTCCTACAAAAAAATTTATCCAAATCCAAAAAAATCGAAGTTGGTTCAAATTCCTTTATTACAATTTGACTAAAAATTTATATGTAATAAAAAAAATAGAAGTAAATTTCATCTAAATTTACTCAAATTTAACTACACCAACAAAAAAACTCATCAAAAACCAAAAAAATCGAAGTTGGTTCAAATTCCTTTATTACAATTTGACTAAAAATGTATATGAAATAAAAAAAAATAGAAATAAATTTCATCTAAATTTACTCAAATTTAACTCCTCCAACAAAAAAACTTATCAAAATCCAAAAAAATCGAAGTTGGTTCAAATTCCTTTATTACAATTTGACTAAAAATTTATATAAAATCCAAAAAAATGAAAGTAAATTTCATCTAAATTCACTCAAATTTAGCTCCTCCAACAAAAAAATTCATCCAAATCCAAAAAAATCGAAGTTGGTTCAAATTCCTTTATTACAATTTGACTAAAAATTTATATGAAATAAAAAAAAATAGAAATAAATTTCTACTAAATTCACTCAAATTTAACTCCTCCAACAAAAAAACTCATCAAAATCCAAAAAAATCGAAGTTGGTTCAAATTCCTTTATTACAATTTGACTAAAAATTTATATACAATCCAAAAAAATGAAAGTAAATTTCATCTAAATTCACTCAAATTTAGCTCCTCCAACAAAAAAATTCATCAAAATCCAAAAAAATCGAAGTTGGTTCAAATTCCTTTATTACAATTTGACTAAAAATTTATATAAAATCCAAAAAAATGAAAGTAAATTTCATCTAAATTCAATCAAATTTAGCTCCTTCTACAAAAAAATTCATCAAAATCCAAAAAATCGAAGTTGGTTTCTAAGTACTTTATTATAATTTGACTAAAAATTTATATAAAATCCAAAAAATAAAAGTAAATTTCATCTAAATTCACTCAAATTTAGCTCCTCCAACAACAAAATTTATCAAAATCCAAAAAATCGAAGTTGGTTTCTAAGTACTTTATTATAATTTGACTAAAAATATATATAAAATCCAAAAAATAAAAGTAAATTTCATCTAAAGCTCCTCCAACAAAAAAATTTATCCAAATCCAAAAAAATCGAAGTTGGTTCAAATTCCTTTATTACAATTTGACTAAAAATTTATATGAAATCAAAAAAAATAGAAGTAAATTTCATCTAAATTTACTCAAATTTAACTACTCCAACAAAAAAACTCATCAAAATCCAAAAAAATCGAAGTTGGTTCAAATTCCTTTATTACAATTTGACTAAAAATGTATATGAAATAAAAAAAAATAGAAATAATTTTCTACTAAATTCACTCAAATTTAACTCCTCCAACAAAAAACTCATCAAAATCCAAAAAATCGAAGTTTGTTCAAATTCCTTTATTACAATTTGACTTAAAATATATATGAAATCAAAAAAATAGAAGTAAATTTCATCTAAATTTACTCAAATTTAACTACTCCAACAAAAAAACTCATCAAAATCCAAAAAAATCGAAGTTGGTTCAAATTCCTTTATTACAATTTGACTAAAAATTTATATGAAATCAAAAAAAATAGAAGTAAATTTCATCTAAATTTACTCAAATTTAACTACTCCAACAAAAAAACTCATCAAAATCCAAAAAAATCGAAGTTGGTTCAAATTCCTTTATTACAATTTGACTAAAAATGTATATGAAATAAAAAAAAATAGAAATAATTTTCTACTAAATTCACTCAAATTTAACTCCTCCAACAAAAAACTCATCAAAATCCAAAAAAATCGAAGTTTGTTCAAATTCCTTTATTACAATTTGACTAAAAATATATATGAAATCAAAAAAATAGAAGTAAATTTCATCTAAATTTACTCAAATTTAACTACTCCAACAAAAAAACTCATCAAAATCCAAAAAAATCGAAGTTGGTTCAAATTCCTTTATTACAATTTGACTAAAAATTTATATAAAATCCAAAAAAATGAAAGTGAATTTCATCTAAATTCACTCAAATTTAGCTCCAACAAAAAAACTCATCAAGATCCAAAAAAATCGAAGTTGGTTCAAATTCCTTTATTACAATTTGACTAAAAATTTATATGAAATCAAAAAAAATAGAAGTATATTTCATCTAAATTCACTCAAATTTAACTCCTCCAACAAAAAAATTCATCAAAATTAAAAAAAAATCGAAGTTGGTTCAAATTCCTTTATTACAATTTGACTAAAAATTTATATAAAATCCAAAAAATAAAAGTAAATTTCATCTAAATTCACTCAAATTTAGCTCCTCCTACAAAAAAATTTATCCAAATCCAAAAAAATCGAAGTTGGTTCAAATTCCTTTATTACAATTTGACTAAAAATGTATATGAAATAAAAAAAAAATAGAAATAATTTTCTACTAAATTCACTCAAATTTAACTCCTCCAACAAAAAAACTCATCAAAATCCAAAAAAATCGAAGTTGGTGCAAATTCCTTTATTACAATTTGACTAAAAATTTATATGAAATAAAAAAATAGAAGTAAATTTCATCTAAAGTTACTCAAGTTTAGCTCCTCCAACAAAAAAACTCATCAAAATCCAAAAAAATCGAAGTTGGTTCAAATTCCTTTATTACAATTTGACTAAAAATTTATATAAAATCCAAAAAAATAAAAGTAAATTTCATCTAAATTCACTCAAATTTAGGTCCTCCAACAAAAAAATTCATCAAAATCCAAAAAAATCGAAGTTGGTTTCTAAGTACTTTATTATAATTTGACTAAAAATTTATATAAAATCCAAAAAATAAAAGTAAATTTCATCTAAATTCACTCAAATTTAGCTCCTCCAACAACAAAATTTATCAAAATCCAAAAAATCGAAGTTGGTTTCTAAGTACTTTATTATAATTTAACTAAAAATTTATATAAAATCCAAAAAATAAAAGTAAATTTCATCTAAATTCACTCAAATTTAGCTCCTCCAACAACAAAATTTATCAAAATCCAAAAAATCGAAGTTGGTTTCTAAGTACTTTATTATAATTTGACTAAAAATTTATATAAAATCCAAAAAATAAAAGTAAATTTCATCTAAAGCTCCTCCAACAAAAAAATTTATCCAAATCCAAAAAAATCGAAGTTGGTTCAAATTCCTTTATTACAATTTGACTAAAAATTTATATGAAATCAAAAAAAATAGAAGTAAATTTCATCTAAATTCACTCAAATTTAGCTCCTCCAACAAAAAAATTCATCAAAATCCAAAAAAATCGAAGTTGTTTCAAATCCCTTTATTACAATTTGACTAAAAATTTATATAAAATCCAAAAAAAGGTGTTAATTTCATCTAAATTTACTCAAATTTAACTCCTCCAACAACCAAAACCATAAAAATCCAAAAAAATCGAAGTTGGTTTCAAAGTACTTTATTACAATTTGACTAAAAAATTATATGAAATAAAAAAAAATACAAGAAAATTTCATCTAAATTCAGTCAAATTTAACTCCAACAAAAAAACTCATCAAAATCCAAAAAAATCGAAGTTGGTTCAAATTCCTTTATTACAATTTGACTAAAAATTTATATGAAATCAAAAAAAATAGAAGTAAATTTCATCTAAATTCACTCAAATTTAACTCCTCCAACAAAAAAATTCATCAAAATTAAAAAAAAATCGAAGTTGGTTCAAATTCCTTTATTACAATTTGACTAAAAATTTATATAAAATCCAAAAAATAAAAGTAAATTTCATCTTAATTCACTCAAATTTAGCTCCTCCTACAAAAAAATTTATCCAAATCCAAAAAAATCGAAGTTGGTTCAAATTCCTTTATTACAATTTGACTAAAAATTTATATGTAATAAAAAAAAATAGAAGTAAATTTCATCTAAATTTACACAAATTTAACTACTCCAACAAAAAAACTCATCAAAAACCAAAAAAATCGAAGTTGGTTCAAATTCCTTTATTACATTTGACTAAAAATGTATATGAAATAAAAAAAAATAGAAATAATTTTCTACTAAATTCACTCAAATTTAACTCCTCCAACAAAAAAACTCATCAAAATCCAAAAAAATCGAAGTTGGTTCAAATTCCTTTATTACAATTTGACTAAAAATATATATGAAATCAAAAAAATAGAAGTAAATTTCATCTAAATTTACTCAAATTTAACTACTCCAACAAAAAAACTCATCAAAATCCAAAAAAATCGAAGTTGGTTCAAATTCCTTTATTACAATTTGACTAAAAATTTATATAAAATCCAAAAAAATGAAAGTGAATTTCATCTAAATTCACTCAAATTTAGCTCCTCCAACAAAAAAATTCATCCAAATCCAAAAAAATCGAGGTTGGTTCAAATTCCTTTATTACAATTTGACTAAAAATTTATATGAAATAAAAAAAAAATAGAAATAAATTTCTACTAAATTCACTCAAATTTAACTCCTCCAACAAAAAAATTCATCCAAATCCAAAAAAATCGAAGTTGGTTCAAATTCCTTTATTACAATTTGACTAAAAATTTATATGAAATAAAAAAAATTGAAGTAAATTTCATCTATATTTACACAAATTTAACTCCTCTAACAAAAAAACTCATCAAAATCCAAAAAAATCGAAGTTGGTTCAAATTCCTTTATTACAATTTGACTAAAAATTTATATAAAATCCAAAAAAATAAAAGTAAATTTCATCTACATTCACTCAAATTTAGCTCCTCCAACAAAAAAATTCATCAAAATCCAAAAAAAATCGAAGTTGGTTTCTAAGTACTTTATTACAATTTGACTAAAAATTTATATGAAATCAAAAAAAAAAGAAATAAATTTCTACTAAATTCACTCAAATTTAACTCCTCCAACAAAAAAACTCATCAAAATCCGAAAAAATCGAAGTTGGTTCAAATTCCTTTATTACAATTTGACTAAAAATTTATATAAAATCCAAAAAATAAAAGTAAATTTCATCTAAATTCACTCAAAGTTAGCTCTTCCAACAAAAAAATTTATCCAAATCCAAAAAAATCGAAGTTGGTTCAAATTCCTTTATTACAATTTGACTAAAAATTTATATTAAATCCAAAAAAATAAAAGTAAATTTCATCTAAATTCACTCAAATTTAGCTCCTCCTACAAAAAAATTTATCCAAATCCAAAAAAATCGAAGTTGGTTCAAATTCCTTTATTACAATTTGACTAAAAATTTATATGTAATAAAAAAAATAGAAGTAAATTTCATCTAAATTTACTCAAATTTAACTACACCAACAAAAAAACTCATCAAAAACCAAAAAAATCGAAGTTGGTTCAAATTCCTTTATTACAATTTGACTAAAAATGTATATGAAATAAAAAAAAATAGAAATAAATTTCATCTAAATTTACTCAAATTTAACTCCTCCAACAAAAAAACTTATCAAAATCCAAAAAAATCGAAGTTGGTTCAAATTCCTTTATTACAATTTGACTAAAAATTTATATAAAATCCAAAAAAATGAAAGTAAATTTCATCTAAATTCACTCAAATTTAGATCCTCCAACAAAAAAATTCATCCAAATCCAAAAAAATCGAAGTTGGTTCAAATTCCTTTATTACAATTTGACTAAAAATTTATATGAAATAAAAAAAAAATAGAAATAAATTTCTACTAAATTCACTCAAATTTAACTCCTCCAACAAAAAAACTCATCAAAATCCAAAAAAATCGAAGTTGGTTCAAATTCCTTTATTACAATTTGACTAAAAATTTATATACAATCCAAAAAAATGAAAGTAAATTTCATCTAAATTGACTCAAATTTAGCTCCTCCAACAAAAAAATTCATCAAAATCCAAAAAAATCGAAGTTGGTTCAAATTCCTTTATTACAATTTGACTAAAAATTTATATAAAATCCAAAAAAATGAAAGTAAATTTCATCTAAATTCAATCAAATTTAGCTCCTTCTACAAAAAAATTCATCAAAATCCAAAAAATCGAAGTTGGTTTCTAAGTACTTTATTATAATTTGACTAAAAATTTATATAAAATCCAAAAAATAAAAGTAAATTTCATCTAAATTCACTCAAATTTAGCTCCTCCAACAACAAAATTTATCAAAATCCAAAAAATCGAAGTTGGTTTCTAAGTACTTTATTATAATTTGACTAAAAATATATATAAAATCCAAAAAATTAAAGTAAATTTCATCTAAAGCTCCTCCAACAAAAAAATTTATCCAAATCCAAAAAAATCGAAGTTGGTTCAAATTCCTTTATTACAATTTGACTAAAAATTTATATGAAATCAAAAAAAATAGAAGTAAATTTCATCTAAATTTACTCAAATTTAACTACTCCAACAAAAAAACTCATCAAAATCCAAAAAAATCGAAGTTGGTTCAAATTCCTTTATTACAATTTGACTAAAAATGTATATGAAATAAAAAAAAATAGAAATAATTTTCTACTAAATTCACTCAAATTTAACTCCTCCAACAAAAAACTCATCAAAATCCAAAAAAATCGAAGTTGGTGCAAATTCCTTTATTACAATTTGACTAAAAATTTATATGAAATAAAAAAATAGAAGTAAATTTCATCTAAAGTTACTCAAGTTTAGCTCCTCCAACAAAAAAACTCATCAAAATCCAAAAAAATCGAAGTTGGTTCAAATTCCTTTATTACAATTTGACTAAAAATTTATATAAAATCCAAAAAAATAAAAGTAAATTTCATCTAAATTCACTCAAATTTAGATCCTCCAACAAAAAAATTCATCAAAATCCAAAAAAATCGAAGTTGGTTTCTAAGTACTTTATTATAATTTGACTAAAAATTTATATAAAATCCAAAAAATAAAAGTAAATTTCATCTAAATTCACTCAAATTTAGCTCCTCCAACAACAAAATTTATCAAAATCCAAAAAATCGAAGTTGGTTTCTAAGTACTTTATTATAATTTGACTAAAAATTTATATAAAATCCAAAAAATAAAAGTAAATTTCATCTAAATTCACTCAAATTTAGCTCCTCCAACAACAAAATTTATCAAAATCCAAAAAATCGAAGTTGGTTTCTAAGTACTTTATTATAATTTGACTAAAAATTTATATAAAATCCAAAAAATAAAAGTAAATTTCATCTAAAGCTCCTCCAACAAAAAAATTTATCCAAATCCAAAAAAATCGAAGTTGGTTCAAATTCCTTTATTACAATTTGACTAAAAATTTATATGAAATCAAAAAAAATAGAAGTAAATTTCATCTAAATTCACTCAAATTTAGCTCCTCCAACAAAAAAATTCATCAAAATCCAAAAAAATCGAAGTTGTTTCAAATCCCTTTATTACAATTTGACTAAAAATTTATATAAAATCCAAAAAAAGGTGTTAATTTCATCTAAATTTACTCAAATTTAACTCCTCCAACAACCAAAACCATAAAAATCCAAAAAAATCGAAGTTGGTTTCAAAGTACTTTATTACAATTTGACTAAAAAATTATATGAAATAAAAAAAAATACAAGAAAATTTCATCTAAATTCAGTCAAATTTAACTCCAACAAAAAAACTCATCAAAATCCAAAAAAATCGAAGTTGGTTCAAATTCCTTTATTACAATTTGACTAAAAATTTATATGAAATCAAAAAAAATAGAAGTAAATTTCATCTAAATTCACTCAAATTTAACTCCTCCAACAAAAAAATTCATCAAAATTAAAAAAAAATCGAAGTTGGTTCAAATTCCTTTATTACAATTTGACTAAAAATTTATATAAAATCCAAAAAATAAAAGTAAATTTCATCTTAATTCACTCAAATTTAGCTCCTCCTACAAAAAAATTTATCCAAATCCAAAAAAATCGAAGTTGGTTCAAATTCCTTTATTACAATTTGACTAAAAATTTATATGTAATAAAAAAAATAGAAGTAAATTTCATCTAAATTTACACAAATTTAACTACTCCAACAAAAAAACTCATCAAAAACCAAAAAAATCGAAGTTGGTTCAAATTCCTTTATTACATTTGACTAAAAATGTATATGAAATAAAAAAAAATAGAAATAATTTTCTACTAAATTCACTCAAATTTAACTCCTCCAACAAAAAAACTCATCAAAATCCAAAAAAATCGAAGTTGGTTCAAATTCCTTTATTACAATTTGACTAAAAATATATATGAAATCAAAAAAATAGAAGTAAATTTCATCTAAATTTACTCAAATTTAACTACTCCAACAAAAAAACTCATCAAAATCCAAAAAAATCGAAGTTGGTTCAAATTCCTTTATTACAATTTGACTAAAAATTTATATAAAATCCAAAAAAATGAAAGTGAATTTCATCTAAATTCACTCAAATTTAGCTCCTCCAACAAAAAAATTCATCCAAATCCAAAAAAATCGAGGTTGGTTCAAATTCCTTTATTACAATTTGACTAAAAATTTATATGAAATAAAAAAAAAATAGAAATAAATTTCTACTAAATTCACTCAAATTTAACTCCTCCAACAAAAAAATTCATCCAAATCCAAAAAAATCGAAGTTGGTTCAAATTCCTTTATTACAATTTGACTAAAAATTTATATGAAATAAAAAAAATTGAAGTAAATTTCATCTATATTTACACAAATTTAACTCCTCTAACAAAAAAACTCATCAAAATCCAAAAAAATCGAAGTTGGTTCAAATTCCTTTATTACAATTTGACTAAAAATTTATATAAAATCCAAAAAAATAAAAGTAAATTTCATCTACATTCACTCAAATTTAGCTCCTCCAACAAAAAAATTCATCAAAATCCAAAAAAAATCGAAGTTGGTTTCTAAGTACTTTATTACAATTTGACTAAAAATTTATATGAAATCAAAAAAAAAAGAAATAAATTTCTACTAAATTCACTCAAATTTAACTCCTCCAACAAAAAAACTCATCAAAATCCGAAAAAATCGAAGTTGGTTCAAATTCCTTTATTACAATTTGACTAAAAATTTATATAAAATCCAAAAAATAAAAGTAAATTTCATCTAAATTCACTCAAAGTTAGCTCTTCCAACAAAAAAATTTATCCAAATCCAAAAAAATCGAAGTTGGTTCAAATTCCTTTATTACAATTTGACTAAAAATTTATATTAAATCCAAAAAAATAAAAGTAAATTTCATCTAAATTCACTCAAATTTAGCTCCTCCTACAAAAAAATTTATCCAAATCCAAAAAAATCGAAGTTGGTTCAAATTCCTTTATTACAATTTGACTAAAAATTTATATGTAATAAAAAAAATAGAAGTAAATTTCATCTAAATTTACTCAAATTTAACTACACCAACAAAAAAACTCATCAAAAACCAAAAAAATCGAAGTTGGTTCAAATTCCTTTATTACAATTTGACTAAAAATGTATATGAAATAAAAAAAAATAGAAATAAATTTCATCTAAATTTACTCAAATTTAACTCCTCCAACAAAAAAACTTATCAAAATCCAAAAAAATCGAAGTTGGTTCAAATTCCTTTATTACAATTTGACTAAAAATTTATATAAAATCCAAAAAAATGAAAGTAAATTTCATCTAAATTCACTCAAATTTAGATCCTCCAACAAAAAAATTCATCCAAATCCAAAAAAATCGAAGTTGGTTCAAATTCCTTTATTACAATTTGACTAAAAATTTATATGAAATAAAAAAAAAATAGAAATAAATTTCTACTAAATTCACTCAAATTTAACTCCTCCAACAAAAAAACTCATCAAAATCCAAAAAAATCGAAGTTGGTTCAAATTCCTTTATTACAATTTGACTAAAAATTTATATACAATCCAAAAAAATGAAAGTAAATTTCATCTAAATTGACTCAAATTTAGCTCCTCCAACAAAAAAATTCATCAAAATCCAAAAAAATCGAAGTTGGTTCAAATTCCTTTATTACAATTTGACTAAAAATTTATATAAAATCCAAAAAAATGAAAGTAAATTTCATCTAAATTCAATCAAATTTAGCTCCTTCTACAAAAAAATTCATCAAAATCCAAAAAATCGAAGTTGGTTTCTAAGTACTTTATTATAATTTGACTAAAAATTTATATAAAATCCAAAAAATAAAAGTAAATTTCATCTAAATTCACTCAAATTTAGCTCCTCCAACAACAAAATTTATCAAAATCCAAAAAATCGAAGTTGGTTTCTAAGTACTTTATTATAATTTGACTAAAAATATATATAAAATCCAAAAAATTAAAGTAAATTTCATCTAAAGCTCCTCCAACAAAAAAATTTATCCAAATCCAAAAAAATCGAAGTTGGTTCAAATTCCTTTATTACAATTTGACTAAAAATTTATATGAAATCAAAAAAAATAGAAGTAAATTTCATCTAAATTTACTCAAATTTAACTACTCCAACAAAAAAACTCATCAAAATCCAAAAAAATCGAAGTTGGTTCAAATTCCTTTATTACAATTTGACTAAAAATGTATATGAAATAAAAAAAAATAGAAATAATTTTCTACTAAATTCACTCAAATTTAACTCCTCCAACAAAAAACTCATCAAAATCCAAAAAAATCGAAGTTTGTTCAAATTCCTTTATTACAATTTGACTAAAAATATATATGAAATCAAAAAAATAGAAGTAAATTTCATCTAAATTTACTCAAATTTAACTACTCCAACAAAAAAACTCATCAAAATCCAAAAAAATCGAAGTTGGTTCAAATTCCTTTATTACAATTTGACTAAAAATTTATATAAAATCCAAAAAAATGAAAGTGAATTTCATCTAAATTCACTCAAATTTAGCTCCTCCAACAAAAAAATTTATCCAAATCCAAAAAAATCGAGGTTGGTTCAAATTCCTTTATTACAATTTGACTAAAAATTTATATGAAATAAAAAAAAAATAGAAATAAATTTCTACTAAATTCACTCAAATTTAACTCCTCCAACAAAAAAATTCATCCAAATCCAAAAAAATCGAAGTTGGTTCAAATTCCTTTATTACAATTTGACTAAAAATTTATATGAAATAAAAAAAATTGAAGTAAATTTCATCTATATTTACTCAAATTTAACTCCTCTAACAAAAAAACTCATCAAAATCCAAAAAAATCGAAGTTGGTTCAAATTCCTTTATTACAATTTGACTAAAAATTTATATAAAATCCAAAAAAATAAAAGTAAATTTCATCTACATTCACTCAAATTTAGCTCCTCCAACAAAAAAATTCATCAAAATCCAAAAAAAATCGAAGTTGGTTTCTAAGTACTTTATTACAATTTGACTAAAAATTTATATGAAATCAAAAAAAAAAGAAATAAATTTCTACTAAATTCACTCAAATTTAACTCCTCCAACAAAAAAACTCATCAAAATCCGAAAAAATCGAAGTTGGTTCAAATTCCTTTATTACAATTTGACTAAAAATTTATATAAAATCCAAAAAATAAAAGTAAATTTCATCTAAATTCACTCAAATTTAGCTCTTCCAACAAAAAAATTTATCCAAATCCAAAAAAATCGAAGTTGGTTCAAATTCCTTTATTACAATTTGACTAAAAATTTATATGAAATAAAAAAAATTGAAGTAAATTTCATCTATATTTACTCAAATTTAACTCCTCTAACAAAAAAACTCATCAAAATCCAAAAAAATTGAAGTTGGTTCAAATTCCTTTATTACAATTTGACTAAAAATTTATATAAAATCCAAAAAAATAAAAGTAAATTTCATCTACATTCACTCAAATTTAGCTCCTCCAACAAAAAAATTCATCAAAATCCAAAAAAATCGAAGTTGGTTTCTAAGTACTTTATTACAATTTGACTAAAAATTTATATGAAATCAAAAAAAAAAGAAATAAATTTCTACTAAATTCTCTCAAATTTAACTCCTCCAACAAAAAAACTCATCAAAATCCGAAAAAATCGAAGTTGGTTCAAATTCCTTTATTACAATTTGACTAAAAATTTATATAAAATCCAAAAAATAAAAGTAAATTTCATCTAAATTCACTCAAATTTAGCTCCTCCTACAAAAAAATTTATCCAAATCCAAAAAAATCGAAGTTGGTTCAAATTCCTTTATTACAATTTGACTAAAAATTTATATGTAATAAAAAAAATAGAAGTAAATTTCATCTAAATTTACTCAAATTTAACTACACCAACAAAAAAACTCATCAAAAACCAAAAAAATCGAAGTTGGTTCAAATTCCTTTATTACAATTTGACTAAAAATGTATATGAAATAAAAAAAAATAGAAATAAATTTCATCTAAATTTACTCAAATTTAACTCCTCCAACAAAAAAACTTATCAAAATCCAAAAAAATCGAAGTTGGTTCAAATTCCTTTATTACAATTTGACTAAAAATTTATATAAAATCCAAAAAAATGAAAGTAAATTTCATCTAAATTCACTCAAATTTAGCTCCTCCAACAAAAAAATTCATCCAAATCCAAAAAAATCGAAGTTGGTTCAAATTCCTTTATTACAATTTGACTAAAAATTTATATGAAATAAAAAAAAATAGAAATAAATTTCTACTAAATTCACTCAAATTTAACTCCTCCAACAAAAAAACTCATCAAAATCCAAAAAAATCGAAGTTGGTTCAAATTCCTTTATTACAATTTGACTAAAAATTTATATACAATCCAAAAAAATGAAAGTAAATTTCATCTAAATTCACTCAAATTTAGCTCCTCCAACAAAAAAATTCATCAAAATCCAAAAAAATCGAAGTTGGTTCAAATTCCTTTATTACAATTTGACTAAAAATTTATATAAAATCCAAAAAAATGAAAGTAAATTTCATCTAAATTCAATCAAATTTAGCTCCTTCTACAAAAAAATTCATCAAAATCCAAAAAATCGAAGTTGGTTTCTAAGTACTTTATTATAATTTGACTAAAAATTTATATAAAATCCAAAAAATAAAAGTAAATTTCATCTAAATTCACTCAAATTTAGCTCCTCCAACAACAAAATTTATCAAAATCCAAAAAATCGAAGTTGGTTTCTAAGTACTTTATTATAATTTGACTAAAAATATATATAAAATCCAAAAAATAAAAGTAAATTTCATCTAAAGCTCCTCCAACAAAAAAATTTATCCAAATCCAAAAAAATCGAAGTTGGTTCAAATTCCTTTATTACAATTTGACTAAAAATTTATATGAAATCAAAAAAAATAGAAGTAAATTTCATCTAAATTTACTCAAATTTAACTACTCCAACAAAAAAACTCATCAAAATCCAAAAAAATCGAAGTTGGTTCAAATTCCTTTATTACAATTTGACTAAAAATGTATATGAAATAAAAAAAAATAGAAATAATTTTCTACTAAATTCACTCAAATTTAACTCCTCCAACAAAAAAATTCATCAAAATCCAAAAAAAATCGAAGTTGGTTTCTAAGTACTTTATTACAATTTGACTAAAAATTTATATGAAATCAAAAAAAAAAGAAATAAATTTCTACTAAATTCACTCAAATTTAACTCCTCCAACAAAAAAACTCATCAAAATCCGAAAAAATCGAAGTTGGTTCAAATTCCTTTATTACAATTTGACTAAAAATTTATATAAAATCCAAAAAATAAAAGTAAATTTCATCTAAATTCACTCAAATTTAGCTCTTCCAACAAAAAAATTTATCCAAATCCAAAAAAATCGAAGTTGGTTCAAATTCCTTTATTACAATTTGACCAAAAATTTATATTAAATCCAAAAAAATAAAAGTAAATTTCATCTAAATTCACTCAAATTTAGCTCCTCCTACAAAAAAATTTATCCAAATCCAAAAAAATCGAAGTTGGTTCAAATTCCTTTATTACAATTTGACTAAAAATTTATATGTAATAAAAAAAATAGAAGTAAATTTCATCTAAATTTACTCAAATTTAACTACACCAACAAAAAAACTCATCAAAAACCAAAAAAATCGAAGTTGGTTCAAATTCCTTTATTACAATTTGACTAAAAATGTATATGAAATAAAAAAAAATAGAAATAAATTTCATCTAAATTTACTCAAATTTAACTCCTCCAACAAAAAAACTTATCAAAATCCAAAAAAATCGAAGTTGGTTCAAATTCCTTTATTACAATTTGACTAAAAATTTATATAAAATCCAAAAAAATGAAAGTAAATTTCATCTAAATTCACTCAAATTTAGATCCTCCAACAAAAAAATTCATCCAAATCCAAAAAAATCGAAGTTGGTTCAAATTCCTTTATTACAATTTGACTAAAAATTTATATGAAATAAAAAAAAAATAGAAATAAATTTCTACTAAATTCACTCAAATTTAACTCCTCCAACAAAAAAACTCATCAAAATCCAAAAAAATCGAAGTTGGTTCAAATTCCTTTATTACAATTTGACTAAAAATTTATATACAATCCAAAAAAATGAAAGTAAATTTCATCTAAATTCACTCAAATTTAGCTCCTCCAACAAAAAAATTCATCAAAATCCAAAAAAATCGAAGTTGGTTCAAATTCCTTTATTACAATTTGACTAAAAATTTATATAAAATCCAAAAAAATGAAAGTAAATTTCATCTAAATTCAATCAAATTTAGCTCCTTCTACAAAAAAATTCATCAAAATCCAAAAAATCGAAGTTGGTTTCTAAGTACTTTATTATAATTTGACTAAAAATTTATATAAAATCCAAAAAATAAAAGTAAATTTCATCTAAATTCACTCAAATTTAGCTCCTCCAACAACAAAATTTATCAAAATCCAAAAAATCGAAGTTGGTTTCTAAGTACTTTATCATAATTTTTCTAAAAATATATATAAAATCCAAAAAATTAAAGTAAATTTCATCTAAAGCTCCTCCAACAAAAAAATTTATCCAAATCCAAAAAAATCGAAGTTGGTTCAAATTCCTTTATTACAATTTGACTAAAAATTTATATGAAATCAAAAAAAATAGAAGTAAATTTCATCTAAATTTACTCAAATTTAACTACTCCAACAAAAAAACTCATCAAAATCCAAAAAAATCGAAGTTGGTTCAAATTCCTTTATTACAATTTGACTAAAAATGTATATGAAATAAAAAAAAATAGAAATAATTTTCTACTAAATTCACTCAAATTTAACTCCTCCAACAAAAAACTCATCAAAATCCAAAAAAATCGAAGTTTGTTCAAATTCCTTTATTACAATTTGACTAAAAATATATATGAAATCAAAAAAATAGAAGTAAATTTCATCTAAATTTACTCAAATTTAACTACTCCAACAAAAAAACTCATCAAAATCCAAAAAAATCGAAGTTGGTTCAAATTCCTTTATTACAATTTGACTAAAAATTTATATAAAATCCAAAAAAATGAAAGTGAATTTCATCTAAATTCACTCAAATTTAGCTCCTCCAACAAAAAAATTTATCCAAATCCAAAAAAATCGAGGTTGGTTCAAATTCCTTTATTACAATTTGACTAAAAATTTATATGAAATAAAAAAAAAATAGAAATAAATTTCTACTAAATTCACTCAAATTTAACTCCTCCAACAAAAAAATTCATCCAAATCCAAAAAAATCGAAGTTGGTTCAAATTCCTTTATTACAATTTGACTAAAAATTTATATGAAATAAAAAAAATTGAAGTAAATTTCATCTATATTTACTCAAATTTAACTCCTCTAACAAAAAAACTCATCAAAATCCAAAAAAATCGAAGTTGGTTCAAATTCCTTTATTACAATTTGACTAAAAATTTATATAAAATCCAAAAAAATAAAAGTAAATTTCATCTACATTCACTCAAATTTAGCTCCTCCAACAAAAAAATTCATCAAAATCCAAAAAAAATCGAAGTTGGTTTCTAAGTACTTTATTACAATTTGACTAAAAATTTATATGAAATCAAAAAAAAAAGAAATAAATTTCTACTAAATTCACTCAAATTTAACTCCTCCAACAAAAAAACTCATCAAAATCCGAAAAAATCGAAGTTGGTTCAAATTCCTTTATTACAATTTGACTAAAAATTTATATAAAATCCAAAAAATAAAAGTAAATTTCATCTAAATTCACTCAAATTTAGCTCTTCCAACAAAAAAATTTATCCAAATCCAAAAAAATCGAAGTTGGTTCAAATTCCTTTATTACAATTTGACTAAAAATTTATATGAAATAAAAAAAATTGAAGTAAATTTCATCTATATTTACTCAAATTTAACTCCTCTAACAAAAAAACTCATCAAAATCCAAAAAAATTGAAGTTGGTTCAAATTCCTTTATTACAATTTGACTAAAAATTTATATAAAATCCAAAAAAATAAAAGTAAATTTCATCTACATTCACTCAAATTTAGCTCCTCCAACAAAAAAATTCATCAAAATCCAAAAAAATCGAAGTTGGTTTCTAAGTACTTTATTACAATTTGACTAAAAATTTATATGAAATCAAAAAAAAAAGAAATAAATTTCTACTAAATTCTCTCAAATTTAACTCCTCCAACAAAAAAACTCATCAAAATCCGAAAAAATCGAAGTTGGTTCAAATTCCTTTATTACAATTTGACTAAAAATTTATATAAAATCCAAAAAATAAAAGTAAATTTCATCTAAATTCACTCAAATTTAGCTCCTCCTACAAAAAAATTTATCCAAATCCAAAAAAATCGAAGTTGGTTCAAATTCCTTTATTACAATTTGACTAAAAATTTATATGTAATAAAAAAAATAGAAGTAAATTTCATCTAAATTTACTCAAATTTAACTACACCAACAAAAAAACTCATCAAAAACCAAAAAAATCGAAGTTGGTTCAAATTCCTTTATTACAATTTGACTAAAAATGTATATGAAATAAAAAAAAATAGAAATAAATTTCATCTAAATTTACTCAAATTTAACTCCTCCAACAAAAAAACTTATCAAAATCCAAAAAAATCGAAGTTGGTTCAAATTCCTTTATTACAATTTGACTAAAAATTTATATAAAATCCAAAAAAATGAAAGTAAATTTCATCTAAATTCACTCAAATTTAGCTCCTCCAACAAAAAAATTCATCCAAATCCAAAAAAATCGAAGTTGGTTCAAATTCCTTTATTACAATTTGACTAAAAATTTATATGAAATAAAAAAAAATAGAAATAAATTTCTACTAAATTCACTCAAATTTAACTCCTCCAACAAAAAAACTCATCAAAATCCAAAAAAATCGAAGTTGGTTCAAATTCCTTTATTACAATTTGACTAAAAATTTATATACAATCCAAAAAAATGAAAGTAAATTTCATCTAAATTCACTCAAATTTAGCTCCTCCAACAAAAAAATTCATCAAAATCCAAAAAAATCGAAGTTGGTTCAAATTCCTTTATTACAATTTGACTAAAAATTTATATAAAATCCAAAAAAATGAAAGTAAATTTCATCTAAATTCAATCAAATTTAGCTCCTTCTACAAAAAAATTCATCAAAATCCAAAAAATCGAAGTTGGTTTCTAAGTACTTTATTATAATTTGACTAAAAATTTATATAAAATCCAAAAAATAAAAGTAAATTTCATCTAAATTCACTCAAATTTAGCTCCTCCAACAACAAAATTTATCAAAATCCAAAAAATCGAAGTTGGTTTCTAAGTACTTTATTATAATTTGACTAAAAATATATATAAAATCCAAAAAATAAAAGTAAATTTCATCTAAAGCTCCTCCAACAAAAAAATTTATCCAAATCCAAAAAAATCGAAGTTGGTTCAAATTCCTTTATTACAATTTGACTAAAAATTTATATGAAATCAAAAAAAATAGAAGTAAATTTCATCTAAATTTACTCAAATTTAACTACTCCAACAAAAAAACTCATCAAAATCCAAAAAAATCGAAGTTGGTTCAAATTCCTTTATTACAATTTGACTAAAAATGTATATGAAATAAAAAAAAATAGAAATAATTTTCTACTAAATTCACTCAAATTTAACTCCTCCAACAAAAAACTCATCAAAATCCAAAAAATCGAAGTTTGTTCAAATTCCTTTATTACAATTTGACTTAAAATATATATGAAATCAAAAAAATAGAAGTAAATTTCATCTAAATTTACTCAAATTTAACTACTCCAACAAAAAAACTCATCAAAATCCAAAAAAATCGAAGTTGGTTCAAATTCCTTTATTACAATTTGACTAAAAATTTATATGAAATCAAAAAAAATAGAAGTAAATTTCATCTAAATTTACTCAAATTTAACTACTCCAACAAAAAAACTCATCAAAATCCAAAAAAATCGAAGTTGGTTCAAATTCCTTTATTACAATTTGACTAAAAATGTATATGAAATAAAAAAAAATAGAAATAATTTTCTACTAAATTCACTCAAATTTAACTCCTCCAACAAAAAACTCATCAAAATCCAAAAAAATCGAAGTTTGTTCAAATTCCTTTATTACAATTTGACTAAAAATATATATGAAATCAAAAAAATAGAAGTAAATTTCATCTAAATTTACTCAAATTTAACTACTCCAACAAAAAAACTCATCAAAATCCAAAAAAATCGAAGTTGGTTCAAATTCCTTTATTACAATTTGACTAAAAATTTATATAAAATCCAAAAAAATGAAAGTGAATTTCATCTAAATTCACTCAAATTTAGCTCCAACAAAAAAACTCATCAAGATCCAAAAAAATCGAAGTTGGTTCAAATTCCTTTATTACAATTTGACTAAAAATTTATATGAAATCAAAAAAAATAGAAGTATATTTCATCTAAATTCACTCAAATTTAACTCCTCCAACAAAAAAATTCATCAAAATTAAAAAAAAATCGAAGTTGGTTCAAATTCCTTTATTACAATTTGACTAAAAATTTATATAAAATCCAAAAAATAAAAGTAAATTTCATCTAAATTCACTCAAATTTAGCTCCTCCTACAAAAAAATTTATCCAAATCCAAAAAAATCGAAGTTGGTTCAAATTCCTTTATTACAATTTGACTAAAAATGTATATGAAATAAAAAAAAAATAGAAATAATTTTCTACTAAATTCACTCAAATTTAACTCCTCCAACAAAAAAACTCATCAAAATCCAAAAAAATCGAAGTTGGTGCAAATTCCTTTATTACAATTTGACTAAAAATTTATATGAAATAAAAAAATAGAAGTAAATTTCATCTAAAGTTACTCAAGTTTAGCTCCTCCAACAAAAAAACTCATCAAAATCCAAAAAAATCGAAGTTGGTTCAAATTCCTTTATTACAATTTGACTAAAAATTTATATAAAATCCAAAAAAATAAAAGTAAATTTCATCTAAATTCACTCAAATTTAGGTCCTCCAACAAAAAAATTCATCAAAATCCAAAAAAATCGAAGTTGGTTTCTAAGTACTTTATTATAATTTGACTAAAAATTTATATAAAATCCAAAAAATAAAAGTAAATTTCATCTAAATTCACTCAAATTTAGCTCCTCCAACAACAAAATTTATCAAAATCCAAAAAATCGAAGTTGGTTTCTAAGTACTTTATTATAATTTAACTAAAAATTTATATAAAATCCAAAAAATAAAAGTAAATTTCATCTAAATTCACTCAAATTTAGCTCCTCCAACAACAAAATTTATCAAAATCCAAAAAATCGAAGTTGGTTTCTAAGTACTTTATTATAATTTGACTAAAAATTTATATAAAATCCAAAAAATAAAAGTAAATTTCATCTAAAGCTCCTCCAACAAAAAAATTTATCCAAATCCAAAAAAATCGAAGTTGGTTCAAATTCCTTTATTACAATTTGACTAAAAATTTATATGAAATCAAAAAAAATAGAAGTAAATTTCATCTAAATTCACTCAAATTTAGCTCCTCCAACAAAAAAATTCATCAAAATCCAAAAAAATCGAAGTTGTTTCAAATCCCTTTATTACAATTTGACTAAAAATTTATATAAAATCCAAAAAAAGGTGTTAATTTCATCTAAATTTACTCAAATTTAACTCCTCCAACAACCAAAACCATAAAAATCCAAAAAAATCGAAGTTGGTTTCAAAGTACTTTATTACAATTTGACTAAAAAATTATATGAAATAAAAAAAAATACAAGAAAATTTCATCTAAATTCAGTCAAATTTAACTCCAACAAAAAAACTCATCAAAATCCAAAAAAATCGAAGTTGGTTCAAATTCCTTTATTACAATTTGACTAAAAATTTATATGAAATCAAAAAAAATAGAAGTAAATTTCATCTAAATTCACTCAAATTTAACTCCTCCAACAAAAAAATTCATCAAAATTAAAAAAAAATCGAAGTTGGTTCAAATTCCTTTATTACAATTTGACTAAAAATTTATATAAAATCCAAAAAATAAAAGTAAATTTCATCTTAATTCACTCAAATTTAGCTCCTCCTACAAAAAAATTTATCCAAATCCAAAAAAATCGAAGTTGGTTCAAATTCCTTTATTACAATTTGACTAAAAATTTATATGTAATAAAAAAAAATAGAAGTAAATTTCATCTAAATTTACACAAATTTAACTACTCCAACAAAAAAACTCATCAAAAACCAAAAAAATCGAAGTTGGTTCAAATTCCTTTATTACATTTGACTAAAAATGTATATGAAATAAAAAAAAATAGAAATAATTTTCTACTAAATTCACTCAAATTTAACTCCTCCAACAAAAAAACTCATCAAAATCCAAAAAAATCGAAGTTGGTTCAAATTCCTTTATTACAATTTGACTAAAAATATATATGAAATCAAAAAAATAGAAGTAAATTTCATCTAAATTTACTCAAATTTAACTACTCCAACAAAAAAACTCATCAAAATCCAAAAAAATCGAAGTTGGTTCAAATTCCTTTATTACAATTTGACTAAAAATTTATATAAAATCCAAAAAAATGAAAGTGAATTTCATCTAAATTCACTCAAATTTAGCTCCTCCAACAAAAAAATTCATCCAAATCCAAAAAAATCGAGGTTGGTTCAAATTCCTTTATTACAATTTGACTAAAAATTTATATGAAATAAAAAAAAAATAGAAATAAATTTCTACTAAATTCACTCAAATTTAACTCCTCCAACAAAAAAATTCATCCAAATCCAAAAAAATCGAAGTTGGTTCAAATTCCTTTATTACAATTTGACTAAAAATTTATATGAAATAAAAAAAATTGAAGTAAATTTCATCTATATTTACACAAATTTAACTCCTCTAACAAAAAAACTCATCAAAATCCAAAAAAATCGAAGTTGGTTCAAATTCCTTTATTACAATTTGACTAAAAATTTATATAAAATCCAAAAAAATAAAAGTAAATTTCATCTACATTCACTCAAATTTAGCTCCTCCAACAAAAAAATTCATCAAAATCCAAAAAAAATCGAAGTTGGTTTCTAAGTACTTTATTACAATTTGACTAAAAATTTATATGAAATCAAAAAAAAAAGAAATAAATTTCTACTAAATTCACTCAAATTTAACTCCTCCAACAAAAAAACTCATCAAAATCCGAAAAAATCGAAGTTGGTTCAAATTCCTTTATTACAATTTGACTAAAAATTTATATAAAATCCAAAAAATAAAAGTAAATTTCATCTAAATTCACTCAAAGTTAGCTCTTCCAACAAAAAAATTTATCCAAATCCAAAAAAATCGAAGTTGGTTCAAATTCCTTTATTACAATTTGACTAAAAATTTATATTAAATCCAAAAAAATAAAAGTAAATTTCATCTAAATTCACTCAAATTTAGCTCCTCCTACAAAAAAATTTATCCAAATCCAAAAAAATCGAAGTTGGTTCAAATTCCTTTATTACAATTTGACTAAAAATTTATATGTAATAAAAAAAATAGAAGTAAATTTCATCTAAATTTACTCAAATTTAACTACACCAACAAAAAAACTCATCAAAAACCAAAAAAATCGAAGTTGGTTCAAATTCCTTTATTACAATTTGACTAAAAATGTATATGAAATAAAAAAAAATAGAAATAAATTTCATCTAAATTTACTCAAATTTAACTCCTCCAACAAAAAAACTTATCAAAATCCAAAAAAATCGAAGTTGGTTCAAATTCCTTTATTACAATTTGACTAAAAATTTATATAAAATCCAAAAAAATGAAAGTAAATTTCATCTAAATTCACTCAAATTTAGATCCTCCAACAAAAAAATTCATCCAAATCCAAAAAAATCGAAGTTGGTTCAAATTCCTTTATTACAATTTGACTAAAAATTTATATGAAATAAAAAAAAAATAGAAATAAATTTCTACTAAATTCACTCAAATTTAACTCCTCCAACAAAAAAACTCATCAAAATCCAAAAAAATCGAAGTTGGTTCAAATTCCTTTATTACAATTTGACTAAAAATTTATATACAATCCAAAAAAATGAAAGTAAATTTCATCTAAATTGACTCAAATTTAGCTCCTCCAACAAAAAAATTCATCAAAATCCAAAAAAATCGAAGTTGGTTCAAATTCCTTTATTACAATTTGACTAAAAATTTATATAAAATCCAAAAAAATGAAAGTAAATTTCATCTAAATTCAATCAAATTTAGCTCCTTCTACAAAAAAATTCATCAAAATCCAAAAAATCGAAGTTGGTTTCTAAGTACTTTATTATAATTTGACTAAAAATTTATATAAAATCCAAAAAATAAAAGTAAATTTCATCTAAATTCACTCAAATTTAGCTCCTCCAACAACAAAATTTATCAAAATCCAAAAAATCGAAGTTGGTTTCTAAGTACTTTATTATAATTTGACTAAAAATATATATAAAATCCAAAAAATTAAAGTAAATTTCATCTAAAGCTCCTCCAACAAAAAAATTTATCCAAATCCAAAAAAATCGAAGTTGGTTCAAATTCCTTTATTACAATTTGACTAAAAATTTATATGAAATCAAAAAAAATAGAAGTAAATTTCATCTAAATTTACTCAAATTTAACTACTCCAACAAAAAAACTCATCAAAATCCAAAAAAATCGAAGTTGGTTCAAATTCCTTTATTACAATTTGACTAAAAATGTATATGAAATAAAAAAAAATAGAAATAATTTTCTACTAAATTCACTCAAATTTAACTCCTCCAACAAAAAACTCATCAAAATCCAAAAAAATCGAAGTTGGTGCAAATTCCTTTATTACAATTTGACTAAAAATTTATATGAAATAAAAAAATAGAAGTAAATTTCATCTAAAGTTACTCAAGTTTAGCTCCTCCAACAAAAAAACTCATCAAAATCCAAAAAAATCGAAGTTGGTTCAAATTCCTTTATTACAATTTGACTAAAAATTTATATAAAATCCAAAAAAATAAAAGTAAATTTCATCTAAATTCACTCAAATTTAGATCCTCCAACAAAAAAATTCATCAAAATCCAAAAAAATCGAAGTTGGTTTCTAAGTACTTTATTATAATTTGACTAAAAATTTATATAAAATCCAAAAAATAAAAGTAAATTTCATCTAAATTCACTCAAATTTAGCTCCTCCAACAACAAAATTTATCAAAATCCAAAAAATCGAAGTTGGTTTCTAAGTACTTTATTATAATTTGACTAAAAATTTATATAAAATCCAAAAAATAAAAGTAAATTTCATCTAAATTCACTCAAATTTAGCTCCTCCAACAACAAAATTTATCAAAATCCAAAAAATCGAAGTTGGTTTCTAAGTACTTTATTATAATTTGACTAAAAATTTATATAAAATCCAAAAAATAAAAGTAAATTTCATCTAAAGCTCCTCCAACAAAAAAATTTATCCAAATCCAAAAAAATCGAAGTTGGTTCAAATTCCTTTATTACAATTTGACTAAAAATTTATATGAAATCAAAAAAAATAGAAGTAAATTTCATCTAAATTCACTCAAATTTAGCTCCTCCAACAAAAAAATTCATCAAAATCCAAAAAAATCGAAGTTGTTTCAAATCCCTTTATTACAATTTGACTAAAAATTTATATAAAATCCAAAAAAAGGTGTTAATTTCATCTAAATTTACTCAAATTTAACTCCTCCAACAACCAAAACCATAAAAATCCAAAAAAATCGAAGTTGGTTTCAAAGTACTTTATTACAATTTGACTAAAAAATTATATGAAATAAAAAAAAATACAAGAAAATTTCATCTAAATTCAGTCAAATTTAACTCCAACAAAAAAACTCATCAAAATCCAAAAAAATCGAAGTTGGTTCAAATTCCTTTATTACAATTTGACTAAAAATTTATATGAAATCAAAAAAAATAGAAGTAAATTTCATCTAAATTCACTCAAATTTAACTCCTCCAACAAAAAAATTCATCAAAATTAAAAAAAAATCGAAGTTGGTTCAAATTCCTTTATTACAATTTGACTAAAAATTTATATAAAATCCAAAAAATAAAAGTAAATTTCATCTTAATTCACTCAAATTTAGCTCCTCCTACAAAAAAATTTATCCAAATCCAAAAAAATCGAAGTTGGTTCAAATTCCTTTATTACAATTTGACTAAAAATTTATATGTAATAAAAAAAATAGAAGTAAATTTCATCTAAATTTACACAAATTTAACTACTCCAACAAAAAAACTCATCAAAAACCAAAAAAATCGAAGTTGGTTCAAATTCCTTTATTACATTTGACTAAAAATGTATATGAAATAAAAAAAAATAGAAATAATTTTCTACTAAATTCACTCAAATTTAACTCCTCCAACAAAAAAACTCATCAAAATCCAAAAAAATCGAAGTTGGTTCAAATTCCTTTATTACAATTTGACTAAAAATATATATGAAATCAAAAAAATAGAAGTAAATTTCATCTAAATTTACTCAAATTTAACTACTCCAACAAAAAAACTCATCAAAATCCAAAAAAATCGAAGTTGGTTCAAATTCCTTTATTACAATTTGACTAAAAATTTATATAAAATCCAAAAAAATGAAAGTGAATTTCATCTAAATTCACTCAAATTTAGCTCCTCCAACAAAAAAATTCATCCAAATCCAAAAAAATCGAGGTTGGTTCAAATTCCTTTATTACAATTTGACTAAAAATTTATATGAAATAAAAAAAAAATAGAAATAAATTTCTACTAAATTCACTCAAATTTAACTCCTCCAACAAAAAAATTCATCCAAATCCAAAAAAATCGAAGTTGGTTCAAATTCCTTTATTACAATTTGACTAAAAATTTATATGAAATAAAAAAAATTGAAGTAAATTTCATCTATATTTACACAAATTTAACTCCTCTAACAAAAAAACTCATCAAAATCCAAAAAAATCGAAGTTGGTTCAAATTCCTTTATTACAATTTGACTAAAAATTTATATAAAATCCAAAAAAATAAAAGTAAATTTCATCTACATTCACTCAAATTTAGCTCCTCCAACAAAAAAATTCATCAAAATCCAAAAAAAATCGAAGTTGGTTTCTAAGTACTTTATTACAATTTGACTAAAAATTTATATGAAATCAAAAAAAAAAGAAATAAATTTCTACTAAATTCACTCAAATTTAACTCCTCCAACAAAAAAACTCATCAAAATCCGAAAAAATCGAAGTTGGTTCAAATTCCTTTATTACAATTTGACTAAAAATTTATATAAAATCCAAAAAATAAAAGTAAATTTCATCTAAATTCACTCAAAGTTAGCTCTTCCAACAAAAAAATTTATCCAAATCCAAAAAAATCGAAGTTGGTTCAAATTCCTTTATTACAATTTGACTAAAAATTTATATTAAATCCAAAAAAATAAAAGTAAATTTCATCTAAATTCACTCAAATTTAGCTCCTCCTACAAAAAAATTTATCCAAATCCAAAAAAATCGAAGTTGGTTCAAATTCCTTTATTACAATTTGACTAAAAATTTATATGTAATAAAAAAAATAGAAGTAAATTTCATCTAAATTTACTCAAATTTAACTACACCAACAAAAAAACTCATCAAAAACCAAAAAAATCGAAGTTGGTTCAAATTCCTTTATTACAATTTGACTAAAAATGTATATGAAATAAAAAAAAATAGAAATAAATTTCATCTAAATTTACTCAAATTTAACTCCTCCAACAAAAAAACTTATCAAAATCCAAAAAAATCGAAGTTGGTTCAAATTCCTTTATTACAATTTGACTAAAAATTTATATAAAATCCAAAAAAATGAAAGTAAATTTCATCTAAATTCACTCAAATTTAGATCCTCCAACAAAAAAATTCATCCAAATCCAAAAAAATCGAAGTTGGTTCAAATTCCTTTATTACAATTTGACTAAAAATTTATATGAAATAAAAAAAAAATAGAAATAAATTTCTACTAAATTCACTCAAATTTAACTCCTCCAACAAAAAAACTCATCAAAATCCAAAAAAATCGAAGTTGGTTCAAATTCCTTTATTACAATTTGACTAAAAATTTATATACAATCCAAAAAAATGAAAGTAAATTTCATCTAAATTGACTCAAATTTAGCTCCTCCAACAAAAAAATTCATCAAAATCCAAAAAAATCGAAGTTGGTTCAAATTCCTTTATTACAATTTGACTAAAAATTTATATAAAATCCAAAAAAATGAAAGTAAATTTCATCTAAATTCAATCAAATTTAGCTCCTTCTACAAAAAAATTCATCAAAATCCAAAAAATCGAAGTTGGTTTCTAAGTACTTTATTATAATTTGACTAAAAATTTATATAAAATCCAAAAAATAAAAGTAAATTTCATCTAAATTCACTCAAATTTAGCTCCTCCAACAACAAAATTTATCAAAATCCAAAAAATCGAAGTTGGTTTCTAAGTACTTTATTATAATTTGACTAAAAATATATATAAAATCCAAAAAATTAAAGTAAATTTCATCTAAAGCTCCTCCAACAAAAAAATTTATCCAAATCCAAAAAAATCGAAGTTGGTTCAAATTCCTTTATTACAATTTGACTAAAAATTTATATGAAATCAAAAAAAATAGAAGTAAATTTCATCTAAATTTACTCAAATTTAACTACTCCAACAAAAAAACTCATCAAAATCCAAAAAAATCGAAGTTGGTTCAAATTCCTTTATTACAATTTGACTAAAAATGTATATGAAATAAAAAAAAATAGAAATAATTTTCTACTAAATTCACTCAAATTTAACTCCTCCAACAAAAAACTCATCAAAATCCAAAAAAATCGAAGTTTGTTCAAATTCCTTTATTACAATTTGACTAAAAATATATATGAAATCAAAAAAATAGAAGTAAATTTCATCTAAATTTACTCAAATTTAACTACTCCAACAAAAAAACTCATCAAAATCCAAAAAAATCGAAGTTGGTTCAAATTCCTTTATTACAATTTGACTAAAAATTTATATAAAATCCAAAAAAATGAAAGTGAATTTCATCTAAATTCACTCAAATTTAGCTCCTCCAACAAAAAAATTTATCCAAATCCAAAAAAATCGAGGTTGGTTCAAATTCCTTTATTACAATTTGACTAAAAATTTATATGAAATAAAAAAAAAATAGAAATAAATTTCTACTAAATTCACTCAAATTTAACTCCTCCAACAAAAAAATTCATCCAAATCCAAAAAAATCGAAGTTGGTTCAAATTCCTTTATTACAATTTGACTAAAAATTTATATGAAATAAAAAAAATTGAAGTAAATTTCATCTATATTTACTCAAATTTAACTCCTCTAACAAAAAAACTCATCAAAATCCAAAAAAATCGAAGTTGGTTCAAATTCCTTTATTACAATTTGACTAAAAATTTATATAAAATCCAAAAAAATAAAAGTAAATTTCATCTACATTCACTCAAATTTAGCTCCTCCAACAAAAAAATTCATCAAAATCCAAAAAAAATCGAAGTTGGTTTCTAAGTACTTTATTACAATTTGACTAAAAATTTATATGAAATCAAAAAAAAAAGAAATAAATTTCTACTAAATTCACTCAAATTTAACTCCTCCAACAAAAAAACTCATCAAAATCCGAAAAAATCGAAGTTGGTTCAAATTCCTTTATTACAATTTGACTAAAAATTTATATAAAATCCAAAAAATAAAAGTAAATTTCATCTAAATTCACTCAAATTTAGCTCTTCCAACAAAAAAATTTATCCAAATCCAAAAAAATCGAAGTTGGTTCAAATTCCTTTATTACAATTTGACTAAAAATTTATATGAAATAAAAAAAATTGAAGTAAATTTCATCTATATTTACTCAAATTTAACTCCTCTAACAAAAAAACTCATCAAAATCCAAAAAAATTGAAGTTGGTTCAAATTCCTTTATTACAATTTGACTAAAAATTTATATAAAATCCAAAAAAATAAAAGTAAATTTCATCTACATTCACTCAAATTTAGCTCCTCCAACAAAAAAATTCATCAAAATCCAAAAAAATCGAAGTTGGTTTCTAAGTACTTTATTACAATTTGACTAAAAATTTATATGAAATCAAAAAAAAAAGAAATAAATTTCTACTAAATTCTCTCAAATTTAACTCCTCCAACAAAAAAACTCATCAAAATCCGAAAAAATCGAAGTTGGTTCAAATTCCTTTATTACAATTTGACTAAAAATTTATATAAAATCCAAAAAATAAAAGTAAATTTCATCTAAATTCACTCAAATTTAGCTCCTCCTACAAAAAAATTTATCCAAATCCAAAAAAATCGAAGTTGGTTCAAATTCCTTTATTACAATTTGACTAAAAATTTATATGTAATAAAAAAAATAGAAGTAAATTTCATCTAAATTTACTCAAATTTAACTACACCAACAAAAAAACTCATCAAAAACCAAAAAAATCGAAGTTGGTTCAAATTCCTTTATTACAATTTGACTAAAAATGTATATGAAATAAAAAAAAATAGAAATAAATTTCATCTAAATTTACTCAAATTTAACTCCTCCAACAAAAAAACTTATCAAAATCCAAAAAAATCGAAGTTGGTTCAAATTCCTTTATTACAATTTGACTAAAAATTTATATAAAATCCAAAAAAATGAAAGTAAATTTCATCTAAATTCACTCAAATTTAGCTCCTCCAACAAAAAAATTCATCCAAATCCAAAAAAATCGAAGTTGGTTCAAATTCCTTTATTACAATTTGACTAAAAATTTATATGAAATAAAAAAAAATAGAAATAAATTTCTACTAAATTCACTCAAATTTAACTCCTCCAACAAAAAAACTCATCAAAATCCAAAAAAATCGAAGTTGGTTCAAATTCCTTTATTACAATTTGACTAAAAATTTATATACAATCCAAAAAAATGAAAGTAAATTTCATCTAAATTCACTCAAATTTAGCTCCTCCAACAAAAAAATTCATCAAAATCCAAAAAAATCGAAGTTGGTTCAAATTCCTTTATTACAATTTGACTAAAAATTTATATAAAATCCAAAAAAATGAAAGTAAATTTCATCTAAATTCAATCAAATTTAGCTCCTTCTACAAAAAAATTCATCAAAATCCAAAAAATCGAAGTTGGTTTCTAAGTACTTTATTATAATTTGACTAAAAATTTATATAAAATCCAAAAAATAAAAGTAAATTTCATCTAAATTCACTCAAATTTAGCTCCTCCAACAACAAAATTTATCAAAATCCAAAAAATCGAAGTTGGTTTCTAAGTACTTTATTATAATTTGACTAAAAATATATATAAAATCCAAAAAATAAAAGTAAATTTCATCTAAAGCTCCTCCAACAAAAAAATTTATCCAAATCCAAAAAAATCGAAGTTGGTTCAAATTCCTTTATTACAATTTGACTAAAAATTTATATGAAATCAAAAAAAATAGAAGTAAATTTCATCTAAATTTACTCAAATTTAACTACTCCAACAAAAAAACTCATCAAAATCCAAAAAAATCGAAGTTGGTTCAAATTCCTTTATTACAATTTGACTAAAAATGTATATGAAATAAAAAAAAATAGAAATAATTTTCTACTAAATTCACTCAAATTTAACTCCTCCAACAAAAAACTCATCAAAATCCAAAAAAATCGAAGTTTGTTCAAATTCCTTTATTACAATTTGACTAAAAATATATATGAAATCAAAAAAATAGAAGTAAATTTCATCTAAATTTACTCAAATTTAACTACTCCAACAAAAAAACTCATCAAAATCCAAAAAAATCGAAGTTGGTTCAAATTCCTTTATTACAATTTGACTAAAAATTTATATAAAATCCAAAAAAATGAAAGTGAATTTCATCTAAATTCACTCAAATTTAACTCCAACAAAAAAACTCATCAAGATCCAAAAAAATCGAAGTTGGTTCAAATTCCTTTATTACAATTTGACTAAAAATTTATATGAAATCAAAAAAAATAGAAGTATATTTCATCTAAATTCACTCAAATTTAACTCCTCCAACAAAAAAATTCATCAAAATTAAAAAAAAATCGAAGTTGGTTCAAATTCCTTTATTACAATTTGACTAAAAATTTATATAAAATCCAAAAAATAAAAGTAAATTTCATCTAAATTCACTCAAATTTAGCTCCTCCTACAAAAAAATTTATCCAAATCCAAAAAAATCGAAGTTGGTTCAAATTCCTTTATTACAATTTGACTAAAAATGTATATGAAATAAAAAAAAAATAGAAATAATTTTCTACTAAATTCACTCAAATTTAACTCCTCCAACAAAAAAACTCATCAAAATCCAAAAAAATCGAAGTTGGTGCAAATTCCTTTATTACAATTTGACTAAAAATTTATATGAAATAAAAAAATAGAAGTAAATTTCATCTAAAGTTACTCAAGTTTAGCTCCTCCAACAAAAAAACTCATCAAAATCCAAAAAAATCGAAGTTGGTTCAAATTCCTTTATTACAATTTGACTAAAAATTTATATAAAATCCAAAAAAATAAAAGTAAATTTCATCTAAATTCACTCAAATTTAGGTCCTCCAACAAAAAAATTCATCAAAATCCAAAAAAATCGAAGTTGGTTTCTAAGTACTTTATTATAATTTGACTAAAAATTTATATAAAATCCAAAAAATAAAAGTAAATTTCATCTAAATTCACTCAAATTTAGCTCCTCCAACAACAAAATTTATCAAAATCCAAAAAATCGAAGTTGGTTTCTAAGTACTTTATTATAATTTGACTAAAAATTTATATAAAATCCAAAAAATAAAAGTAAATTTCATCTAAATTCACTCAAATTTAGCTCCTCCAACAACAAAATTTATCAAAATCCAAAAAATCGAAGTTGGTTTCTAAGTACTTTATTATAATTTGACTAAAAATTTATATAAAATCCAAAAAATAAAAGTAAATTTCATCTAAAGCTCCTCCAACAAAAAAATTTATCCAAATCCAAAAAAATCGAAGTTGGTTCAAATTCCTTTATTACAATTTGACTAAAAATTTATATGAAATCAAAAAAAATAGAAGTAAATTTCATCTAAATTCACTCAAATTTAGCTCCTCCAACAAAAAAATTCATCAAAATCCAAAAAAATCGAAGTTGTTTCAAATCCCTTTATTACAATTTGACTAAAAATTTATATAAAATCCAAAAAAAGGTGTTAATTTCATCTAAATTTACTCAAATTTAACTCCTCCAACAACCAAAACCATAAAAATCCAAAAAAATCGAAGTTGGTTTCAAAGTACTTTATTACAATTTGACTAAAAAATTATATGAAATAAAAAAAAATACAAGAAAATTTCATCTAAATTCAGTCAAATTTAACTCCAACAAAAAAACTCATCAAAATCCAAAAAAATCGAAGTTGGTTCAAATTCCTTTATTACAATTTGACTAAAAATTTATATGAAATCAAAAAAAATAGAAGTAAATTTCATCTAAATTCACTCAAATTTAACTCCTCCAACAAAAAAATTCATCAAAATTAAAAAAAAATCGAAGTTGGTTCAAATTCCTTTATTACAATTTGACTAAAAATTTATATAAAATCCAAAAAATAAAAGTAAATTTCATCTTAATTCACTCAAATTTAGCTCCTCCTACAAAAAAATTTATCCAAATCCAAAAAAATCGAAGTTGGTTCAAATTCCTTTATTACAATTTGACTAAAAATTTATATGTAATAAAAAAAAATAGAAGTAAATTTCATCTAAATTTACACAAATTTAACTACTCCAACAAAAAAACTCATCAAAAACCAAAAAAATCGAAGTTGGTTCAAATTCCTTTATTACATTTGACTAAAAATGTATATGAAATAAAAAAAAATAGAAATAATTTTCTACTAAATTCACTCAAATTTAACTCCTCCAACAAAAAAACTCATCAAAATCCAAAAAAATCGAAGTTGGTTCAAATTCCTTTATTACAATTTGACTAAAAATTTATATGAAATAAAAAAATAGAAGTAAATTTCATCTAAAGTTACTCAAGTTTAGCTCCTCCAACAAAAAAACTCATCAAAATCCAAAAAAATCGAAGTTGGTTCAAATTCCTTTATTACAATTTGACTAAAAATTTATATGAAATAAAAAAAATAGAAGTAAATTTCATCTATATTTACTCAAATTTAACTCCTCCAACAAAAAAACTCATCAAAATCCAAAAAAATCGAAGTTGGTTCAAATTCCTTTATTACAATTTGACTAAAAATTTATATAAAATCCAAAAAATAAAAGTAAATTTCATCTAAATTCACTCAAATTTAGCTCCTCCAACAAAAAAATTCATCAAAATCCAAAAAAATCGAAGTTGGTTTCTAAGTACTTTATTACAATTTGACTAAAAATTTATATGAAATCAAAAAAAATACAAATAAATTTCTACTAAATTCACTCAAATTTAACTCCTCCAACAAAAGAACTCATGAAAATCCGAAAAAATCGAAGTTGGTTCAAATTCCTTTATTACAATTTGACTAAAAATTTATATAAAATCCATAAAATAAGAGTAAATTTCATCTAAATTCACTCAAATTTAGCTCCTCCAACAAAAAAATTTATCCAAATCCAAAAAAATCGAATTTGGTTCAAATTCCTTTATTACAATTTGACTAAAAATTTATATACAGTCCAAAAAAATAAAAGTAAATTTCATCTAAATTCACTCAAATTTAGCTCCTCCAACAAAAAAATTCATCAAAATCCAAAAAAATCGAAGTTGGTTTCAAATTACTTTATTACAATTTGACTAAAAATTTATATGAAATCAAAAAAAAAAGAAATAAATTTCTACTAAATTCACTCAAATTTAACTCCTCCAACAAAAAAACTCATCAAAATCCGAAAAAATCGAAGTTGGTTCAAATTCCTTTATTACAATTTGACTAAAAATTTATATAAAATCCAAAAAATAAAAGTAAATTTCATCTAAATTCACTCAAATTTAGCTCTTCCAACAAAAAAATTTATCCAAATCCAAAAAAATCGAAGTTGGTTCAAATTCCTTTATTACAATTTGACTAAAAATTTATATTAAATCCAAAAAAATAAAAGTAAATTTCATCTAAATTCACTCAAATTTAGCTCCTCCTACAAAAAAATTTATCCAAATCCAAAAAAATCGAAGTTGGTTCAAATTCCTTTATTACAATTTGACTAAAAATTTATATGAAATAAAAAAAAATAGAAATAAATTTCATCTAAATTTACTCAAATTTAACTCCTCCAACAAAAAAACTTATCAAAATCCAAAAAAATCGAAGTTGGTTCAAATTCCTTTATTACAATTTGACTAAAAATTTATATGAAATAAAAAAAAAATAGAAATAAATTTCTACTAAATTCACTCAAATTTAACTCCTCCAACAAAAAAACTCATCAAAATCCAAAAAAATCGAAGTTGGTTCAAATTCCTTTATTACAATTTGACTAAAAATTTATATACAATCCAAAAAAATGAAAGTAAATTTCATCTAAATTCACTCAAATTTAGCTCCTCCAACAAAAAAATTCATCAAAATCCAAAAAAATCGAAGTTGGTTCAAATTCCTTTATTACAATTTGACTAAAAATTTATATAAAATCCAAAAAAATGAAAGTAAATTTCATCTAAATTCAATCAAATTTAGCTCCTTCTACAAAAAAATTCATCAAAATCCAAAAAATCGAAGTTGGTTTCTAAGTACTTTATTATAATTTGACTAAAAATTTATATAAAATCCAAAAAATAAAAGTAAATTTCATCTAAATTCACTCAAATTTAGCTCCTCCAACAACAAAATTTATCAAAATCCAAAAAATCGAAGTTGGTTTCTAAGTACTTTATTATAATTTGACTAAAAATATATATAAAATCCAAAAAATAAAAGTAAATTTCATCTAAAGCTCCTCCAACAAAAAAATTTATCCAAATCCAAAAAAATCGAAGTTGGTTCAAATTCCTTTATTACAATTTGACTAAAAATTTATATGAAATCAAAAAAAATAGAAGTAAATTTCATCTAAATTTACTCAAATTTAACTACTCCAACAAAAAAACTCATCAAAATCCAAAAAAATCGAAGTTGGTTCAAATTCCATTATTACAATTTGACTAAAAATGTATATGAAATAAAAAAAAATAGAAATAATTTTCTACTAAATTCACTCAAATTTAACTCCTCCAACAAAAAACTCATCAAAATCCAAAAAAATCGAAGTTTGTTCAAATTCCTTTATTACAATTTGACTAAAAATATATATGAAATCAAAAAAATAGAAGTAAATTTCATCTAAATTTACTCAAATTTAACTACTCCAACAAAAAAACTCATCAAAATCCAAAAAAATCGAAGTTGGTTCAAATTCCATTATTACAATTTGACTAAAAATGTATATGAAATAAAAAAAAATAGAAATAATTTTCTACTAAATTCACTCAAATTTAACTCCTCCAACAAAAAACTCATCAAAATCCAAAAAAATCGAAGTTTGTTCAAATTCCTTTATTACAATTTGACTAAAAATATATATGAAATCAAAAAAATAGAAGTAAATTTCATCTAAATTTACTCAAATTTAACTACTCCAACAAAAAAACTCATCAAAATCCAAAAAAATCGAAGTTGGTTCAAATTCCTTTATTACAATTTGACTAAAAATTTATATAAAATCCAAAAAAATGAAAGTGAATTTCATCTAAATTCACTCAAATTTAGCTCCTCCAACAAAAAAATTCATCCAAATCCAAAAAAATCGAGGTTGGTTCAAATTCCTTTATTACAATTTGACTAAAAATTTATATGAAATAAAAAAAAAATAGAAATAAATTTCTACTAAATTCACTCAAATTTAACTCCTCCAACAAAAAAATTCATCCAAATCCAAAAAAATCGAAGTTGGTTCAAATTCCTTTATTACAATTTGACTAAAAATTTATATGAAATAAAAAAAATTGAAGTAAATTTCATCTATATTTACTCAAATTTAACTCCTCTAACAAAAAAACTCATCAAATCCAAAAAAATCGAAGTTGGTTCAAATTCCTTTATTACAATTTGACTAAAAATTTATATATAATCCAAAAAAATAAAAGTAAATTTCATCTACATTCACTCAAATTTAGCTCCTCCAACAAAAAAATTCATCAAAATCCAAAAAAAATCGAAGTTGGTTTCTAAGTACTTTATTACAATTTGACTAAAAATTTATATGAAATCAAAAAAAAAAGAAATAAATTTCTACTAAATTCACTCAAATTTAACTCCTCCAACAAAAAAACTCATCAAAATCCGAAAAAATCGAAGTTGGTTCAAATTCCTTTATTACAATTTGACTAAAAATTTATATAAAATCCAAAAAATAAAAGTAAATTTCATCTAAATTCACTCAAATTTAGCTCTTCCAACAAAAAAATTTATCCAAATCCAAAAAAATCGAAGTTGGTTCAAATTCCTTTATTACAATTTGACTAAAAATTTATATTAAATCCAAAAAAATAAAAGTAAATTTCATCTAAATTCACTCAAATTTAGCTCCTCCTACAAAAAAATTTATCCAAATCCAAAAAAATCGAAGTTGGTTCAAATTCCTTTATTACAATTTGACTAAAAATTTATATGTAATAAAAAAAATAGAAGTAAATTTCATCTAAATTTACTCAAATTTAACTACACCAACAAAAAAACTCATCAAAAACCAAAAAAATCGAAGTTGGTTCAAATTCCTTTATTACAATTTGACTAAAAATTTATATGAAATAAAAAAAATTGAAGTAAATTTCATCTATATTTACTCAAATTTAACTCCTCTAACAAAAAAACTCATCAAAATCCAAAAAAATCGAAGTTGGTTCAAATTCCTTTATTACAATTTGACTAAAAATTTATATAAAATCCAAAAAAATAAAAGTAAATTTCATCTACATTCACTCAAATTTAGCTCCTCCAACAAAAAAATTCATCAAAATCCAAAAAAAATCGAAGTTGGTTTCTAAGTACTTTATTACAATTTGACTAAAAATTTATATGAAATCAAAAAAAAAAGAAATAAATTTCTACTAAATTCACTCAAATTTAACTCCTCCAACAAAAAAACTCATCAAAATCCGAAAAAATCGAAGTTGGTTCAAATTCCTTTATTACAATTTGACTAAAAATTTATATAAAATCCAAAAAATAAAAGTAAATTTCATCTAAATTCACTCAAATTTAGCTCTTCCAACAAAAAAATTTATCCAAATCCAAAAAAATCGAAGTTGGTTCAAATTCCTTTATTACAATTTGACTAAAAATTTATATGAAATAAAAAAAATTGAAGTAAATTTCATCTATATTTACTCAAATTTAACTCCTCTAACAAAAAAACTCATCAAAATCCAAAAAAATTGAAGTTGGTTCAAATTCCTTTATTACAATTTGACTAAAAATTTATATAAAATCCAAAAAAATAAAAGTAAATTTCATCTACATTCACTCAAATTTAGCTCCTCCAACAAAAAAATTCATCAAAATCCAAAAAAATCGAAGTTGGTTTCTAAGTACTTTATTACAATTTGACTAAAAATTTATATGAAATCAAAAAAAAAGAAATAAATTTCTACTAAATTCTCTCAAATTTAACTCCTCCAACAAAAAAACTCATCAAAATCCGAAAAAATCGAAGTTGGTTCAAATTCCTTTATTACAATTTGACTAAAAATTTATATAAAATCCAAAAAATAAAAGTAAATTTCATCTAAATTCACTCAAATTTAGCTCCTCCTACAAAAAAATTTATCCAAATCCAAAAAAATCGAAGTTGGTTCAAATTCCTTTATTACAATTTGACTAAAAATTTATATGTAATAAAAAAAATAGAAGTAAATTTCATCTAAATTTACTCAAATTTAACTACACCAACAAAAAAACTCATCAAAAACCAAAAAAATCGAAGTTGGTTCAAATTCCTTTATTACAATTTGACTAAAAATGTATATGAAATAAAAAAAAATAGAAATAAATTTCATCTAAATTTACTCAAATTTAACTCCTCCAACAAAAAAACTTATCAAAATCCAAAAAAATCGAAGTTGGTTCAAATTCCTTTATTACAATTTGACTAAAAATTTATATAAAATCCAAAAAAATGAAAGTAAATTTCATCTAAATTCACTCAAATTTAGCTCCTCCAACAAAAAAATTCATCCAAATCCAAAAAAATCGAAGTTGGTTCAAATTCCTTTATTACAATTTGACTAAAAATTTATATGAAATAAAAAAAAATAGAAATAAATTTCTACTAAATTCACTCAAATTTAACTCCTCCAACAAAAAAACTCATCAAAATCCAAAAAAATCGAAGTTGGTTCAAATTCCTTTATTACAATTTGACTAAAAATTTATATACAATCCAAAAAAATGAAAGTAAATTTCATCTAAATTCACTCAAATTTAGCTCCTCCAACAAAAAAATTCATCAAAATCCAAAAAAATCGAAGTTGGTTCAAATTCCTTTATTACAATTTGACTAAAAATTTATATAAAATCCAAAAAAATGAAAGTAAATTTCATCTAAATTCAATCAAATTTAGCTCCTTCTACAAAAAAATTCATCAAAATCCAAAAAATCGAAGTTGGTTTCTAAGTACTTTATTATAATTTGACTAAAAATTTATATAAAATCCAAAAAATAAAAGTAAATTTCATCTAAATTCACTCAAATTTAGCTCCTCCAACAACAAAATTTATCAAAATCCAAAAAATCGAAGTTGGTTTCTAAGTACTTTATTATAATTTGACTAAAAATATATATAAAATCCAAAAAATAAAAGTAAATTTCATCTAAAGCTCCTCCAACAAAAAAATTTATCCAAATCCAAAAAAATCGAAGTTGGTTCAAATTCCTTTATTACAATTTGACTAAAAATTTATATGAAATCAAAAAAAATAGAAGTAAATTTCATCTAAATTTACTCAAATTTAACTACTCCAACAAAAAAACTCATCAAAATCCAAAAAAATCGAAGTTGGTTCAAATTCCTTTATTACAATTTGACTAAAAATGTATATGAAATAAAAAAAAATAGAAATAATTTTCTACTAAATTCACTCAAATTTAACTCCTCCAACAAAAAACTCATCAAAATCCAAAAAAATCGAAGTTTGTTCAAATTCCTTTATTACAATTTGACTAAAAATATATATGAAATCAAAAAAATAGAAGTAAATTTCATCTAAATTTACTCAAATTTAACTACTCCAACAAAAAAACTCATCAAAATCCAAAAAAATCGAAGTTGGTTCAAATTCCTTTATTACAATTTGACTAAAAATTTATATAAAATCCAAAAAAATGAAAGTGAATTTCATCTAAATTCACTCAAATTTAACTCCAACAAAAAAACTCATCAAGATCCAAAAAAATCGAAGTTGGTTCAAATTCCTTTATTACAATTTGACTAAAAATTTATATGAAATCAAAAAAAATAGAAGTATATTTCATCTAAATTCACTCAAATTTAACTCCTCCAACAAAAAAATTCATCAAAATTAAAAAAAAATCGAAGTTGGTTCAAATTCCTTTATTACAATTTGACTAAAAATTTATATAAAATCCAAAAAATAAAAGTAAATTTCATCTAAATTCACTCAAATTTAGCTCCTCCTACAAAAAAATTTATCCAAATCCAAAAAAATCGAAGTTGGTTCAAATTCCTTTATTACAATTTGACTAAAAATGTATATGAAATAAAAAAAAAATAGAAATAATTTTCTACTAAATTCACTCAAATTTAACTCCTCCAACAAAAAAACTCATCAAAATCCAAAAAAATCGAAGTTGGTGCAAATTCCTTTATTACAATTTGACTAAAAATTTATATGAAATAAAAAAATAGAAGTAAATTTCATCTAAAGTTACTCAAGTTTAGCTCCTCCAACAAAAAAACTCATCAAAATCCAAAAAAATCGAAGTTGGTTCAAATTCCTTTATTACAATTTGACTAAAAATTTATATAAAATCCAAAAAAATAAAAGTAAATTTCATCTAAATTCACTCAAATTTAGGTCCTCCAACAAAAAAATTCATCAAAATCCAAAAAAATCGAAGTTGGTTTCTAAGTACTTTATTATAATTTGACTAAAAATTTATATAAAATCCAAAAAATAAAAGTAAATTTCATCTAAATTCACTCAAATTTAGCTCCTCCAACAACAAAATTTATCAAAATCCAAAAAATCGAAGTTGGTTCAAATTCCTTTATTACAATTTGACTAAAAATTTATATACAATCCAAAAAAATGAAAGTAAATTTCATCTAAATTCACTCAAATTTAGCTCCTCCAACAAAAAAATTCATCAAAATCCAAAAAAATCGAAGTTGGTTCAAATTCCTTTATTACAATTTGACTAAAAATTTATATAAAATCCAAAAAAATGAAAGTAAATTTCATCTAAATTCAATCAAATTTAGCTCCTTCTACAAAAAAATTCATCAAAATCCAAAAAATCGAAGTTGGTTTCTAAGTACTTTATTATAATTTGACTAAAAATTTATATAAAATCCAAAAAATAAAAGTAAATTTCATCTAAATTCACTCAAATTTAGCTCCTCCAACAACAAAATTTATCAAAATCCAAAAAATCGAAGTTGGTTTCTAAGTACTTTATTATAATTTGACTAAAAATATATATAAAATCCAAAAAATAAAAGTAAATTTCATCTAAAGCTCCTCCAACAAAAAAATTTATCCAAATCCAAAAAAATCGAAGTTGGTTCAAATTCCTTTATTACAATTTGACTAAAAATTTATATGAAATCAAAAAAAATAGAAGTAAATTTCATCTAAATTTACTCAAATTTAACTACTCCAACAAAAAAACTCATCAAAATCCAAAAAAATCGAAGTTGGTTCAAATTCCATTATTACAATTTGACTAAAAATGTATATGAAATAAAAAAAAATAGAAATAATTTTCTACTAAATTCACTCAAATTTAACTCCTCCAACAAAAAACTCATCAAAATCCAAAAAAATCGAAGTTTGTTCAAATTCCTTTATTACAATTTGACTAAAAATATATATGAAATCAAAAAAATAGAAGTAAATTTCATCTAAATTTACTCAAATTTAACTACTCCAACAAAAAAACTCATCAAAATCCAAAAAAATCGAAGTTGGTTCAAATTCCTTTATTACAATTTGACTAAAAATTTATATAAAATCCAAAAAAATCGAAGTTGGTTCAAATTCCTTTATTACAATTTGACTAAAAATTTATATAAAATCCAAAAAAATGAAAGTGAATTTCATCTAAATTCACTCAAATTTAGCTCCTCCAACAAAAAAATTCATCCAAATCCAAAAAAATCGAGGTTGGTTCAAATTCCTTTATTACAATTTGACTAAAAATTTATATGAAATAAAAAAAAAATAGAAATAAATTTCTACTAAATTCACTCAAATTTAACTCCTCCAACAAAAAAATTCATCCAAATCCAAAAAAATCGAAGTTGGTTCAAATTCCTTTATTACAATTTGACTAAAAATTTATATGAAATAAAAAAAATTGAAGTAAATTTCATCTATATTTACTCAAATTTAACTCCTCTAACAAAAAAACTCATCAAAATCCAAAAAAATCGAAGTTGGTTCAAATTCCTTTATTACAATTTGACTAAAAATTTATATATAATCTAAAAAAATAAAAGTAAATTTCATCTACATTCACTCAAATTTAGCTCCTCCAACAAAAAAATTCATCAAAATCCAAAAAAAATCGAAGTTGGTTTCTAAGTACTTTATTACAATTTGACTAAAAATTTATATGAAATCAAAAAAAAAAGAAATAAATTTCTACTAAATTCACTCAAATTTAACTCCTCCAACAAAAAAACTCATCAAAATCCGAAAAAATCGAAGTTGGTTCAAATTCCTTTATTACAATTTGACTAAAAATTTATATAAAATCCAAAAAATAAAAGTAAATTTCATCTAAATTCACTCAAATTTAGCTCTTCCAACAAAAAAATTTATCCAAATCCAAAAAAATCGAAGTTGGTTCAAATTCCTTTATTACAATTTGACTAAAAATTTATATTAAATCCAAAAAAATAAAAGTAAATTTCATCTAAATTCACTCAAATTTAGCTCCTCCTACAAAAAAATTTATCCAAATCCAAAAAAATCGAAGTTGGTTCAAATTCCTTTATTACAATTTGACTAAAAATTTATATGTAATAAAAAAAATAGAAGTAAATTTCATCTAAATTTACTCAAATTTAACTACACCAACAAAAAAACTCATCAAAAACCAAAAAAATCGAAGTTGGTTCAAATTCCTTTATTACAATTTGACTAAAAATGTATATGAAATAAAAAAAAATAGAAATAAATTTCATCTAAATTTACTCAAATTTAACTCCTCCAACAAAAAAACTTATCAAAATCCAAAAAAATCGAAGTTGGTTCAAATTCCTTTATTACAATTTGACTAAAAATTTATATAAAATCCAAAAAAATGAAAGTAAATTTCATCTAAATTCACTCAAATTTAGATCCTCCAACAAAAAAATTCATCCAAATCCAAAAAAATCGAAGTTGGTTCAAATTCCTTTATTACAATTTGACTAAAAATTTATATGAAATAAAAAAAAATAGAAGAAAATTTCATCTAAATTCAGTCAAATTTAACTCCAACAAAAAAATTCATCCAAATCCAAAAAAATCGAAGTTGGTTCAAATCCCTTTATTACAATTTGACTAAAAATTTATATAAAATCCAAAAAAAAGGTGTTAATTTCATCTAAATTTACTCAAATTTAACTACTCCAACAAAAAAACTCATCAAAAACCAAAAAAATCGAAGTTGGTTCAAATTCCTTTATTACAATTTGACTAAAAATGTATATGAAATAAAAAAAAATAGAAATAATTTTCTATTAAATTCACTCAAATTTAACTCCTCCAACAAAAAAACTCATCAAAATCCAAAAAAATCGAAATTGGTTCAAATTCCTTTATTACAATTTGACTAAAAATTTATATGAAATAAAAAAATAGAAGTAAATTTCATCTAAAGTTACTCAAGTTTAGCTCCTCCAACAAAAAAACTCCTCAAATTCCAAAAAAATCGAAGTTGGTTCAAATTCCTTTATTACAATTTGACTAAAAATTTATATAAAATCAAAAAAAATAAAAGTAAATTTCATCTAAATTCACTCAAATTTAGCTCCTCCTACAAAAAAATTTATCCAAATCCAAAAAAATCGAAGTTGGTTCAAATTCCTTTATTACAATTTGACTAAAAATTTATATGAAATAAAAAAAATAGAAGTAAATTTCATCTATATTTACTCAAATTTAACTCCTCCAACAAAAAAACTCATCAAAATCCAAAAAAATTGAAGTTGGTTCAAATTCCTTTATTACAATTTGACTAAAAATTTATATAAAATCCAAAAAAATAAAAGTAAATTTCATCTAAATTCACTCAAATTTAGCTCCTCCAACAAAAAAATTCATCAAAATCCAAAAAAATCGAAGTTGGTTTCTAAGTACTTTATTACAATTTGACTAAAAATTTATATGAAATCAAAAAAAATAGAAATAAATTTCTACTAAATTCACTCAAATTTAACTACTCCAACAAAAGAACTCATGAAAATCCGAAAAAATCGAAGTTGGTTCAAATTCCTTTATTACAATTTGACTAAAAATTTATATAAAATCCATAAAATAAGAGTAAATTTCATCTAAATTCACTCAAATTTAGCTCCTCCAACAAAAAAATTTATCCAAATCCAAAAAAATCGAATTTGGTTCAAATTCCTTTATTACAATTTGACTAAAAATTTATATACAATCCAAAAAAATAAAAGTAAATTTCATCTAAATTCACTCAAATTTAGCTCCTCCAACAAAAAAATTCATCAAAATCCAAAAAAATCGAAGTTGGTTTCAAATTACTTTATTACATTTGACTAAAAATTTATATAAAATCCAAAAAAATAAAAGTAAATTTCATCTAAATTCACTCAAATTTAGCTCCTCCAACAAAAGAATTCATCATAATCCAAAAAAATCGAAGTTGTTTCAAATCCCTTTATTACAATTTTACTAAAAATTTATATAAAATCCAAAAAAAAGGTGTTAATTTCATCTAAATTTACTCAAATTTAACTCCTCCAACAACCAAAATCATCAAAATCCAAAAAAATCGAAGTTGGTTTCTGTTTGAGAATCAATTAGTTCCTTACATCACCGCGCTCACGCTCACCGGCAGCACCTACCGAACGCGCTGTAGATCACCAATCGATTAGCCAATCGATGATCACCATCACGCACGCTGCCTATCACCTGCGCTCTCTCTTGCATGCAACCAATCACCCGCTCGCTCATCACGCATCTGGCCAATCACCGCTCACCGCGCTGGTTCGAGAAGGTTCTGGAACGCTTCCGACAAAGCGCGGACCGTTGATCGGCCATGTTTTCTATCACTCTTGTTCACAGTGCGTAACTGAAAAGACGCGTCGCTTTCGATCACCTTTATTAGTTAACATTGTGCACGCTTACGATCTTTGCTGCTCACAATTAATTATTCTCATCTCCGCGCTACTATTGTACGGCTAATCAACCTCGTTGCAACCTTGTAACTCGCTCGTGTGCAAACGCGTGCGTCGGTTTCCACGGGTGCTCACCACGTGCTTGGCATCGTGTTCTCAAGTGGTGTAGGTGGCTCAACGGCTCATTATCTCACGCTCATCGCGATCTCTTTCGCGAAGTTGTGACTCACTCAGCGAGTGTGAAATAAAATAAACTGACTTTTGTGCTCAAGTGCAATAAACTGTGTCTCATCTCTCCTTCCTCACCGTCGACCTAACCTCAATCCTACCGGCGTGCTCACCTGAGCCATTCGCAAACATTTTGGTCCTTCGAGCCGGATCGACGGTGGAAGTGTAGAGTTCAGTGCAGTTCAGTGATTCATCGAACGTGCTCAAGCTCTGCTCAACATGGCCGACGAGAAGCCTATAGTCGCCGAAACATCGTCCAAGCTCACTGCCCCCGCAGCGACTTCACTCACCGCTCAGAAGGAGTCGTCGTCGAAGACCGCTTCCCTCACGACGACTTCACTCACCGTTCCGAAGGAGTCGTCGGCAAACACCACCTCAGAGGCGAAGGTGAAAACCCGATCGACCTCCCCAGCATCTCTTCCGACTCAACTCGTCTTAAGGGCGAAGACTCAGGTGGGTCGTTTCACGTCTCTCAGTACATTGCGCTCACAACTTCCCACTCATGCTCATCTGACCACACAAGATGAGGTGCAGCTGCTCACTGAACAAGTGGAAGAGATTCATAAGGCCTTTTGCCGGGAACACGAACATTTTGAAGAGGTGTGGCCTGCCAAATTCATAGATCATGAGTATTTCGCGAAGGATGTGGCGGTTCAAGAACGCCAACTTGTGTGGGAGCTGAAGCTTCAGTTGAGTCGACTCAAAGGGGATGCGAAGGTCATCGCAGATCTGCGGGCAGCTCCAGCTCAGCTTGCACCGACCCGTGCAACTAACCTCCCCGAGATCACGCTGCCAAAGTTCTCAGGCAGTTACACTGACTGGCCTGCATTCAGCGAATTATTCACCTCGCTCATCATCAACCATCCGCAGCTCATGGAGATCGACCGCCTCCACTATTTGCGCACCAGCTTGAGTGGAGACGCCTCTAAACGCGTCAACGCCTTCCCTCTCACCGGCTCATCCTTTCAATCTTGTTGGGACTATCTCACAAAGAGATTCTCCAACAAGCGACTGCTCATCCAGGAGCAATTGGAAAAATTGCTCAACCTGCCTCAGATCACTACAAGATCATCAACCACGCTCAAGGACTTGGCGTCCACCGTAAACCAAGTCAACGAATCGTTGATAGCGCTCAATGCTCATGAGGAGATGCACAACTGTTTACTAGTGCACTCCATGACTAAGTGCCTCGACAAAACCACGCGCGAGGCTTGGGAGACCTCACTAGCCAACTCCTCAGACTATCCGAGGTACGAAAAGCTGTTAGCTTTCATCGAGGCCAAAAGCTCTGCTCTTGAGCAGATGGAAGCTTCCGCCAAGAAGACTTCCAGCTCACGCTCACCTCAACGAGCTACACAACGGAAGGCAGTGACGCTCACAGCCACACACACCAAGACTGGCACTCAACCAGCTCACAAAGTAAAATCAGGCTCATATCCATGCGACTGTTGCGAGCAAGACCATTTCGTGGTGATGTGTCCTCGCTTCCGCAATTTGAGCGTGGAGGATCGGCGCAAGCTGATCACGAAGCTCAACCTGTGCAGAAATTGCTGTGGCAGGCATCAAGTGGAGAACTGCAAGTCTCCACTCAAGTGTAAAACTTGTGACAGCCTGCATCACACCATGCTGCATTTGCCTGCCAACAAGGCTACTGCTCAGGCAAACACGGCTCAGACCACCACCCAGTGAAGTGTTGGTGCAGTCGTCGACTCTCACTCCCGCTCACCAGGTCTCGCTCAACCTTCACTCAACAGCACAACAGGCCTCCGCTCACTCTCACATCAAGCAGCCAATCTCACCACGTACTCATCCTCCACGTTGTTAGCAACTGCTAACGCTCAGCTCATCTCACCGGTGACGTCCCTACAAGTTAGGCTACTCATCGACTCAGGCTCAGAGCTCACATTCATCAAGGAGGAGCTCATCACTCAACTCAAGCTTCAACGCATCCATTCTACAATCTCAGTCTTCGGCATTGGAGGCAACAAAGCTACTCAGACACGAGGAGTTGTGTTAATCACGCTCCGCTCAAACCACAGCCCGTCAACTGTACTCATTCAAGCCCACATACTCAGGGGGTTGACGTCAAATTTACCATCAGTTGAAGCGCCACCTCAAGAGTGGCCACATCTCGACGGCCTTCAATTGGCCGACCCAGACTTCCTGACGTCAAGACCCATTGACATTGTCATCGGCGCAGACACGTATGGGCAGATCATCAAGCCCAATCTCAAGAAGGGCGATCCTTCAATGCCAATTGCTCAGCTGTCAATCTTTGGGTGGCTCATTCTTGGTCCAATCACTGTTGACACCAGTCAACTCAAATCCTTGCATCACTCTGCCATAGTGCAGCACAAGGACAACGCTCTTCAAGACCTACTGGCCAAGTTTTGGATCCAAGAAGAACTCCCAATGGACACACCAACTCAACTCACCCCTGAAGAGCAAGAATGTGAGGATCACTTTCGAGCGACACACACTCGTGACTCTACAGGGCGATACATCGTACGCATCCCGCTCAAATCTTCTCCGAAGCTGCTCGGTAATTCCTACCAGACTGCACATGCTTGCTTGAAGCGCACGCTCAACAAGCTTAGCAGAAACACCGAATATCGTAATCTCTACCAAGGATTCATGGAGGAATACTGGGAGCTTCAACATATGGTAAGAGCACCATCCATCTCACCTAACACTCATTTTATGTTCTATCTTCCACACCACGGAGTGCTCAAGCTTGACAGCGAAACTACAAAGTTGAGGGTCGTTTTCAACGGATCAAGCCCGACAACATCTGGGCACTCAATTAACGATCTCATGCACACTGGAGCGAATCTCCTGCTCAACATCACGGACGTGCTGCTGTGGATTCGTCAGCATAAGTTTGTCTTTGCCACGGATATCACAAAGATGTATCGCCAAGTCAAGGTGCATGAAGATGATCAAGATCTCCAGAGGGTGTTGTGGATTGACGAAGACTCAAAGGAGGTGCCCTACAAGCTCACCACAGTCACTTATGGTACCAAGGCTGCTCCATTCCTGGCTGTCAGAGCACTGCTTCAATTGGTGGAAGACGAAGGACATCGTTTCCCACTGGCAGTGCCTTCCATCACTCATGCCAGATACGTCGACGACATCTTTGGCGGCTCTGACACAGGTGAGACACTCATCACAATAGCTCAACAATTAACAGACCTGTGCAACGCGGGAGGTTTTCCACTTGCCAAATGGCATTCTACCTACCCTCCGTTGCTTGAATCAATTTCTCATAAGACACGAGCCCACGGCTCAATCATATCATTAGACGACTGCAATACCAAATTACTCGGACTACATTGGAATGTGCTCAACGATAACTTTTCATTCTCTTCAAAATCAAGCTCTGATTCAAGGCTCACCAAACGCCTCGTTCTCTCAGATGTAGCAAAGATATTTGATCCACTCGGTTTCCTATCACCAGTCATCATTCGAGCAAAAACACTTTTGCAAGAGTTGTGGCTACACAAGCTCAGTTGGGACGATCCACTACCATCCCAAGTCACGTCCAACTGGCTCATCATCAGAGAAGATCTCACAAGTCTGGCCAGACTCTCTGTACCAAGGTGGTTCCACACCTTCAGCGACTCAACAGTGGAATTACACGGTTTCTCTGATGCTTCTCAACTTGCCATGGCAGCGGTAATTTACCTTACCGTGACATCACCGTCCACGAATCACAAAGTGTCGACACTCGTGTGCTCCAAGACAAAGGTAGCACCGCTCAAGAAGCTCACCATCCCGAGGCTCGAGCTTACTGCAGCGTTAATGCTAGCAAAGCTCATGAAGTATGTTCAAGCGACTCTCCAGCTCAACGTTGCTACAACTCATCTGTGGACGGACTCTCAAGTGACATTAATATGGATCAAATCTCACGCATCACGCTGGAAGGACTACGTGCGAAATCGTGTCTCGCAGATTCACGAGCTCACTCAAGACGCACACTGGAGATACGTTCCAGGGAAGTCAAATCCAGCTGACTGCGCCTCACGAGGCTTAACAACCGCTCAGCTTGAACATCACGAGCTGTGGTGGACGGGACCACCATGGCTCACTCAACCCAGTGACTCATGGCCACTACAACCAACAATGAAGGACGACTCGAGTGCACTAGAGGCTCGTCCAGGAATCTCACATCTGCTCAACGTTCTGAAGATCGAATATCACTGGGATCTCATTTACAAATATTCATCTCTCAACAAGCTCATTCGCATCACTTCAATCTGTTACAGATTTGTTTCAAGGTTGAAAAGATCACCAGTTTCATTACCACTCATCGCAGTTTCACCAGACGACATGGAATGGGCCAGAATCTTCTGGGTAAAGGCAACGCAAGCAATTTACTTCTCAAGTGAGCTCAAGGTTCTCAGCTCAGGTTTTACGCTGCCATCCTCCCATGTCTTCAATCGACTCACCGCCTTCATCGATGACCATGGAGTTATTCGAGTTGGAGGCAGACTCAGCCATGCTCACTTGGTGTATGAAAGTAAGCATCCAGCGATCTTACCTCGCCATTCACGTCTGTCTGGTTTGATCATAAACCATGCTCATCGACAAACTCTCCACGGAGGGACTCAGCTCACCCTCGCTCACATCAGACAAGGCTATTGGATCATCGGAGGACGAGCGCCAGTAAAATCTCACATCTTACGGTGTGTTGTGTGCACTCGACAAAGGGGGATCCGTGCCCGTCAACTGATGGGCCAACTACCTCTTTCGAGAGTCGCACCCTCACGACCATTTACTCACACTGGCATCGACTACGCTGGTCCCATCACGCTCAAGACATGGAGAGGGCGAGGTGCCAAAACTCAAAAGGGCTGGATCTGTGTTTTCGTCTGTCTCACCACATCAGCTGTTCATCTGGACGTCGTCACAGACTACTCAACAGATGGGTTCATCGCTGCCTACAGACGATTCACATCCAGAAGAGGCATCCCAAACACACTCTACTCCGATTGTGGGACAAACTTCATCGGAGCAGACACCGTTCTCAAGAGAATGTTCATTCAGGGCTCACAAGATCATCAGGACCTCAGTCAGCTGTTTGTCAATGACAACACTGGCTGGTGCTTCAATCCACCTTCAGCACCTCATATGGGAGGCAAATGGGAAGCAGTCGTGAAGTCCATCAAATACCATCTTAGACGGACCGTCAGCGAGACGGTGCTCACTTACGAAGAGTTCAGCACGCTCTTGACTCAAGTGGAAGCTATGCTCAATTCACGACCTCTCGAGCCTCTCAGTGATGACCCTGATGACATTTCAACGCTCACTCCGGCTCATTTTCTCATCGGACAGCCTCTCTCAACCTTACCGGAACCATCAGTCGAGCATTCAAACATCTCACCAACTGCGAGATGGAGGCTCATTCAACAAAAAACTCAACGCTTCTGGACACAATGGTCATCCCATTATCTGCAGAGGCAGTTGTCCATCTCGAAGTGGCATCATCCATCAAACGAGATCAAGATCGGCTCCCTGGTGCTCATCACAGACGAACGTTTCCCACCGAGCAAGTGGCCACTTGCTCGCGTCATCACACTGCATCCAGGGAAGGATGGGCTCACCAGAGTGGTAACACTCAGGACTGCCACAACAACTTTAATCAGGCCAATTGCAAAATTGGCAGTTTTGAATGTTTCAGATTAGACATCAACATCATCCAGCAGCTGTTGATGGCGGGAGAATGTTTGAGAATCAATTAGTTCCTTACATCACCGCGCTCACGCTCACCGGCAGCACCTACCGAACGCGCTGTAGATCACCAATCGATTAGCCAATCGATGATCACCATCACGCACGCTGCCTATCACCTGCGCTCTCTCTTGCATGCAACCAATCACCCGCTCGCTCATCACGCATCTGGCCAATCACCGCTCACCGCGCTGGTTCGAGAAGGTTCTGGAACGCTTCCGACAAAGCGCGGACCGTTGATCGGCCATGTTTTCTATCACTCTTGTTCACAGTGCGTAACTGAAAAGACGCGTCGCTTTCGATCACCTTTATTAGTTAACATTGTGCACGCTTACGATCTTTGCTGCTCACAATTAATTATTCTCATCTCCGCGCTACTATTGTACGGCTAATCAACCTCGTTGCAACCTTGTAACTCGCTCGTGTGCAAACGCGTGCGTCGGTTTCCACGGGTGCTCACCACGTGCTTGGCATCGTGTTCTCAAGTGGTGTAGGTGGCTCAACGGCTCATTATCTCACGCTCATCGCGATCTCTTTCGCGAAGTTGTGACTCACTCAGCGAGTGTGAAATAAAATAAACTGACTTTTGTGCTCAAGTGCAATAAACTGTGTCTCATCTCTCCTTCCTCACCGTCGACCTAACCTCAATCCTACCGGCGTGCTCACCTGAGCCATTCGCAAACAGTTTCAAAGTACTTTATTACAATTTGACTAAAAATTTATATGAAATAAAAAAAAATAGAAGAAAATTTCATCTAAATTCAGTCAAATTTAACTCCAACAAAAAACTCATCAAAATCCAAAAAAATCGAAGTTGGTTCAAATTCCTTTATTACAATTTGACTAAAAATTTATATGAAATAAAAAAAATAGAAGTAAATTTCATCTATATTTACTCAAAATCAACTCCTCCAACAAAAAAACTCATCAAAATCCAAAAAAATCGAAGTTGGTTCAAATTCCTTTATTACAATTTGACTAAAAATTTATATAAAATACAAAAAAATTAAAGTAAATTTCATCTAAACTCACTCAAATTTAGCTCCTCCAACAAAAAAATTCATCAAAATCCAAGAAAATCGAAGTTGGTTTCTAAGTACTTTATTACAATTTGACTAAAAATTAATATGAAATAAAAAAAAATAGAAATAAATTTCTACTAAATTCACTCAAATTTAACTCCTCCAACAAAAAAACTCATGAAAATCCGAAAAAATCGAAGTTGGTTCAAATTCCTTTATTACAATTTGACCAAAAATTTATATAAAATCCAAAAAATAAAAGTAAATTTCATCTAAATTCACTCAAATTTAGCTCCTCCAACAAAAGAATTCATCAAAATCCAAAAAAATCGAAGTTGTTTCAAATCCCTTTATTACAATTTGACTAAAAATTTATATAAAATCCAAAAAAAAGGTGTTAATTTCATCTAAATTTACTCAAATTTAACTCCACCAACAAGCAAAATCATCAAAATCCAAAAAAATCGAAGTTGGTTTCAAAGTACTTTATTACAATTTGACTAAAAATTTATATGAAATAAAAAAAAATAGTAGTAAGTTTCATCTAAATTCACTCAAATTTAACTCCTCCAACAAAAAAATTCATCAAAATTAAAAAAAAATCGAAGTTGGTTCAAATACCTTTATTACAATTTGACTAAAAATTTATATAAAATTCAAAAAATTAAAGTAAATTTCATCGTAATTCACTCAAATTTAGCTCCTCCTACAAAAAAATTTATCCAAATCCAAAAAAATCGAAGTTGGTTCAAATTCCATTATTACAATTTGACTAAAAATTTATATGTAATAAAAAAAATAGAAGTAAATTTCATCTAAATTTACACAAATTTAACTACTCCAACAAAAAAACTCATCAAAAACCAAAAAAATCGAAGTTGGTTCAAATTCCTTTATTACAATTTGACTAAAAATGTATATGAAATAAAAAAAAATAGAAATAATTTTCTACTATATTCACTCAAATTTAACTCCTCCAACAAAAAAAATCGAAATTGGTTCAAATTCCTTTATTACAATTTGACTAAAAATTTATATGAAATAAAAAAATAGAAGTAAATTTCATCTAAAGTTACTCAAGTTTAGCTCCTCCAACAAAAAAACTCATCAAAATCCAAAAAAATCGAAGTTGGTTCAAATTCCTTTATTACAATTTGACTAAAAATTTATATAAAATCCAAAAAAATAAAAGTAAATTTCATCTAAATTCACTCAAATTTAGCTCCCCCAACAAAAAAATTCATCAAAATCCAAAAAAATCGAAGTTGGTTTCTAAGTACTTTATTATAATTTGACTAAAAATTTATATAAAATCCAAAAAATAAAAGTAAATTTCATCTAAATTTACTCAAATTTAACTACTCCAACAAAAAAACCCATCAAAATCCAAAAAAATCGAAGTTGGTTCAAATTCCTTTATTACAATTTGACTAAAAATTTATATACAATCCAAAAAAATGAAAGTAAATTTCATCTAAATTCACTCAAATTTAGCTCCTCCAACAAAAAAATTCATCAAAATCCAAAAAAATCGAAGTTGGTTCAAATTCCTTTATTACAATTTGACTAAAAATTTATATAAAATCCAAAAAAATGAAATTAAATTTCATCTAAATTCAATCAAATTTAGCTCCTCCTACAAAAAAATTCATCAAAATCCAAAAAAATCGAAGTTGTTTCAAATCCCTTTATTACAATTGGACTAAAAATTTATATAAAATCCAAAAAAAAGGTGTTAATTTCATCTAAATTTACTCAAATTTAACTCCTCCAACAACCAAAATCATCAAAATCCAAAAAAATCGAAGTTGGTTTCAAAGTACTTTATTACAATTTGACTAAAAATTTATATGAAATAAAAAAAAATAGAAGAAAATTTCATCTAAATTAACTCAAATTTAACTCCTACAAAAAAACTCATCAAGATCAAAAAAAATCGAAGTTGGTTCAAATTCCTTTATTACAATTTGACTAAAAATTTATATGAAATCAAAAAAAATAGAAGTATATTTCATCTAAATTCACTCAAATTTAACTCCTCCAACAAAAAAATTCATCAAAATTAAAAAAAAATCGAAGTTGGTTCAAATTCCTTTATTACAATTTGACTAAAAATTTATATAAAATCCAAAAAATAAAAGTAAATTTCATCTAAATTCACTCAAACTTAGCTCCTCCTACAAAAAAATTTATCCAAATCCAAAAAAATCGAAGTTGGTTCAAATTCCTTTATTACAATTTGACTAAAAATTTATATGAAATAAAAAAAATAGAAGTAAATTTCATCTATATTTACTCAAATTTAACTCCTCCAACAAAAAAACTCATCAAAATCCAAAAAAATCGAAGTTGGTTCAAATTCCTTTATTACAATTTGACTAAAAATTTATATAAAATCCAAAAAAAATAAAAGTAAATTTCATCTAAATTCACTCAAATTTAGCTCCTCCAACAAAAAAATTCATCAAAATCCAAAAAAATCGAAGTTGGTTTCTAAGTACTTTATTACAATTTGACTAAAAATTTATATGAAATCAAAAAAAATAGAAATAAATTTCTACTAAATTCACTCAAATTTAACTCCTCCAACAAAAGAACTCATGAAAATCCGAAAAAATCGAAGTTGGTTCAAATTCCTTTATTACAATTTGACTAAAAATTTATATAAAATCCAAAAAAAGGTGTTAATTTCATCTAAATTTACTCAAATTTAACTCCTCCAACAACCAAAATCATCAAAATCCAAAAAAATCGAAGTTGGTTTCAAAGTACTTGATTACAATTTGACTAAAAATTTATATGAAATAAAAAAAAATAGAAGAAAATTTCATCTAAATTCAGTCAAATTTAACTCCAACAAAAAACTCATCAAAATCCAAAAAAATCGAAGTTGGTTCAAATTCCTTTATTACAATTTGACTAAAAATTTATATGAAATAAAAAAAATAGAAGTAAATTTCATCTATATTTACTCAAATTCAACTCCTCCAACAAAAAAACTCATCAAAATCCAAAAAATCGAAGTTGGTTCAAATTCCTTTATTACAATTTGACTAAAAATTTATATAAAATCCAAAAAAATAAAAGTAAATTTCATCTAAATTCACTCAAATTTAGCTCCTCCAACAAAAAAATTCATCAAAATCCAAGAAAATCGAAGTTGGTTTCTAAGTACTTTATTACAATTTGACTAAAAATTAATATGAAATAAAAAAAAATAGAAATAAATTTCTACTAAATTCACTCAAATTTAACTCCTCCATCAAAAAAACTCATGAAAATCCGAAAAAATCGAAGTTGGTTCAAATTCCTTTATTACAATTTGACTAAAAATTTATATAAAATCCAAAAAATAAAAGTAAATTTCATCTAAATTCACTCAAATTTAGCTCCTCCAACAAAAGAATTCATCAAAATCCAAAAAAATCGAAGTTGTTTCAAATCCCTTTATTACAATTTGACTAAAAATTTATATAAAATCCAAAAAAAAGGTGTTAATTTCATCTAAATTTACTCAAATTTAACTCCTCCAACAACCAAAATCATCAAAATCCAAAAAAATCGAAGTTGGTTTCAAAGTACTTTATTACAATTTGACTAAAAATTTATATGAAATAAAAAAAATAGTAGTAAATTTCATCTAAATTCACTCAAATTTAACTCCTCCAACAAAAAAATTCATCAAAATTAAAAAAAATCGAAGTTGGTTCAAATTCCTTTATTACAATTTGACTAAAAATTTATATAAAATTCAAAAAATAGTAGTAAATTTCATCTAAATTCACTCAAATTTAACTCCTCCAACAAAAAAATTCATCAAAATTAAAAAAAAATCGAAGTTGGTTCAAATTCCTTTATTACAATTTGACTAAAAATTTATATAAAATTCAAAAAATAAAAGTAAATTTCATCTTAATTCACTCAAATTTAGCTCCTCCTAGAAAAAAATTTATCCAAATCCAAAAAAATCGAAGTTGGTTCAAATTCCTTTATTACAATTTGACTAAAAATTTATATGTAATAAAAAAAAATAGAAGTAAATTTCATCTAAATTTACACAAATTTAACTACTCCAACAAAAAAACTCATCAAAAACCAAAAAAACGAAGTTGGTTCAAATTCCTTTATTACAATTTGACTAAAAATGTATATGAAATAAAAAAAAATAGAAATAATTTTCTACTAAATTCACTCAAATTTAACTCCTCCAACAAAAAAACTCATCAAAATCCAAAAAAATCGAAGTTGGTTCAAATTCCTTTATTACAATTTGACTAAAAATTTATATGAAATAAAAAAAATAGAAGTAAATTTCATCTATATTTACTCAAATTTAACTCCTCCAACAAAAAAACTCATCAAAATCCAAAAAAATCAAAGTTGGTTCAAATTCCTTTATTACAATTTGACTAAAAATTTATATAAAATCCAAAAAAATAAAAGTAAATTTCATCTAAATTCACTCAAATTTAGCTCCTCCAACAAAAAAATTCATCAAAATCCAAAAAAATCGAAGTTGGTTTCTAAGTACTTTATTACAATTTGACTAAAAATTTATATGAAATAAAAAAAAATAGTAGTAAGTTTCATCTAAATTCACTCAAATTTAACTCCTCCAACAAAAAAATTCATCAAAATTAAAAAAAAATCGAAGTTGGTTCAAATACCTTTATTACAATTTGACTAAAAATTTATAAAAAATTCAAAAAATTAAAGTAAATTTCATCTTAATTCACTCAAATTTAGCTCCTCCTACAAAAAAATTTATCCAAATCCAAAAAAATCGAAGTTGGTTCAAATTCCTTTATTACAATTTGACTAAAAATTTATATGTAATAAAAAAAATAAAAGTAAATTTCATCTAAATTCACTCAAATTTAGCTCCCCAACAAAAAAATTCATCAAAATCCAAAAAAATCGAAGTTGGTTTCTAAGTACTTTATTATAATTTGACTAAAAATTTATATAAAATCCAAAAAATAAAAGTAAATTTCATCTAAATTTACTCAAATTTAACTACTCCAACAAAAAAACCCATCAAAATCCAAAAAAATCGAAGTTGGTTCAAATTCCTTTATTACAATTTGACTAAAAATTTATATACAATCCAAAAAAATGAAAGTAAATTTCATCTAAATTCACTCAAATTTAGCTCCTCCAACAAAAAAATTCATCAAAATCCAAAAAAATCGAAGTTGGTTCAAATTCCTTTATTACAATTTGACTAAAAATTTATATAAAATCCAAAAAAATGAAAGTAAATTTCATCTAAATTCAATCAAATTTAGCTCCTCCTACAAAAAAATTCATCAAAATCCAAAAAAATCGAAGTTGTTTCAAATCCCTTTATTACAATTTGACTAAAAATTTATATGAAATAAAAAAAAATAGTAGTAAATTTCATCTAAATTCACTCAAATTTAACTCCTCCAACAAAAAAATTCATCAAAATTAAAAAAAAATCGAAGTTGGTTCAAATTCCTTTATTACAATTTGACTAAAAATTTATATAAAATTCAAAAAATAGTAGTAAATTTCATCTAAATTCACTCAAATTTAACTCCTCCAACAAAAAAATTCATCAAAATTAAAAAAAAATCGAAGTTGGTTCAAATTCCTTTATTACAATTTGACTAAAAATTTATATAAAATTCAAAAAATAAAAGTAAATTTCATCTTAATTCACTCAAATTTAGCTCCTCCTACAAAAAAATTTATCCAAATCCAAAAAAATCGAAGTTGGTTCAAATTCCTTTATTACAATTTGACTAAAAATTTATATGTAATAAAAAAAAATAGAAGTAAATTTCATCTAAATTTACACAAATTTAACTACTCCAACAAAAAAACTCATCAAAAACCAAAAAAACGAAGTTGGTTCAAATTCCTTTATTACAATTTGACTAAAAATGTATATGAAATAAAAAAAAAATAGAAATAATTTTCTACTAAATTCACTCAAATTTAACTCCTCCAACAAAAAAACTCATCAAAATCCAAAAAAATCGAAGTTGGTTCAAATTCCTTTATTACAATTTGACTAAAAATTTATATGAAATAAAAAAAATAGAAGTAAATTTCATCTATATTTACTCAAATTTAACTCCTCCAACAAAAAAACTCATCAAAATCCAAAAAAATCGAAGTTGGTTCAAATTCCTTTATTACAATTTGACTAAAAATTTATATAAAATCCAAAAAAATAAAAGTAAATTTCATCTAAATTCACTCAAATTTAGCTCCTCCAACAAAAAAATTCATCAAAATCCAAAAAAATCGAAGTTGTTTTCTAAGTACTTTATTACAATTTGACTAAAAATTTATATGAAATAAAAAAAAATAGTAGTAAGTTTCATCTAAATTCACTCAAATTTAACTCCTCCAACAAAAAAATTCATCAAAATTAAAAAAAAATCGAAGTTGGTTCAAATACCTTTATTACAATTTGACTAAAAATTTATAAAAAATTCAAAAAATTAAAGTAAATTTCATCTTAATTCACTCAAATTTAGCTCCTCCTACAAAAAAATTTATCCAAATCCAAAAAAATCGAAGTTGGTTCAAATTCCTTTATTACAATTTGACTAAAAATGTATATGAAATAAAAAAAAATAGAAATAATTTTCTACTAAATTCACTCAAATTTAACTCCTCCAACAAAAAAAATCGAAATTGGTTCAAATTCCTTTATTACAATTTGACTAAAAATTTATATGAAATAAAAAAATAGAAGTAAATTTCATCTAAAGTTACTCAAGTTTAGCTCCTCCAACAAAAAAACTCATCAAAATCCAAAAAAATCGAAGTTGGTTCAAATTCCTTTATTACAATTTGACTAAAAATTTATATAAAATCCAAAAAAATAAAAGTAAATTTCATCTAAATTCACTCAAATTTAGCTCCCCAACAAAAAATTCATCAAAATCCAAAAAAATCGAAGTTGGTTTCTAAGTACTTTATTATAATTTGACTAAAAATTTATATAAAATCCAAAAAATAAAAGTAAATTTCATCTAAATTTACTCAAATTTAACTACTCCAACAAAAAAACCCATCAAAATCCAAAAAAATCGAAGTTGGTTCAAATTCCTTTATTACAATTTGACTAAAAATTTATATACAATCCAAAAAAATGAAAGTAAATTTCATCTAAATTCACTCAAATTTAGCTCCTCCAACAAAAAAATTCATCAAAATCCAAAAAAATCGAAGTTGGTTCAAATTCCTTTATTACAATTTGACTAAAAATTTATATAAAATCCAAAAAAATGAAAGTAAATTTCATCTAAATTCAATCAAATTTAGCTCCTCCTACAAAAAAATTCATCAAAATCCAAAAAAATCGAAGTTGTTTCAAATCCCTTTATTACAATTGGACTAAAAATTTATATAAAATCCAAAAAAAAGGTGTTAATTTCATCTAAATTTACTCAAATTTAACTCCTCCAACAACCAAAATCATCAAAATCCAAAAAAATCGAAGTTGGTTTCAATGTACTTTATTACAATTTGACTAAAAATTTATATGAAATAAAAAAAAATAGTAGTAAATTTCATCTAAATTCACTCAAATTTAACTCCTCCAACAAAAAAATTCATCAAAATTAAAAAAAAATCGAAGTTGGTTCAAATTCCTTTATTACAATTTGACTAAAAATTTATATAAAATTCAAAAAATAGTAGTAAATTTCATCTAAATTCACTAAAATTTAACTCCTCCAACAAAAAAATTCATCAAAATTAAAAAAAAATCGAAGTTGGTTCAAATTCCTTTATTACAATTTGACTAAAAATTTATATAAAATTCAAAAAATAAAAGTAAATTTCATCTTAATTCACTCAAATTTAGCTCCTCCTACAAAAAAATTTATCCAAATCCAAAAAAATCGAAGTTGGTTCAAATTCCTTTATTACAATTTGACTAAAAATTTATATGTAATAAAAAAAAATAGAAGTAAATTTCATCTAAATTTACACAAATTTAACTACTCCAACAAAAAAACTCATCAAAAACCAAAAAAACGAAGTTGGTTCAAATTCCTTTATTACAATTTGACTAAAAATGTATATGAAATAAAAAAAAAATAGAAATAATTTTCTACTAAATTCACTCAAATTTAACTCCTCCAACAAAAAAACTCATCAAAATCCAAAAAAATCGAAGTTGGTTCAAATTCCTTTATTACAATTTGACTAAAAATTTATATGAAATAAAAAAAATAGAAGTAAATTTCATCTATATTTACTCAAATTTAACTCCTCCAACAAAAAAACTCATCAAAATCCAAAAAAATCGAAGTTGGTTCAAATTCCTTTATTACAATTTGACTAAAAATTTATATAAAATCCAAAAAAATAAAAGTAAATTTCATCTAAATTCACTCAAATTTAGCTCCTTCAACAAAAAAATTCATCAAAATCCAAAAAAATCGAAGTTGGTTTCTAAGTACTTTATTACAATTTGACTAAAAATTTATATGAAATAAAAAAAAATAGTAGTAAGTTTCATCTAAATTCACTCAAATTTAACTCCTCCAACAAAAAAATTCATCAAAATTAAAAAAAAATCGAAGTTGGTTCAAATACCTTTATTACAATTTGACTAAAAATTTATATAAAATTCAAAAAATTAAAGTAAATTTCATCTTAATTCACTCAAATTTAGCTCCTCCTACAAAAAAATTTATCCAAATCCAAAAAAATCGAAGTTGGTTCAAATTCCTTTATTACAATTTGACTAAAAATTTATATGTAATAAAAAAAATAGAAGTAAATTTCATCTAAATTTACACAAATTTAACTACTCCCACAAAAAAACTCATCAAAAACCAAAAAAATCGAAGTTGGTTCAAATTCCTTTATTACAATTTGACTAAAAATGTATATGAAATAAAAAAAAATAGAAATAATTTTCTACTAAATTCACTCAAATTTAACTCCTCCAACAAAAAAAATCGAAATTGGTTCAAATTCCTTTATTACAATTTGACTAAAAATTTATATGAAATAAAAAAATAGAAGTAAATTTCATCTAAAGTTACTCAAGTTTAGCTCCTCCAACAAAAAAACTCATCAAAATCCAAAAAAATCGAAGTTGGTTCAAATTCCTTTAATACAATTTGACTAAAAATTTATATAAAATCCAAAAAAATAAAAGTAATTTTCATCTAAATTCACTCAAATTTAGCTCCCCCAACAAAAAAATTCATCAAAATCCAAAAAAATCGAAGTTGGTTTCTAAGTACTTTATTATAATTTGACTAAAAATTTATATAAAATCCAAAAAATAAAAGTAAATTTCATCTAAATTTACTCAAATTTAACTACTCCAACAAAAAAACCCATCAAAATCCCAAAAAATCGAAGTTGGTTCAAATTCCTTTATTACAATTTGACTAAAAATTTATATACAATCCAAAAAAATGAAAGTAAATTTCATCTAAATTCACTCAAATTTAGCTCCACCAACAAAAAAATTCATCAAAATCCAAAAAAATCGAAGTTGGTTCAAATTCCTTTATTACAATTTGACTAAAAATTTATATAAAATCCAAAAAAATGAAAGTAAATTTCATCTAAATTCAATCAAATTTAGCTCCTCCTACAAAAAAATTCATCAAAATCCAAAAAAATCGAAGTTGTTTCAAATCCCTTTATTACAATTGGACTAAAAATTTATATAAAATCCAAAAAAAAGGTGTTAATTTCATCTAAATTTACTCAAATTTAACTCCTCCAACAACCAAAATCATCAAAATCCAAAAAAATCGAAGTTGGTTTCAAAGTACTTTATTACAATTTGACTAAAAATTTATATGAAATAAAAAAAAATAGAAGAAAATTTCATCTAAATTCACTCAAATTTAACTCCAACAAAAAAACTCATCAAGATCCAAAAAAATCGAAGTTGGTTCAAATTCCTTTATTACAATTTGACTAAAAATTTATATGAAATCAAAAAAAATAGAAGTATATTTCATCTAAATTCACTCAAATTTAACTCCTCCAACAAAAAAATTCATCAAAATTAAAAAAAAATCGAAGTTGGTTCAAATTCCTTTATTACAATTTGACTAAAAATTTATATAAAATCCAAAAAATAAAAGTAAATTTCATCTAAATTCACTCAAACTTAGCTCCTCCTACAAAAAAATTTATCCAAATCCAAAAAAATCGAAGTTGGTTCAAATTCCTTTATTACAATTTGACTAAAAATTTATATGAAATAAAAAAAATAGAAGTAAATTTCATCTAAAGTTACTCAAGTTTAGCTCCTCCAACAAAAAAACTCATCAAAATCCAAAAAAATCGAAGTTGGTTCAAATTCCTTTATTACAATTTGACTAAAAATTTATATAAAATCCAAAAAAATAAAAGTAAATTTCATCTAAATTCACTCAAATTTAGCTCCCCCAACAAAAAAATTCATCAAAATCCAAAAAAATCGAAGTTGGTTTCTAAGTACTTTATTATAATTTGACTAAAAATTTATATAAAATCCAAAAAATAAAAGTAAATTTCATCTAAATTTACTCAAATTTAACTACTCCAACAAAAAAACCCATCAAAATCCAAAAAAATCGAAGTTGGTTCAAATACCTTTATTACAATTTGACTAAAAATTTATATACAATCCAAAAAAATGAAAGTAAATTTCATCTAAATTCACTCAAATTTAGCTCCTCCAACAAAAAAATTCATCAAAATCCAAAAAAATCGAAGTTGGTTCAAATTCCTTTATTACAATTTGACTAAAAATTTATATAAAATCCAAAAAAATGAAAGTAAATTTCATCTAAATTCAATCAAATTTAGCTCCTCCTACAAAAAAATTCATCAAAATCCAAAAAAATCGAAGTTGTTTCAAATCCCTTTATTACAATTGGACTAAAAATTTATATAAAATCCAAAAAAAAGGTGTTAATTTCATCTAAATTTACTCAAATTTAACTCCTCCAACAACCAAAATCATCAAAATCCAAAAAAATCGAAGTTGGTTTCAAAGTACTTTATTACAATTTGACTAAAAATTTATATGAAATAAAAAAAAATAGTAGTAAATTTCATCTAAATTCACTCAAATTTAACTCCTCCAACAAAAAAATTCATCAAAATTAAAAAAAAATCGAAGTTGGTTCAAATTCCTTTATTACAATTTGACTAAAAATTTATATAAAATTCAAAAAATAGTAGTAAATTTCATCTAAATTCACTCAAATTTAACTCCTCCAACAAAAAAATTCATCAAAATTAAAAAAAAATCGAAGTTGGTTCAAATTCCTTTATTACAATTTGACTAAAAATTTATATAAAATTCAAAAAATAAAAGTAAATTTCATCTTAATTCACTCAAATTTAGCTCCTCCTACAAAAAAATTTATCCAAATCCAAAAAAATCGAAGTTGGTTCAAATTCCTTTATTACAATTTGACTAAAAATTTATATGTAATAAAAAAAAATAGAAGTAAATTTCATCTAAATTTACACAAATTTAACTACTCCAACAAAAAAACTCATCAAAAACCAAAAAAACGAAGTTGGTTCAAATTCCTTTATTACAATTTGACTAAAAATGTATATGAAATAAAAAAAAAATAGAAATAATTTTCTACTAAAATCACTCAAATTTAACTCCTCCAACAAAAAAACTCATCAAAATCCAAAAAAATCGAAGTTGGTTCAAATTCCTTTATTACAATTTGACTAAAAATTTATATGAAATAAAAAAAATAGAAGTAAATTTCATCTATATTTACTCAAATTTAACTCCTCCAACAAAAAAGCTCATCAAAATCCAAAAAAATCGAAGTTGGTTCAAATTCCTTTATTACAATTTGACTAAAAATTTATATAAAATCCAAAAAAATAAAAGTAAATTTCATCTAATTTCACTCAAATTTAGCTCCTCCAACAAAAAAATTCATCAAAATCCAAAAAAATCGAAGTTGGTTTCTAAGTACTTTATTACAATTTGACTAAAAATTTATATGAAATAAAAAAAAATAGTAGTAAGTTTCATCTAAATTCACTCAAATTTAACTCCTCCAACAAAAAAATTCATCAAAATTAAAAAAAGATCGAAGTTGGTTCAAATACCTTTATTACAATTTGACTAAAAATTTATATAAAATTCAAAAAATTAAAGTAAATTTCATCTTAATTCACTCAAATTTAGCTCCTCCTACAAAAAAATTTATCCAAATCCAAAAAAATCGAAGTTGGTTCAAATTCCTTTATTACAATTTGACTAAAAATTTATATGTAATAAAAAAAATAGAAGTAAATTTCATCTAAATTTACACAAATTTAACTACTCCAACAAAAAAACTCATCAAAAACCAAAAAAATCGAAGTTGGTTCAAATTCCTTTATTACAATTTGACTAAAAATGTATATGAAATAAAAAAAAATAGAAATAATTTTCTACTAAATTCACTCAAATTTAACTCCTCCAACAAAAAAAATCGAAATTGGTTCAAATTCCTTTATTACAATTTGACTAAAAATTTATATGAAATAAAAAAATAGAAGTAAATTTCATCTAAAGTTACTCAAGTTTAGCTCCTCCAACAAAAAAACTCATCAAAATCCAAAAAAATCGAAGTTGGTTCAAATTCCTTTATTACAATTTGACTAAAAATTTATATAAAATCCAAAAAAATAAAAGTAAATTTCATCTAAATTCACTCAAATTTAGCTCCCCCAACAAAAAAATTCATCAAAATCCAAAAAAATCGAAGTTGGTTTCTAAGTACTTTATTATAATTTGACTAAAAATTTATATAAAATCCAAAAAATAAAAGTAAATTTCATCTAAATTTACTCAAATTTAACTACTCCAACAAAAAAACCCATCAAAATCCAAAAAAATCGAAGTTGGTTCAAATTCCTTTATTACAATTTGACTAAAAATTTATATACAATCCAAAAAAATGAAAGTAAATTTCATCTAAATTCACTCAAATTTAGCTCCTCCAACAAACAAATTCATCAAAATCCAAAAAAATCGAAGTTGGTTCAAATTCCTTTATTACAATTTGACTAAAAATTTATATAAAATCCAAAAAAATGAAAGTAAATTTCATCTAAATTCAATCAAATTTAGCTCCTCCTACAAAAAAATTCATCAAAATCCAAAAAAATCGAAGTTGTTTCAAATCCCTTTATTACAATTGGACTAAAAATTTATATAAAATCCAAAAAAAAGGTGTTAATTTCATCTAAATTTACTCAAATTTAACTCCTCCAACAACCAAAATCATCAAAATCCAAAAAAATCGAAGTTGGTTTCAAAGTACTTTATTACAATTTGACTAAAAATTTATATGAAATAAAAAAAAATAGTAGTAAATTTCATCTAAATTCACTCAAATTTAACTCCTCCAACAAAAAAATTCATCAAAATTAAAAAAAAATCGAAGTTGGTTCAAATTCCTTTATTACAATTTGACTAAAAATTTATATAAAATTCAAAAAATAGTAGTAAATTTCATCTAAATTCACTCAAATTTAACTCCTCCAACAAAAAAATTCATCAAAATTAAAAAAAAATCGAAGTTGGTTCAAATTCCTTTATTACAATTTGACTAAAAATTTATATAAAATTCAAAAAATAAAAGTAAATTTCATCTTAATTCACTCAAATTTAGCTCCTCCTACAAAAAAATTTATCCAAATCCAAAAAAATCGAAGTTGGTTCAAATTCCTTTATTACAATTTGACTAAAAATTTATATGTAATAAAAAAAAATAGAAGTAAATTTCATCTAAATTTACACAAATTTAACTACTCCAACAAAAAAACTCATCAAAAACCAAAAAAAACGAAGTTGGTTCAAATTCCTTTATTACAATTTGACTAAAAATGTATATGAAATAAAAAAAAAATAGAAATAATTTTCTACTAAAATCACTCAAATTTAACTCCTCCAACAAAAAAACTCATCAAAATCCAAAAAAATCGAAGTTGGTTCAAATTCCTTTATTACAATTTGACTAAAAATTTATATGAAATAAAAAAAAATAGAAGTAAATTTCATCTATATTTACTCAAATTTAACTCCTCCAACAAAAAAGCTCATCAAAATCCAAAAAAATCGAAGTTGGTTCAAATTCCTTTATTACAATTTGACTAAAAATTTATATAAAATCCAAAAAAATAAAAGTAAATTTCATCTAATTTCACTCAAATTTAGCTCCTCCAACAAAAAAATTCATCAAAATCCAAAAAAATCGAAGTTGGTTTCTAAGTACTTTATTACAATTTGACTAAAAATTTATATGAAATAAAAAAAAATAGTAGTAAGTTTCATCTAAATTCACTCAAATTTAACTCCTCCAACAAAAAAATTCATCAAAATTAAAAAAAGATCGAAGTTGGTTCAAATACCTTTATTACAATTTGACTAAAAATTTATATAAAATTCAAAAAATTAAAGTAAATTTCATCTTAATTCACTCAAATTTAGCTCCTCCTACAAAAAAATTTATCCAAATCCAAAAAAATCGAAGTTGGTTCAAATTCCTTTATTACAATTTGACTAAAAATTTATATGTAATAAAAAAAATAGAAGTAAATTTCATCTAAATTTACACAAATTTAACTACTCCAACAAAAAAACTCATCAAAAACCAAAAAAATCGAAGTTGGTTCAAATTCCTTTATTACAATTTGACTAAAAATGTATATGAAATAAAAAAAAATAGAAATAATTTTCTACTAAATTCACTCAAATTTAACTCCTCCAACAAAAAAAATCGAAATTGGTTCAAATTCCTTTATTACAATTTGACTAAAAATTTATATGAAATAAAAAAATAGAAGTAAATTTCATCTAAAGTTACTCAAGTTTAGCTCCTCCAACAAAAAAACTCATCAAAATCCAAAAAAATCGAAGTTGGTTCAAATTCCTTTATTACAATTTGACTAAAAATTTATATAAAATCCAAAAAAATAAAAGTAAATTTCATCTAAATTCACTCAAATTTAGCTCCCCCAACAAAAAAATTCATCAAAATCCAAAAAAATCGAAGTTGGTTTCTAAGTACTTTATTATAATTTGACTAAAAATTTATATAAAATCCAAAAAATAAAAGTAAATTTCATCTAAATTTACTCAAATTTAACTACTCCAACAAAAAAACCCATCAAAATCCAAAAAAATCGAAGTTGGTTCAAATTCCTTTATTACAATTTGACTAAAAATTTATATACAATCCAAAAAAATGAAAGTAAATTTCATCTAAATTCACTCAAATTTAGCTCCTCCAACAAAAAAATTCATCAAAATCCAAAAAAATCGAAGTTGGTTCAAATTCCTTTATTACAATTTGACTAAAAATTTATATAAAATCCAAAAAAATGAAAGTAAATTTCATCTAAATTCAATCAAATTTAGCTCCTCCTACAAAAAAATTCATCAAAATCCAAAAAAATCGAAGTTGTTTCAAATCCCTTTATTACAATTGGACTAAAAATTTATATAAAATCCAAAAAAAAGGTGTTAATTTCATCTAAATTTACTCAAATTTAACTCCTCCAACAACCAAAATCATCAAAATCCAAAAAAATCGAAGTTGGTTTCAAAGTACTTTATTACAATTTGACTAAAAATTTATATGAAATAAAAAAAAATAGAAGAAAATTTCATCTAAATTCACTCAAATTTAACTCCAACAAAAAAACTCATCAAGATCCAAAAAAATCGAAGTTGGTTCAAATTCCTTTATTACAATTTGACTAAAAATTTATATGAAATAAAAAAAATAGAAGTAAATTTCATCTATATTTACTCAAATTTAACTCCTCCAACAAAAAAACTCATCAAAATCCAAAAAAATCGAAGTTAGTTCAAATTCCTTTATTACAATTTGACTAAAAATTTATATAAAATCCAAAAAAATAAAAGTAAATTTCATCTAAATTCACTCAAATTTAGCTCCTCCAACAAAAAAATTCATCAAAATCCAAAAAAATCGAAGTTGGTTTCTAAGTACTTTATTACAATTTGACTAAAAATTTATATGAAATAAAAAAAAATAGTAGTAAGTTTCATCTAAATTCACTCAAATTTAACTCCTCCAACAAAAAAATTCATCAAAATTAAAAAAAGATCGAAGTTGGTTCAAATACCTTTATTACAATTTGACTAAAAATTTATATAAAATTCAAAAAATTAAAGTAAATTTCATCTTAATTCACTCAAATTTAGCTCCTCCTACAAAAAAATTTATCCAAATCCAAAAAAATCGAAGTTGGTTCAAATTCCTTTATTACAATTTGACTAAAAATTTATATGTAATAAAAAAAATAGAAGTAAATTTCATCTAAATTTACACAAATTTAACTACTCCAACAAAAAAACTCATCAAAAACCAAAAAAATCGAAGTTGGTTCAAATTCCTTTATTACAATTTGACTAAAAATGTATATGAAATAAAAAAAAATAGAAATAATTTTCTACTAAATTCACTCAAATTTAACTCCTCCAACAAAAAAAATCGAAATTGGTTCAAATTCCTTTATTACAATTTGACTAAAAATTTATATGAAATAAAAAAATAGAAGTAAATTTCATCTAAAGTTACTCAAGTTTAGCTCCTCCAACAAAAAAACTCATCAAAATCCAAAAAAATCGAAGTTGGTTCAAATTCCTTTATTACAATTTGACTAAAAATTTATATAAAATCCAAAAAAATAAAAGTAAATTTCATCTAAATTCACTCAAATTTAGCTCCCCCAACAAAAAAATTCATCAAAATCCAAAAAAATCGAAGTTGGTTTCTAAGTACTTTATTATAATTTGACTAAAAATTTATATAAAATCCAAAAAATAAAAGTAAATTTCATCTAAATTTACTCAAATTTAACTACTCCAACAAAAAAACCCATCAAAATCCAAAAAAATCGAAGTTGGTTCAAATTCCTTTATTACAATTTGACTAAAAATTTATATACAATCCAAAAAAATGAAAGTAAATTTCATCTAAATTCACTCAAATTTAGCTCCTCCAACAAAAAAATTCATCAAAATCCAAAAAAATCGAAGTTGGTTCAAATTCCTTTATTACAATTTGACTAAAAATTTATATAAAATCCAAAAAAATGAAAGTAAATTTCATCTAAATTCAATCAAATTTAGCTCCTCCTACAAAAAAATTCATCAAAATCCAAAAAAATCGAAGTTGTTTCAAATCCCTTTATTACAATTGGACTAAAAATTTATATAAAATCCAAAAAAAAGGTGTTAATTTCATCTAAATTTACTCAAATTTAACTCCTCCAACAACCAAAATCATCAAAATCCAAAAAAATCGAAGTTGGTTTCAAAGTACTTTATTACAATTTGACTAAAAATTTATATGAAATAAAAAAAAATAGAAGAAAATTTCATCTAAATTCACTCAAATTTAACTCCAACAAAAAAACTCATCAAGATCCAAAAAAATCGAAGTTGGTTCAAATTCCTTTATTACAATTTGACTAAAAATTTATATGAAATAAAAAAAATAGAAGTAAATTTCATCTATATTTACTCAAATTTAACTCCTCCAACAAAAAAACTCATCAAAATCCAAAAAAATCGAAGTTGGTTCAAATTCCTTTATTACAATTTGACTAAAAATTTATATAAAATCCAAAAAAATAAAAGTAAATTTCATCTAAATTCACTCAAATTTAGCTCCTCCAACAAAAAAATTCATCAAAATCCAAAAAAAACGAAGTTGGTTTCTAAGTACTTTATTACAATTTGACTAAAAATTTATATGAAATAAAAAAAAATAGTAGTAAGTTTCATCTAAATTCACTCAAATTTAACTCCTCCAACAAAAAAATTCATCAAAATTAAAAAAAAATCGAAGTTGGTTCAAATACCTTTATTACAATTTGACTAAAAATTTATATAAAATTCAAAAAATTAAAGTAAATTTCATCTTAATTCACTCAAATTTAGCTCCTCCTACAAAAAAATTTATCCAAATCCAAAAAAATCGAAGTTGGTTCAAATTCCTTTATTACAATTTGACTAAAAATTTATATGTAATAAAAAAAATAGAAGTAAATTTCATCTAAATTTACACAAATTTAACTACTCCAACAAAAAAACTCATCAAAAACCAAAAAAATCGAAGTTGGTTCAAATTCCTTTATTACAATTTGACTAAAAATGTATATGAAATAAAAAAAAATAGAAATAATTTTCTACTAAATTCACTCAAATTTAACTCCTCCAACAAAAAAAATCGAAATTGGTTCAAATTCCTTTATTACAATTTGACTAAAAATTTATATGAAATAAAAAAATAGAAGTAAATTTCATCTAAAGTTACTCAAGTTTAGCTCCTCCAACAAAAAAACTCATCAAAATCCAAAAAAATCGAAGTTGGTTCAAATTCCTTTATTACAATTTGACTAAAAATTTATATAAAATCCAAAAAAATAAAAGTAAATTTCATCTAAATTCACTCAAATTTAGCTCCCCCAACAAAAAAATTCATCAAAATCCAAAAAAATCGAAGTTGGTTTCTAAGTACTTTATTATAATTTGACTAAAAATTTATATAAAATCCAAAAAATAAAAGTAAATTTCATCTAAATTTACTCAAATTTAACTACTCCAACAAAAAAACCCATCAAAATCCAAAAAAATCGAAGTTGGTTCAAATTCCTTTATTACAATTTGACTAAAAATTTATATACAATCCAAAAAAATGAAAGTAAATTTCATCTAAATTCACTCAAATTTAGCTCCTCCAACAAAAAAATTCATCAAAATCCAAAAAAATCGAAGTTGTTTCAAATTCCTTTATTACAATTTGACTAAAAATTTATATAAAATCCAAAAAAATGAAAGTAAATTTCATCTAAATTCAATCAAATTTAGCTCCTCCTACAAAAAAATTCATCAAAATCCAAAAAAATCGAAGTTGTTTCAAATCCCTTTATTACAATTGGACTAAAAATTTATATAAAATCCAAAAAAAAGGTGATAATTTCATCTAAATTTACTCAAATTTAACTCCTCCAACAACCAAAATCATCAAAATCCAAAAAAATCGAAGTTGGTTTCAAAGTACTTTATTACAATTTGACTAAAAATTTATATGAAATAAAAAAAAATAGAAGAAAATTTCATCTAAATTCACTCAAATTTAACTCCAACAAAAAAACTCATCAAGATCCAAAAAAATCGAAGTTGGTTCAAATTCCTTTATTACAATTTGACTAAAAATTTATATGAAATCAAAAAAAATAGAAGTATATTTCATCTAAATTCACTCAAATTTAACTCCTCCAACAAAAAAATTCATCAAAATTAAAAAAAAATCGAAGTTGGTTCAAATTCCTTTATTACAATTTGACTAAAAATTTATATAAAATCCAAAAAATAAAAGTAAATTTCATCTAAATTCACTCAAACTTAGCTCCTCCTACAAAAAAATTTATCCAAATCCAAAAAAATCGAAGTTGGTTCAAATTCCTTTATTACAATTTGACTAAAAATTTATATAAAATCCAAAAAAATGAAAGTAAATTTCATCTAAATTCAATCAAATTTAGCTCCTCCTACAAAAAAATTCATCAAAATCCAAAAAAATCGAAGTTGTTTCAAATTCCTTTATTACAATTTGACTAAAAATTTATATAAAATTCAAAAAATAGTAGTAAATTTCATCTAAATTCACTCAAATTTAACTCCTCCAACAAAAAAATTCATCAAAATTAAAAAAAAATCGAAGTTGGTTCAAATTCCTTTATTACAATTTGACTAAAAATTTATATAAAATTCAAAAAATAAAAGTAAATTTCATCTTAATTCACTCAAATTTAGCTCCTCCTACAAAAAAATTTATCCAAATCCAAAAAAATCGAAGTTGGTTCAAATTCCTTTATTACAATTTGACTAAAAATTTATATGTAATAAAAAAAAATAGAAGTAAATTTCATCTAAATTTACACAAATTTAACTACTCCAACAAAAAAACTCATCAAAAACCAAAAAAACGAAGTTGGTTCAAATTCCTTTATTACAATTTGACTAAAAATGTATATGAAATAAAAAAAAAATAGAAATAATTTTCTACTAAATTCACTCAAATTTAACTCCTCCAACAAAAAAACTCATCAAAATCCAAAAAAATCGAAGTTGGTTCAAATTCCTTTATTACAATTTGACTAAAAATTTATATGAAATAAAAAAAATAGAAGTAAATTTCATCTATATTTACTCAAATTTAACTCCTCCAACAAAAAAACTCATCAAAATCCAAAAAAATCGAAGTTGGTTCAAATTCCTTTATTACAATTTGACTAAAAATTTATATAAAATCCAAAAAAATAAAAGTAAATTTCATCTAAATTCACTCAAATTTAGCTCCTCCAACAAAAAAATTCATCAAAATCCAAAAAAATCGAAGTTGGTTTCTAAGTACTTTATTACAATTTGACTAAAAATTTATATGAAATAAAAAAAAATAGTAGTAAGTTTCATCTAAATTCACTCAAATTTAACTCCTCCAACAAAAAAATTCATCAAAATTAAAAAAAAATCGAAGTTGGTTCAAATACCTTTATTACAATTTGACTAAAAATTTATATAAAATTCAAAAAATTAAAGTAAATTTCATCTTAATTCACTCAAATTTAGCTCCTCCTACAAAAAAATTTATCCAAATCCAAAAAAATCGAAGTTGGTTCAAATTCCTTTATTACAATTTGACTAAAAATTTATATGTAATAAAAAAAATAGAAGTAAATTTCATCTAAATTTACACAAATTTAACTACTCCAACAAAAAAACTCATCAAAAACCAAAAAAATCGAAGTTGGTTCAAATTCCTTTATTACAATTTGACTAAAAATGTATATGAAATAAAAAAAATAGAAATAATTTTCTACTAAATTCACTCAAATTTAACTCCTCCAACAAAAAAAATCGAAATTGGTTCAAATTCCTTTATTACAATTTGACTAAAAATTTATATGAAATAAAAAAATAGAAGTAAATTTCATCTAAAGTTACTCAAGTTTAGCTCCTCCAACAAAAAAACTCATCAAAATCCAAAAAAATCGAAGTTGGTTCAAATTCCTTTATTACAATTTGACTAAAAATTTATATAAAATCCAAAAAAATAAAAGTAAATTTCATCTAAATTCACTCAAATTTAGCTCCCCCAACAAAAAAATTCATCAAAATCCAAAAAAATCGAAGTTGGTTTCTAAGTACTTTATTATAATTTGACTAAAAATTTATATAAAATCCAAAAAATAAAAGTAAATTTCATCTAAATTTACTCAAATTTAACTACTCCAACAAAAAAACCCATCAAAATCCAAAAAAATCGAAGTTGGTTCAAATTCCTTTATTACAATTTGACTAAAAATTTATATACAATCCAAAAAAATGAAAGTAAATTTCATCTAAATTCACTCAAATTTAGCTCCTCCAACAAAAAAATTCATCAAAATCCAAAAAAATCGAAGTTGGTTCAAATTCCTTTATTACAATTTGACTAAAAATTTATATAAAATCCAAAAAAATGAAAGTAAATTTCATCTAAATTCAATCAAATTTAGCTCCTCCTACAAAAAAATTCATCAAAATCCAAAAAAATCGAAGTTGTTTCAAATCCCTTTATTACAATTGGACTAAAAATTTATATAAAATCCAAAAAAAAGGTGTTAATTTCATCTAAATTTACTCAAATTTAACTCCTCCAACAACCAAAATCATCAAAATCCAAAAAAATCGAAGTTGGTTTCAAAGTACTTTATTACAATTTGACTAAAAATTTATATGAAATAAAAAAAAATAGAAGAAAATTTCATCTAAATTCACTCAAATTTAACTCCAACAAAAAAACTCATCAAGATCCAAAAAAATCGAAGTTGGTTCAAATTCCTTTATTACAATTTGACTAAAAATTTATATGAAATAAAAAAAATAGAAGTAAATTTCATCTATATTTACTCAAATTTAACTCCTCCAACAAAAAAACTCATCAAAATCCAAAAAAATCGAAGTTGGTTCAAATTCCTTTATTACAATTTGACTAAAAATGTATATGAAATAAAAAAAAATAGAAATAATTTTCTACTATATTCACTCAAATTTAACTCCTCCAACAAAAAAAATCGAAATTGGTTCAAATTCCTTTATTACAATTTGACTAAAAATTTATATGAAATAAAAAAATAGAAGTAAATTTCATCTAAAGTTACTCAAGTTTAGCTCCTCCAACAAAAAAACTCATCAAAATCCAAAAAAATCGAAGTTGGTTCAAATTCCTTTATTACAATTTGACTAAAAATTTATATAAAATCCAAAAAAATAAAAGTAAATTTCATCTAAATTCACTCAAATTTAGCTCCCCCAACAAAAAAATTCATCAAAATCCAAAAAAATCGAAGTATGTTTCTAAGTACTTTATTATAATTTGACTAAAAATTTATATAAAATCCAAAAAATAAAAGTAAATTTCATCTAAATTTACTCAAATTTAACTACTCCAACAAAAAAACCCATCAAAATCCAAAAAAATCGAAGTTGGTTCAAATTCCTTTATTACAATTTGACTAAAAATTTATATACAATCCAAAAAAATGAAAGTAAATTTCATCTAAATTCACTCAAATTTAGCTCCTCCAACAAAAAAATTCATCAAAATCCAAAAAAATCGAAGTTGGTTCAAATTCCTTTATTACAATTTGACTAAAAATTTATATAAAATCCAAAAAAATGAAAGTAAATTTCATCTAAATTCAATCAAATTTAGCTCCTCCTACAAAAAAATTCATCAAAATCCAAAAAAATCGAAGTTGTTTCAAATCCCTTTATTACAATTGGACTAAAAATTTATATAAAATCCAAAAAAAAGGTGTTAATTTCATCTAAATTTACTCAAATTTAACTCCTCCAACAACCAAAATCATCAAAATCCAAAAAAATCGAAGTTGGTTTCAAAGTACTTTATTACAATTTGACTAAAAATTTATATGAAATAAAAAAAAATAGAAGAAAATTTCATCTAAATTCACTCAAATTTAACTCCAACAAAAAAACTCATCAAGATCCAAAAAAATCGAAGTTGGTTCAAATTCCTTTATTACAATTTGACTAAAAATTTATATGAAATCAAAAAAAATAGAAGTATATTTCATCTAAATTCACTCAAATTTAACTCCTCCAACAAAAAAATTCATCAAAATTAAAAAAAAATCGAAGTTGGTTCAAATTCCTTTATTACAATTTGACTAAAAATTTATATAAAATCCAAAAAATAAAAGTAAATTTCATCTAAATTCACTCAAACTTAGCTCCTCCTACAAAAAAATTTATCCAAATCCAAAAAAATCGAAGTTGGTTCAAATTCCTTTATTACAATTTGACTAAAAATTTATATAAAATCCAAAAAAATGAAAGTAAATTTCATCTAAATTCAATCAAATTTAGCTCCTCCTACAAAAAAATTCATCAAAATCCAAAAAAATCGAAGTTGTTTCAAATTCCTTTATTATAATTTGACTAAAAATTTATATAAAATTCAAAAAATAGTAGTAAATTTCATCTAAATTCACTCAAATTTAACTCCTCCAACAAAAAAATTCATCAAAATTAAAAAAAAATCGAAGTTGGTTCAAATTCCTTTATTACAATTTGACTAAAAATTTATATAAAATTCAAAAAATAAAAGTAAATTTCATCTTAATTCACTCAAATTTAGCTCCTCCTACAAAAAAATTTATCCAAATCCAAAAAAATCGAAGTTGGTTCAAATTCCTTTATTACAATTTGACTAAAAATTTATATGTAATAAAAAAAAATAGAAGTAAATTTCATCTAAATTTACACAAATTTAACTACTCCAACAAAAAAACTCATCAAAAACCAAAAAAACGAAGTTGGTTCAAATTCCTTTATTACAATTTGACTAAAAATGTATATGAAATAAAAAAAAAATAGAAATAATTTTCTACTAAATTCACTCAAATTTAACTCCTCCAACAAAAAAACTCATCAAAATCCAAAAAAATCGAAGTTGGTTCAAATTCCTTTATTACAATTTGACTAAAAATTTATATGAAATAAAAAAAATAGAAGTAAATTTCATCTATATTTACTCAAATTTAACTCCTCCAACAAAAAAACTCATCAAAATCCAAAAAAATCGAAGTTGGTTCAAATTCCTTTATTACAATTTGACTAAAAATTTATATAAAATCCAAAAAAATAAAAGTAAATTTCATCTAAATTCACTCAAATTTAGCTCCTCCAACAAAAAAATTCATCAAAATCCAAAAAAATCGAAGTTGGTTTCTAAGTACTTTATTACAATTTGACTAAAAATTTATATGAAATAAAAAAAAATAGTAGTAAGTTTCATCTAAATTCACCCAAATTTAACTCCTCCAACAAAAAAATTCATCAAAATTAAAAAAAAATCGAAGTTGGTTCAAATACCTTTATTACAATTTGACTAAAAATTTATATAAAATTCAAAAAATTAAAGTAAATTTCATCTTAATTCACTCAAATTTAGCTCCTCCTACAAAAAAATTTATCCAAATCCATAAAAATCGAAGTTGGTTCAAATTCCTTTATTACAATTTGACTAAAAATTTATATGTAATAAAAAAAATAGAAGTAAATTTCATCTAAATTTACACAAATTTAACTACTCCAACAAAAAAACTCATCAAAAACCAAAAAAATCGAAGTTGGTTCAAATTCCTTTATTACAATTTGACTAAAAATGTATATGAAATAAAAAAAAATAGAAATAATTTTCTACTAAATTCACTCAAATTTAACTCCTCCAACAAAAAAAATCGAAATTGGTTCAAATTCCTTTATTACAATTTGACTAAAAATTTATATGAAATAAAAAAATAGAAGTAAATTTCATCTAAAGTTACTCAAGTTTAGCTCCTCCAACAAAAAAACTCATCAAAATCCAAAAAAATCGAAGTTGGTTCAAATTCCTTTATTACAATTTGACTAAAAATTTATATAAAATCCAAAAAAATAAAAGTAAATTTCATCTAAATTCACTCAAATTTAGCTCCCCCAACAAAAAAATTCATCAAAATCCAAAAAAATCGAAGTTGGTTTCTAAGTACTTTATTATAATTTGACTAAAAATTTATATAAAATCCAAAAAATAAAAGTAAATTTCATCTAAATTTACTCAAATTTAACTACTCCAACAAAAAAACCCATCAAAATCCAAAAAAATCGAAGTTGGTTCAAATTCCTTTATTACAATTTGACTAAAAATTTATATACAATCCAAAAAAATGAAAGTAAATTTCATCTAAATTCACTCAAATTTAGCTCCTCCAACAAAAAAATTCATCAAAATCCAAAAAAATCGAAGTTGGTTCAAATTCCTTTATTACAATTTGACTAAAAATTTATATAAAATCCAAAAAAATGAAAGTAAATTTCATCTAAATTCAATCAAATTTAGCTCCTCCTACAAAAAAATTCATCAAAATCCAAAAAAATCGAAGTTGTTTCAAATCCCTTTATTACAATTGGACTAAAAATTTATATAAAATCCAAAAAATAAAAGTAAATTTCATCTAAATTCACTCAAACTTAGCTCCTCCTACAAAAAAATTTATCCAAATCCAAAAAAATCGAAGTTGGTTCAAATTCCTTTATTACAATTTGACTAAAAATTTATATGAAATAAAAAAAATAGAAGTAAATTTCATCTATATTTACTCAAATTTAACTCCTCCAACAAAAAAACTCATCAAAATCCAAAAAAATCGAAGTTGGTTCAAATTCCTTTATTACAATTTGACTAAAAATTTATATAAAATCCAAAAAAATAAAAGTAAATTTCATCTAAATTCACTCAAATTTAGCTCCTCCAACAAAAAAATTCATCAAAATCCAAAAAAATCGAATTTGGTTTCTAAGTACTTTATTACAATTTGACTAAAAATTTATATGAAATCAAAAAAAATAGAAATAAATTTCTACTAAATTCACTCAAATTTAACTCCTCCAACAAAAGAACTCATGAAAATCCGAAAAAATCGAAGTTGGTTCAAATTCCTTTATTACAATTTGACTAAAAATTTATATAAAATCCATAAAATAAGAGTAAATTTCATCTAAATTCACTCAAATTTAGCTCCTCCAACAAAAAAATTTATCCAAATCCAAAAAAATCGAATTTGGTTCAAATTCCTTTATTACAATTTGACTAAAAATTTATATACAATCCAAAAAAATAAAAGTAAATTTCATCTAAATTCACTCAAATTTAGCTCCTCCAACAAAAAAATTCATCAAAATCCAAAAAAATCGAAGTTGGTTTCAAATTACTTTATTACATTTGACTAAAAATTTATATAAAATCCAAAAAAATAAAAGTAAATATCATCTAAATTCACTCAAATTTAGCTCCTCCAACAAAAGAATTCATCATAATCCAAAAAAATCGAAGTTGTTTCAAATCCCTTTATTACAATTTTACTAAAAATTTATATAAAATCCAAAAAAAGGTGTTAATTTCATCTAAATTTACTCAAATTTAACTCCTCCAACAACCAAAATCATCAAAATCCAAAAAAATCGAAGTTGGTTTCAAAGTACTTTATTACAATTTGACTAAAAATTTATATGAAATAAAAAAAAATAGAAGAAAATTTCATCTAAATTCAGTCAAATTTAACTCCAACAAAAAACTCATCAAAATCCAAAAAAATCGAAGTTGGTTCAAATTCCTTTATTACAATTTGACTAAAAATTTATATGAAATAAAAAAAATAGAAGTAAATTTCATCTATATTTACTCAAATTCAACTCCTCCAACAAAAAAACTCATCAAAATCCAAAAAAAACGAAGTTGGTTCAAATTCCTTTATTACAATTTGACTAAAAATTTATATAAAATCCAAAAAAATAAAAGTAAATTTCATCTAAATTCACTCAAATTTAGCTCCTCCAACAAAAAAATTCATCAAAATCCAAGAAAATCGAAGTTGGTTTCTAAGTACTTTATTACAATTTGACTAAAAATTAATATGAAATAAAAAAAAATAGAAATAAATTTCTACTAAATTCACTCAAATTTAACTCCTCCATCAAAAAAACTCATGAAAATCCGAAAAAATCGAAGTTGGTTCAAATTCCTTTATTACAATTTGACTAAAAATTTATATAAAATCCAAAAAATAAAAGTAAATTTCATCTAAATTCACTCAAATTTAGCTCCTCCAACAAAAGAATTCATCAAAATCCAAAAAAATCGAAGTTGTTTCAAATCCCTTTATTACAATTTGACTAAAAATTTATATAAAATCCAAAAAAAAGGTGTTAATTTCATCTAAATTTACTCAAATTTAACTCCTCCAACAACCAAAATCATCAAAATCCAAAAAAATCGAAGTTGGTTTCAAAGTACTTTATTACAATTTGACTAAAAATTTATATGAAATAAAAAAAAATAGTAGTAAATTTCATCTAAATTCACTCAAATTTAACTCCTCCAACAAAAAAATTCATCAAAATTAAAAAAAAATCGAAGTTGGTTCAAATTCCTTTATTACAATTTGACTAAAAATTTATATAAAATTCAAAAAATAGTAGTAAATTTCATCTAAATTCACTCAAATTTAACTCCTCCAACAAAAAAATTCATCAAAATTAAAAAAAAATCGAAGTTGGTTCAAATTCCTTTATTACAATTTGACTAAAAATTTATATAAAATTCAAAAAATAAAAGTAAATTTCATCTTAATTCACTCAAATTTAGCTCCTCCTACAAAAAAATTTATCCAAATCCAAAAAAATCGAAGTTGGTTCAAATTCCTTTATTACAATTTGACTAAAAATTTATATGTAATAAAAAAAAATAGAAGTAAATTTCATCTAAATTTACACAAATTTAACTACTCCAACAAAAAAACTCATCAAAAACCAAAAAAACGAAGTTGGTTCAAATTCCTTTATTACAATTTGACTAAAAATGTATATGAAATAAAAAAAAAATAGAAATAATTTTCTACTAAATTCACTCAAATTTAACTCCTCCAACAAAAAAACTCATCAAAATCCAAAAAAATCGAAGTTGGTTCAAATTCCTTTATTACAATTTGACTAAAAATTTATATGAAATAAAAAAATAGAAGTAAATTTCATCTATATTTACTCAAATTTAACTCCTCCAACAAAAAAACTCATCAAAATCCAAAAAAATCGAAGTTGGTTCAAATTCCTTTATTACAATTTGACTAAAAATTTATATAAAATCCAAAAAAATAAAAGTAAATTTCATCTAAATTCACTCAAATTTAGCTCCTCCAACAAAAAAATTCATCAAAATCCAAAAAAATCGAAGTTGGTTTCTAAGTACTTTATTACAATTTGACTAAAAATTTATATGAAATCAAAAAAAATAGAAATAAATTTCTACTAAATTCACTCAAATTTAACTCCTCCAACAAAAAAACTTATGAAAATCCGAAAAAATCGAAGTTGGTTTCTATGTACTTTATAATAATTTGACTAAAAATTTATATAAAATCCAAAAATTAAAAGTAAATTTCATCTAAATTCACTCAAATTTAACTACTCCAACAAAAAAACCCATCAAAATCCAAAAAAATCGAAGTTGGTTCAAATTCCTTTATTACAATTTGACTAAAAATTTATATACAATCCAAAAAAATGAAAGTAAATTTCATCTAAATTCACTCAAATTTAGCTCCTCCAACAAAAAAATTCATCAAAATCCAAAAAAATCGAAGTTGGTTCAAATTCCTTTATTACAATTTGACTAAAAATTTATATAAAATCCAAAAAAATGAAAGTAAATTTCATCTAAATTCAATCAAATTTAGCTCCTCCTACAAAAAAATTCATCAAAATCCAAAAAAATCGAAGTTGTTTCAAATCCCTTTATTACAATTGGACTAAAAATTTATATAAAATCCAAAAAAAAGGTGTTAATTTCATCTAAATTTACTCAAATTTAACTCCTCCAACAACCAAAATCATCAAAATCCAAAAAAATCGAAGTTGGTTTCAAAGTACTTTATTACAATTTGACTAAAAATTTATATGAAATAAAAAAAAATAGAAGAAAATTTCAACTAAATTCACTCAAATTTAACTCCAACAAAAAAACTCATCAAGATCCAAAAAAATCGAAGTTGGTTCAAATTCCTTTATTACAATTTGACTAAAAATTTATATGAAATCAAAAAAAATAGAAGTATATTTCATCTAAATTCACTCAAATTTAACTCCTCCAACAAAAAAATTCATCAAAATTAAAAAAACATCGAAGTTGGTTCAAATTCCTTTATTACAATTTGACTAAAAATTTATATAAAATCCAAAAAATAAAAGTAAATTTCATCTAAATTCACTCAAACTTAGCTCCTCCTACAAAAAAATTTATCCAAATCCAAAAAAATCGAAGTTGGTTCAAATTCCTTTATTACAATTTGACTAAAAATTTATATGAAATAAAAAAAATAGAAGTAAATTTCATCTATATTTACTCAAATTTAACTCCTCCAACAAAAAAACTCATCAAAATCCAAAAAAATCGAAGTTGGTTCAAATTCCTTTATTACAATTTGACTAAAAATTTATATAAAATCCAAAAAAATAAAAGTAAATTTCATCTAAATTCACTCAAATTTAGCTCCTCCAACAAAAAAATTCATCAAAATCCAAAAAAATCGAATTTGGTTTCTAAGTACTTTATTACAATTTGACTAAAAATTTATATGAAATCAAAAAAAATAGAAATAAATTTCTACTAAATTCACTCAAATTTAACTCCTCCAACAAAAGAACTCATGAAAATCCGAAAAAATCGAAGTTGGTTCAAATTCCTTTATTACAATTTGACTAAAAATTTATATAAAATCCATAAAATAAGAGTAAATTTCATCTAAATTCACTCAAATTTAGCTCCTCCAACAAAAAAATTTATCCAAATCCAAAAAAATCGAATTTGGTTCAAATTCCTTTATTACAATTTGACTAAAAATTTATATACAATCCAAAAAAATAAAAGTAAATTTCATCTAAATTCACTCAAATTTAGCTCCTCCAACAAAAAAATTCATCCAAATCCAAAAAAATCGAAGTTGGTTTCAAATTACTTTATTACATTTGACTAAAAATTTATATAAAATCCAAAAAAATAAAAGTAAATATCATCTAAATTCACTCAAATTTAGCTCCTCCAACAAAAGAATTCATCATAATCCAAAAAAATCGAAGTTGTTTCAAATCCCTTTATTACAATTTTACTAAAAATTTATATAAAATCCAAAAAAAGGTGTTAATTTCATCTAAATTTACTCAAATTTAACTCCTCCAACAACCAAAATCATCAAAATCCAAAAAAATCGAAGTTGGTTTCAAAGTACTTTATTACAATTTGACTAAAAATTTATATGAAATAAAAAAAAATAGAAGAAAATTTCATCTAAATTCAGTCAAATTTAACTCCAACAAAAAACTCATCAAAATCCAAAAAAATCGAAGTTGGTTCAAATTCCTTTATTACAATTTGACTAAAAATTTATATGAAATAAAAAAAATAGAAGTAAATTTCATCTATATTTACTCAAATTCAACTCCTCCAACAAAAAAACTCATCAAAATCCAAAAAAAACGAAGTTGGTTCAAATTCCTTTATTACAATTTGACTAAAAATTTATATAAAATCCAAAAAAATAAAAGTAAATTTCATCTAAATTCACTCAAATTTAGCTCCTCCAACAAAAAAATTCATCAAAATCCAAGAAAATCGAAGTTGGTTTCTAAGTACTTTATTACAATTTGACTAAAAATTAATATGAAATAAAAAAAAATAGAAATAAATTTCTACTAAATTCACTCAAATTTAACTCCTCCATCAAAAAAACTCATGAAAATCCGAAAAAATCGAAGTTGGTTCAAATTCCTTTATTACAATTTGACTAAAAATTTATATAAAATCCAAAAAATAAAAGTAAATTTCATCTAAATTCACTCAAATTTAGCTCCTCCAACAAAAGAATTCATCAAAATCCAAAAAAATCGAAGTTGTTTCAAATCCCTTTATTACAATTTGACTAAAAATTTATATAAAATCCAAAAAAAAGGTGTTAATTTCATCTAAATTTACTCAAATTTAACTCCTCCAACAACCAAAATCATCAAAATCCAAAAAAATCGAAGTTGGTTTCAAAGTACTTTATTACAATTTGACTAAAAATTTATATGAAATAAAAAAAAATAGTAGTAAATTTCATCTAAATTCACTCAAATTTAACTCCTCCAACAAAAAAATTCATCAAAATTAAAAAAAAATCGAAGTTGGTTCAAATTCCTTTATTACAATTTGACTAAAAATTTATATAAAATTCAAAAAATAGTAGTAAATTTCATCTAAATTCACTCAAATTTAACTCCTCCAACAAAAAAATTCATCAAAATTAAAAAAAAATCGAAGTTGGTTCAAATTCCTTTATTACAATTTGACTAAAAATTTATATAAAATTCAAAAAATAAAAGTAAATTTCATCTTAATTCACTCAAATTTAGCTCCTCCTACAAAAAAATTTATCCAAATCCAAAAAAATCGAAGTTGGTTCAAATTCCTTTATTACAATTTGACTAAAAATTTATATGTAATAAAAAAAAATAGAAGTAAATTTCATCTAAATTTACACAAATTTAACTACTCCAACAAAAAAACTCATCAAAAACCAAAAAAACGAAGTTGGTTCAAATTCCTTTATTACAATTTGACTAAAAATGTATATGAAATAAAAAAAAAATAGAAATAATTTTCTACTAAATTCACTCAAATTTAACTCCTCCAACAAAAAAACTCATCAAAATCCAAAAAAATCGAAGTTGGTTCAAATTCCTTTATTACAATTTGACTAAAAATTTATATGAAATAAAAAAAATAGAAGTAAATTTCATCTATATTTACTCAAATTTAACTCCTCCAACAAAAAAACTCATCAAAATCCAAAAAAATCGAAGTTGGTTCAAATTCCTTTATTACAATTTGACTAAAAATTTATATAAAATCCAAAAAAATAAAAGTAAATTTCATCTAAATTCACTCAAATTTAGCTCCTCCAACAAAAAAATTCATCAAAATCCAAAAAAATCGAAGTTGGTTTCTAAGTACTTTATTACAATTTGACTAAAAATTTATATGAAATAAAAAAAAATAGAAATAAATTTCTACTAAATTCACTCAAATTTAACTCCTCCAACAAAAAAACTTATGAAAATCCGAAAAAATCGAAGTTGGTTTCTATGTACTTTATTATAATTTGACTAAAAATTTATATAAAATCCAAAAATTAAAAGTAAATTTCATCTAAATTCACTCAAATTTAACTACTCCAACAAAAAAACCCATCAAAATCCAAAAAAATCGAAGTTGGTTCAAATTCCTTTATTACAATTTGACTAAAAATTTATATACAATCCAAAAAAATGAAAGTAAATTTCATCTAAATTCACTCAAATTTAGCTCCTCCAACAAAAAAATTCATCAAAATCCAAAAAAATCGAAGTTGGTTCAAATTCCTTTATTACAATTTGACTAAAAATTTATATAAAATCCAAAAAAATGAAAGTAAATTTCATCTAAATTCAATCAAATTTAGCTCCTCCTACAAAAAAATTCATCAAAATCCAAAAAAATCGAAGTTGTTTCAAATCCCTTTATTACAATTGGACTAAAAATTTATATAAAATCCAAAAAAAAGGTGTTAATTTCATCTAAATTTACTCAAATTTAACTCCTCCAACAACCAAAATCATCAAAATCCAAAAAAATCGAAGTTGGTTTCAAAGTACTTTATTACAATTTGACTAAAAATTTATATGAAATAAAAAAAAATAGAAGAAAATTTCATCTAAATTCACTCAAATTTAACTCCAACAAAAAAACTCATCAAGATCAAAAAAAATCGAAGTTGGTTCAAATTCCTTTATTACAATTTGACTAAAAATTTATATGAAATAAAAAAAATAGAAGTAAATTTCATCTATATTTACTCAAATTTAACTCCTCCAACAAAAAAACTCATCAAAATCCAAAAAATCGAAGTTGGTTCAAATTCCTTTATTACAATTTGACTAAAAATGTATATGAAATAAAAAAAAATAGAAATAATTTTCTACTATATTCACTCAAATTTAACTCCTCCAACAAAAAAAATCGAAATTGGTTCAAATTCCTTTATTACAATTTGACTAAAAATTTATATGAAATAAAAAAATAGAAGTAAATTTCATCTAAAGTTACTCAAGTTTAGCTCCTCCAACAAAAAAACTCATCAAAATCCAAAAAAATCGAAGTTGGTTCAAATTCCTTTATTACAATTTGACTAAAAATTTATATAAAATCCAAAAAAATAAAAGTAAATTTCATCTAAATTCACTCAAATTTAGCTCCCCCAACAAAAAAATTCATCAAAATCCAAAAAAATCGAAGTTGGTTTCTAAGTACTTTATTATAATTTGACTAAAAATTTATATAAAATCCAAAAAATAAAAGTAAATTTCATCTAAATTTACTCAAATTTAACTACTCCAACAAAAAAACCCATCAAAATCCAAAAAAATCGAAGTTGGTTCAAATTCCTTTATTACAATTTGACTAAAAATTTATATACAATCCAAAAAAATGAAAGTAAATTTCATCTAAATTCACTCAAATTTAGCTCCTCCAACAAAAAAATTCATCAAAATCCAAAAAAATCGAAGTTGGTTCAAATTCCTTTATTACAATTTGACTAAAAATTTATATAAAATCCAAAAAAATGAAAGTAAATTTCATCTAAATTCAATCAAATTTAGCTCCTCCTACAAAAAAATTCATCAAAATCCAAAAAAATCGAAGTTGTTTCAAATCCCTTTATTACAATTGGACTAAAAATTTATATAAAATCCAAAAAAAAGGTGTTAATTTCATCTAAATTTACTCAAATTTAACTCCTCCAACAACCAAAATCATCAAAATCCAAAAAAATCGAAGTTGGTTTCAAAGTACTTTATTACAATTTGACTAAAAATTTATATGAAATAAAAAAAAATAGAAGAAAATTTCATCTAAATTCACTCAAATTTAACTCCAACAAAAAAACTCATCAAGATCCAAAAAAATCGAAGTTGGTTCAAATTCCTTTATTACAATTTGACTAAAAATTTATATGAAATCAAAAAAAATAGAAGTATATTTCATCTAAATTCACTCAAATTTAACTCCTCCAACAAAAAAATTCATCAAAATTAAAAAAAAATCGAAGTTGGTTCAAATTCCTTTATTACAATTTGACTAAAAATTTATATAAAATCCAAAAAATAAAAGTAAATTTCATCTAAATTCACTCAAACTTAGCTCCTCCTACAAAAAAATTTATCCAAATCCAAAAAAATCGAAGTTGGTTCAAATTCCTTTATTACAATTTGACTAAAAATTTATATAAAATCCAAAAAAATGAAAGTAAATTTCATCTAAATTCAATCAAATTTAGCTCCTCCTACAAAAAAATTCATCAAAATCCAAAAAAATCGAAGTTGTTTCAAATTCCTTTATTACAATTTGACTAAAAATTTATATAAAATTCAAAAAATAGTAGTAAATTTCATCTAAATTCACTCAAATTTAACTCCTCCAACAAAAAAATTCATCAAAATTAAAAAAAAATCGAAGTTGGTTCAAATTCCTTTATTACAATTTGACTAAAAATTTATATAAAATTCAAAAAATAAAAGTAAATTTCATCTTAATTCACTCAAATTTAGCTCCTCCTACAAAAAAATTTATCCAAATCCAAAAAAATCGAAGTTGGTTCAAATTCCTTTATTACAATTTGACTAAAAATTTATATGTAATAAAAAAAAATAGAAGTAAATTTCATCTAAATTTACACAAATTTAACTACTCCAACAAAAAAACTCATCAAAAACCAAAAAAACGAAGTTGGTTCAAATTCCTTTATTACAATTTGACTAAAAATGTATATGAAATAAAAAAAAAATAGAAATAATTTTCTACTAAATTCACTCAAATTTAACTCCTCCAACAAAAAAACTCATCAAAATCCAAAAAAATCGAAGTTGGTTCAAATTCCTTTATTACAATTTGACTAAAAATTTATATGAAATAAAAAAAATAGGAGTAAATTTCATCTATATTTACTCAAATTTAACTCCTCCAACAAAAAAACTCATCAAAATCCAAAAAAATCGAAGTTGGTTCAAATTCCTTTATTACAATTTGACTAAAAATTTATATAAAATCCAAAAAAATAAAAGTAAATTTCATCTAAATTCACTCAAATTTAGCTCCTCCAACAAAAAAATTCATCAAAATCCAAAAAAATCGAAGTTGGTTTCTAAGTACTTTATTACAATTTGACTAAAAATTTATATGAAATAAAAAAAAATAGTAGTAAGTTTCATCTAAATTCACTCAAATTTAACTCCTCCAACAAAAAAATTCATCAAAATCCAAAAAAATCGAATTTGGTTTCTAAGTACTTTATTACAATTTGACTAAAAATTTATATGAAATCAAAAAAAATAGAAATAAATTTCTACTAAATTCACTCAAATTTAACTCCTCCAACAAAAGAACTCATGAAAATCCGAAAAAATCGAAGTTGGTTCAAATTCCTTTATTACAATTTGACTAAAAATTTATATAAAATCCATAAAATAAGAGTAAATTTCATCTAAATTCACTCAAATTTAGCTCCTCCAACAAAAAAATTTATCCAAATCCAAAAAAATCGAATTTGGTTCAAATTCCTTTATTACAATTTGACTAAAAATTTATATACAATCCAAAAAAATAAAAGTAAATTTCATCTAAATTCACTCAAATTTAGCTCCTCCAACAAAAAAATTCATCAAAATCCAAAAAAATCGAAGTTGGTTTCAAATTACTTTATTACATTTGACTAAAAATTTATATAAAATCCAAAAAAATAAAAGTAAATTTCATCTAAATTCACTCAAATTTAGCTCCTCCAACAAAAGAATTCATCATAATCCAAAAAAATCGAAGTTGTTTCAAATCCCTTTATTACAATTTTACTAAAAATTTATATAAAATCCAAAAAAAGGTGTTAATTTCATCTAAATTTACTCAAATTTAACTCCTCCAACAACCAAAATCATCAAAATCCAAAAAAATCGAAGTTGGTTTCAAAGTACTTTATTACAATTTGACTAAAAATTTATATGAAATAAAAAAAAATAGAAGAAAATTTCATCTAAATTCAGTCAAATTTAACTCCAACAAAAAACTCATCAAAATCCAAAAAAATCGAAGTTGGTTCAAATTCCTTTATTACAATTTGACTAAAAATTTATATGAAATAAAAAAAATAGAAGTAAATTTCATCTATATTTACTCAAATTCAACTCCTCCAACAAAAAAACTCATCAAAATCCAAAAAAAACGAAGTTGGTTCAAATTTCTTTATTACAATTTGACTAAAAATTTATATAAAATCCAAAAAAATAAAAGTAAATTTCATCTAAATTCACTCAAATTTAGCTCCTCCAACAAAAAAATTCATCAAAATCCAAGAAAATCGAAGTTGGTTTCTAAGTACTTTATTACAATTTGACTAAAAATTAATATGAAATAAAAAAAAATAGAAATAAATTTCTACTAAATTCACTCAAATTTAACTCCTCCATCAAAAAAACTCATGAAAATCCGAAAAAATCGAAGTTGGTTCAAATTCCTTTATTACAATTTGACTAAAAATTTATATAAAATCCAAAAAATAAAAGTAAATTTCATCTAAATTCACTCAAATTTAGCTCCTCCAACAAAAGAATTCATCAAAATCCAAAAAAATCGAAGTTGTTTCAAATCCCTTTATTACAATTTGACTAAAAATTTATATAAAATCCAAAAAAAAGGTGTTAATTTCATCTAAATTTACTCAAATTTAACTCCTCCAACAACCAAAATCATCAAAATCCAAAAAAATCGAAGTTGGTTTCAAAGTACTTTATTACAATTTGATTAAAAATTTATATGAAATAAAAAAAAATAGTAGTAAATTTCATCTAAATTCACTCAAATTTAACTCCTCCAACAAAAAAATTCATCAAAATTAAAAAAAAATCGAAGTTGGTTCAAATTCCTTTATTACAATTTGACTAAAAATTTATATAAAATTCAAAAAATAGTAGTAAATTTCATCTAAATTCACTCAAATTTAACTCCTCCAACAAAAAAAATTCATCAAAATTAAAAAAAAATCGAAGTTGGTTCAAATTCCTTTATTACAATTTGACTAAAAATTTATATAAAATTCAAAAAATAAAAGTAAATTTCATCTTAATTCACTCAAATTTAGCTCCTCCTACAAAAAAATTTATCCAAATCCAAAAAAATCGAAGTTGGTTCAAATTCCTTTATTACAATTTGACTAAAAATTTATATGTAATAAAAAAAAATAGAAGTAAATTTCATCTAAATTTACACAAATTTAACTACTCCAACAAAAAAACTCATCAAAAACCAAAAAAACGAAGTTGGTTCAAATTCCTTTATTACAATTTGACTAAAAATGTATATGAAATAAAAAAAAAATAGAAATAATTTTCTACTAAATTCACTCAAATTTAACTCCTCCAACAAAAAAACTCATCAAAATCCAAAAAAATCGAAGTTGGTTCAAATTCCTTTATTACAATTTGACTAAAAATTTATATGAAATAAAAAAAATAGAAGTAAATTTCATCTATATTTACTCAAATTTAACTCCTCCAACAAAAAAACTCATCAAAATCCAAAAAAATCGAAGTTGGTTCAAATTCCTTTATTACAATTTGACTAAAAATTTATATAAAATCCAAAAAAATAAAAGTAAATTTCATCTAAATTCACTCAAATTTAGCTCCTCCAACAAAAAAATTCATCAAAATCCAAAAAAATCGAAGTTGGTTTCTAAGTACTTTATTACAATTTGACTAAAAATTTATATGAAATCAAAAAAAATAGAAATAAATTTCTACTAAATTCACTCAAATTTAACTCCTCCAACAAAAAAACTTATGAAAATCCGAAAAAATCGAAGTTGGTTTCTATGTACTTTATTATAATTTGACTAAAAATTTATATAAAATCCAAAAATTAAAAGTAAATTTCATCTAAATTCACTCAAATTTAGCTCCTCCAACAAAAAAAATTATCCAAATCCAAAAAAATCGAAGTTGGTTCAAATTCCTTTATTACAATTTGACTAAAAATTTATATACAATACAAAAAAATGAAAGTAAATTTCATCTAAATTCACTCAAATTTAGCTCCTCCAACAAAAAAATTCATCAAAATCCAAAAAAATCGAAGTTGGTTCAAATTCCTTTATTACAATTTGACTAAAAATTTATATAAAATCCAAAAAAATGAAAGTAAATTTCATCTAAATTCAATCAAATTTAGCTCCTCCTACAAAAAAATTCATCAAAATCCAAAAAAATCGAAGTTGTTTCAAATCCCTTTATTACAATTTGACTAAAAATTTATATAAAATCCAAAAAAAGGTGTTAATTTCATCTAAATTTACTCAAATTTAACTCCTCCAACAACCAAAATCATCAAAATCCAAAAAAATCGAAGTTGGTTTCAAAGTACTTTATTACAATTTGACTAAAAATTTATATGAAATAAAAAAAAAAAGGAGAAAATTTCATCTAAATTCACTCAAATTTAACTCCAACAAAAAAACTCATCAAGATCCAAAAAAATCGGAGTTGGTTCAAATTCCTTTATTACAATTTGACTAAAAATGTATATGAAATCAAAAAAAATAGAAATAAATTTCATCTAAATTCACTCAAATTTAACTCCTCCAACAAAAAAATTCATCAAAAAAAAAAAATCGAAGTTGGTTCAAATTCTTTTATTACAATTTGACTAGAAATTTATATAAAATCCAAAAAATAAAAGTAAATTTCATCTAAATTTACACAAATTTAACTACTCCAACAAAAAAACTCATCCAAAACCAAAAAAATCGAAGTTGGTTCAAATTCCTTTATTACAATTTGACTAAAAATGTATATGAAATAAAAAAAAAATAAAAAAATTTTCTACTAAATTCACTAAAATTTAACTCCTCCAACAAAAAAACTCATCAAAATCCAAAAAAATCGAAGTTGGTTCAAATTCCTTTATTACAATTTGACTAAAAATTTATATGAAATAAAAAAATAGAAGTAAATTTCATCTAATGTTACTCAAGTTTAGCTCCTCCAACAAAAAAACCCCTCAAAATCCAAAAATATCGAAGTTGGTTCAAATTCCTTTATTACAATTTGACTAAAAATTTATATAAAATCAAAAAAAATAAAAGTAAATTTCATCTAAATTCACTCAAATTTAGCTCCTCCAACAAAAAAATTCATCAAAATCCAAAAAAATCGAAGTTGGTTTCTAAGTACTTTATTATAATTTGAATAAAAATTTATATACAATCCAAAAAAATGAAAGTATATTTCATCTAAATTCACTCAAATTCAACTCCTCCAACAAAAAAACTCATCAAAATCCAAAAAAATCGAAGTTGGTTCAAATTCCTTTATTACAATTGGACTAAAAATTTATATAAAATCCAAAAAAATAAAAGTAAATTTCATCTAAATTCACTCAAATTTAGCTCCTCCAACAAAATAATTCATCAAAAACCAAAAAAATCGAAGTTGGTTCAAATTCCTTTATTACAATTTGACTAAAAATGTATATGAAATAAAAAAAAATAGAAATAATTTTCTACTAAATTCACTCAAATTTAACTCCTCCAACAAAAAAACTCATGAAAATCCGAAAAAATCGAAGTTGGTTCAAATTCCTTTATTACAATTTGACTAAAAATTTATATAAAATCCAAAAAATAAAAGTAAATTTCATCTAAATTCACTCAAATTTAGCTCCTCCAACAAAAGAATTCATCAAAATCCAAAAAAATCGAAGTTGTTTCAAATCCCTTTATTACAATTTGACTAAAAATTTATATAAAATCCAAAAAAAAGGTGTTAATTTCATCTAAATTTACTCAAATTTAACTCCACCAACAACCAAAATCATCAAAATCCAAAAAAATCGAAGTTGGTTTCAAAGTACTTTATTACAATTTGACTAAAAATTTATATGAAATAAAAAAAAATAGAAGAAAATTTCATCTAAATTCACTCAAATTTAACTCCAACAAAAAAACTCATCAAGATCCAAAAAAATCGAAGTTGGTTCAAATTCCTTTATTACAATTTGACTAAAAATTTATATGAAATCAAAAAAAATAGAAGTATATTTCATCTAAATTCACTCAAATTTAACTCCTCCAACAAAAAAATTCATCAAAATTAAAAAAAAATCGAAGTTGGTTCAAATTCCTTTATTACAATTTGACTAAAAATTTATATAAAATCCAAAAAATAAAAGTAAATTTCATCTAAATTCACTCAAACTTAGCTCCTCCTACAAAAAAATTTATCCAAATCCAAAAAAATCGAAGTTGGTTCAAATTCCTTTATTACAATTTGACTAAAAATTTATATGAAATAAAAAAAATAGAAGTAAATTTCATCTATATTTACTCAAATTTAACTCCTCCAACAAAAAAACTCATCAAAATCCAAAAAAATCGAAGTTGGTTCAAATTCCTTTATTACAATTTGACTAAAAATTTATATAAAATCCAAAAAAATAAAAGTAAATTTCATCTAAATTCACTCAAATTTAGCTCCTCCAACAAAAAAATTCATCAAAATCCAAAAAAATCGAAGTTGGTTTCTAAGTACTTTATTACAATTTGACTAAAAATTTATATGAAATAAAAAAAAATAGAAATAAATTTCTACTAAATTCACTCAAATTTAACTCCTCCAACAAAAGAACTCATGAAAATCCGAAAAAATCGAAGTTGGTTCAAATTCCTTTATTACAATTTGACTAAAAATTTATATAAAATCCATAAAATAAGAGTAAATTTCATCTAAATTCACTCAAATTTAGCTCCTCCAACAAAAGAATTCATCATAATCCAAAAAAATCGAAGTTGTTTCAAATCCCTTTATTACAATTTTACTAAAAATTTATATAAAATCCAAAAAAAGGTGTTAATTTCATCTAAATTTACTCAAATTTAACTCCTCCAACAACCAAAATCATCAAAATCCAAAAAAATCGAAGTTGGTTTCAAAGTACTTTATTACAATTTGACTAAAAATTTATATGAAATAAAAAAAAATAGAAGAAAATTTCATCTAAATTCAGTCAAATTTAACTCCAACAAAAAACTCATCAAAATCCAAAAAAATCGAAGTTGGTTCAAATTCCTTTATTACAATTTGACTAAAAATTTATATAAAATCCAAAAAAATAAAAGTAAATTTCATCTAAATTCACTCAAATTTAGCTCCTCCAACAAAAAAATTCATCAAAATCCAAGAAAATCGAAGTTGGTTTCTAAGTACTTTATTACAATTTGACTAAAAATTAATATGAAATAAAAAAAAATAGAAATAAATTTCTACTAAATTCACTCAAATTTAACTCCTCCATCAAAAAAACTCATGAAAATCCGAAAAAATCGAAGTTGGTTCAAATTCCTTTATTACAATTTGACTAAAAATTTATATAAAATCCAAAAAATAAAAGTAAATTTCATCTAAATTCACTCAAATTTAGCTCCTCCAACAAAAGAATTCATCAAAATCCAAAAAAATCGAAGTTGTTTCAAATCCCTTTATTACAATTTGACTAAAAATTTATATAAAATCCAAAAAAAAGGTGTTAATTTCATCTAAATTTACTCAAATTTAACTCCTCCAACAACCAAAATCATCAAAATCCAAAAAAATCGAAGTTGGTTTCAAAGTACTTTATTACAATTTGACTAAAAATTTATATGAAATAAAAAAAAATAGTAGTAAATTTCATCTAAATTCACTCAAATTTAACTCCTCCAACAAAAAAATTCATCAAAATTAAAAAAAAATCGAAGTTGGTTCAAATTCCTTTATTACAATTTGACTAAAAATTTATATAAAATTCAAAAAATAAAAGTAAATTTCATCTAAATTCACTCAAATTTAACTCCTCCAACAAAAAAATTCATCAAAATTAAAAAAAAATCGAAGTTGGTTCAAATTCCTTTATTACAATTTGACTAAAAATTTATATAAAATCCAAAAAATAAAAGTAAATTTCATCTAAATTCACTCAAATTTAGCTCCTCCTACAAAAAAATTTATCCAAATCCAAAAAAATCGAAGTTGGTTCAAATTCCTTTATTACAATTTGACTAAAAATTTATATGAAATAAAAAAAAAATAGAAATTCATTTCTACTAAATTCACTCAAATTTAACTCCTCCATCAAAAAAACTCATGAAAATCCGAAAAAATCGAAGTTGGTTCAAATTCCTTTATTACAATTTGACTAAAAATTTATATAAAATCCAAAAAATAAAAGTAAATTTCATCTAAATTCACTCAAATTTAGCTCCTCCAACAAAAGAATTCATCAAAATCCAAAAAAATCGAAGTTGTTTCAAATCCCTTTATTACAATTTGACTAAAAATTTATATAAAATCCAAAAAAAAGGTGTTAATTTCATCTAAATTTACTCAAATTTAACTCCTCCAACAACCAAAATCATCAAAAACCAAAAAAATCGAAGTTGGTTTCAAAGTACTTTATTACAATTTGACTAAAAATTTATATGAAATAAAAAAAAATAGTAGTAAATTTCATCTAAATTCACTCAAATTTAGCTCCTCCAACAAAAAAATTCATCAAAATCCAAGAAAATCGAAGTTGGTTTCTAAGTACTTTATTACAATTTGACTAAAAATTAATATGAAATAAAAAAAAATAGAAATAAATTTCTACTAAATTCACTCAAATTTAACTCCTCCATCAAAAAAACTCATGAAAATCCGAAAAAATCGAAGTTGGTTCAAATTCCTTTATTACAATTTGACTAAAAATTTATATAAAATCCAAAAAATAAAAGTAAATTTCATCTAAATTCACTCAAATTTAGCTCCTCCAACAAAAGAATTCATCAAAATCCAAAAAAATCGAAGTTGTTTCAAATCCCTTTATTACAATTTGACTAAAAATTTATATAAAATCCAAAAAAAAGGTGTTAATTTCATCTAAATTTACTCAAATTTAACTCCTCCAACAACCAAAATCATCAAAATCCAAAAAAATCGAAGTTGGTTTCAAAGTACTTTATTACAATTTGACTAAAAATTTATATGAAATAAAAAAAAATAGTAGTAAATTTCATCTAAATTCACTCAAATTTAACTCCTCCAACAAAAAAATTCATCAAAATTAAAAAAAAATCGAAGTTGGTTCAAATTCCTTTATTACAATTTGACTAAAAATTTATATAAAATTCAAAAAATAAAAGTAAATTTCATCTAAATTCACTCAAATTTAACTCCTCCAACAAAAAAATTCATCAAAATTAAAAAAAAATCGAAGTTGGTTCAAATTCCTTTATTACAATTTGACTAAAAATTTATATAAAATCCAAAAAATAAAAGTAAATTTCATCTAAATTCACTCAAATTTAGCTCCTCCTACAAAAAAATTTATCCAAATCCAAAAAAAAAAGTTGGTTCAAATTCCTTTATTACAATTTGACTAAAAATTTATATGAAATAAAAAAAAAATAGAAATTCATTTCTACTAAATTCACTCAAATTTAACTCCTCCAACAAAAAAAATCATCAAAATCCAAAAAAATCGAAGTTGGTTCAAATTCCTTTATTACAATTTGACTAAAAATTTATATGAAATAAAAAAATAGAAGTAAATTTCATCTATATTTACTCAAATTTAACCCCTCCAACAAAAAAACTCATCAAAATCCAAAAAAATCGAAGTTGGTTCAAATTCCTTTATTACAATTTGACTAAAAATTTATATAAAATCCAAAAAAATAAAAGTAAATTTCATCTAAATTCACTCAAATTTAACTCCTCCAACAACCAAAATCATCAAAATCCAAAAAAATCGATGTTGGTTTCAAAGTACTTTATTACAATTTGACTAAAAATTTATATGAAATAAAAAAAAATAGTAGTAAATTTCATCTAAATTCACTCAAATTTAACTCCTCCAACAAATAAACTCATCAAAACCAAAAAAATCGAAGTTGGTTCAAATTCCTTTATTACAATTTGACTAAAAATTTATATGAAATCAAAAAAAATAGAAATAAATTTCTACTAAATTCACTCAAATTTAACTCCTCCAACAAAAAAACTCATCAAAATCCAAAAAAATCGAAATTGGTTCAAATTCCTTTATTACAATTTGACTAAAAATTTATATGAAATAAAAAAATAGAAGTAAATTTCATCTAAAGTTACTCAAGTTTAGCTCCTCCAACAAAAAAACTCCTCAAAATCCAAAAAAATCGAAGTTGGTTCAAATTCCTTTATTACAATTTGACTAAAAATTTATATAAAATCCAAAAAAATAAAAGTAAATTTCATCTAAATTCACTCAAATTTAGCTCCTCCTACAAAAAAATTTATCCAAATCCAAAAAAATCGAAGTTGGTTCAAATTCCTTTATTACAATTTGACTAAAAATTTATATGAAATAAAAAAAATAGAAGTAAATTTCATCTATATTTACTCAAATTTAACTCCTCCAACAAAAAAACTCATCAAAATCCAAAAAAATTGAAGTTGGTTCAAATTCCTTTATTACAATTTGACTAAAAATGTATATGAAATAAAAAAAAATAGAAATAATTTTCTACTAAATTCACTCAAATTTAACTCCTCCAACAAAAAAAATCGAAATTGGTTCAAATTCCTTTATTACAATTTGACTAAAAATTTATATGAAATAAAAAAATAGAAGTAAATTTCATCTAAAGTTACTCAAGTTTAGCTCCTCCAACAAAAAAACTCATCAAAATCCAAAAAAATCGAAGTTGGTTCAAATTCCTTTATTACAATTTGACTAAAAATTTATATAAAATCCAAAAAAATAAAAGTAAATTTCATCTAAATTCACTCAAATTTAGCTCCCCCAACAAAAAAATTCATCAAAATCCAAAAAAATCGAAGTTGATTTCTAAGTACTTTATTATAATTTGACTAAAAATTTATATAAAATCCAAAAAATAAAAGTAAATTTCATCTAAATTTACTCAAATTTAACTACTCCAACAAAAAAACCCATCAAAATCCAAAAAAATCGAAGTTGGTTCAAATTCCTTTATTACAATTTGACTAAAAATTTATATACAATCCAAAAAAATGAAAGTAAATTTCATCTAAATTCACTCAAATTTAGCTCCTCCAACAAAAAAATTCATCAAAATCCAAAAAAATCGAAGTTGGTTCAAATTCCTTTATTACAATTTGACTAAAAATTTATATAAAATCCAAAAAAATGAAAGTAAATTTCATCTAAATTCAATCAAATTTAGCTCCTCCTACAAAAAAATTCATCAAAATCCAAAAAAATCGAAGTTGTTTCAAATCCCTTTATTACAATTGGACTAAAAATTTATATAAAATCCAAAAAAAAGGTGTTAATTTCATCTAAATTTACTCAAATTTAACTCCTCCAACAACCAAAATCATCAAAATCCAAAAAAATCGAAGTTGGTTTCAAAGTACTTTATTACAATTTGACTAAAAATTTATATGAAATAAAAAAAATAGAAGAAAATTTCATCTAAATTCACTCAAATTTAACTCCAACAAAAAAACTCATCAAGATCCAAAAAAATCGAAGTTGGTTCAAATTCCTTTATTACAATTTGACTAAAAATTTATATGAAATCAAAAAAAATAGAAGTATATTTCATCTAAATTCACTCAAATTTAACTCCTCCAACAAAAAAATTCATCAAAATTAAAAAAAAATCGAAGTTGGTTCAAATTCCTTTATTACAATTTGACTAAAAATTTATATAAAATCCAAAAAATAAAAGTAAATTTCATCTAAATTCACTCAAACTTAGCTCCTCCTACAAAAAAATTTATCCAAATCCAAAAAAATCGAAGTTGGTTCAAATTCCTTTATTACAATTTGACTAAAAATTTATATGAAATAAAAAAAATAGAAGTAAATTTCATCTATATTTACTCAAATTTAACTCCTCCAACAAAAAAACTCATCAAAATCCAAAAAAATCGAAGTTGGTTCAAATTCCTTTATTACAATTTGACTAAAAATTTATATAAAATCCAAAAAAATAAAAGTAAATTTCATCTAAATTCACTCAAATTTAGCTCCTCCAACAAAAAAATTCATCAAAATCCAAGAAAATCGAAGTTGGTTTCTAAGTACTTTATTACAATTTGACTAAAAATTAATATGAAATAAAAAAAAATAGAAATAAATTTCTACTAAATTCACTCAAATTTAACTCCTCCATCAAAAAAACTCATGAAAATCCGAAAAAATCGAAGTTGGTTCAAATTCCTTTATTACAATTTGACTAAAAATTTATATAAAATCCAAAAAATAAAAGTAAATTTCATCTAAATTCACTCAAATTTAGCTCCTCCAACAAAAGAATTCATCAAAATCCAAAAAAATCGAAGTTGTTTCAAATCCCTTTATTACAATTTGACTAAAAATTTATATAAAATCCAAAAAAAAGGTGTTAATTTCATCTAAATTTACTCAAATTTAACTCCTCCAACAACCAAAATCATCAAAATCCAAAAAAATCGAAGTTGGTTTCAAAGTACTTTATTACAATTTGACTAAAAATTTATATGAAATAAAAAAAAATAGTAGTAAATTTCATCTAAATTCACTCAAATTTAACTCCTCCAACAAAAAAATTCATCAAAATTAAAAAAAAATCGAAGTTGGTTCAAATTCCTTTATTACAATTTGACTAAAAATTTATATAAAATTCAAAAAATAAAAGTAAATTGCATCTAAATTCACTCAAATTTAACTCCTCCAACAAAAAAATTCATCAAATTTAAAAAAAAATCGAAGTTGGTTCAAATTCCTTTATTACAATTTGACTAAAAATTTATATAAAATCCAAAAAATAAAAGTAAATTTCATCTAAATTCACTCGAATTTAGCTCCTCCTACAAAAAAATTTATCCAAATCCAAAAAAATCGAAGTTGGTTCAAATTCCTTTATTACAATTTGACTAAAAATTTATATGAAATAAAAAAAAAATAGAAATTCATTTCTACTAAATTCACTCAAATTTAACTCCTCCATCAAAAAAACTCATGAAAATCCGAAAAAATCGAAGTTGGTTCAAATTCCTTTATTACAATTTGACTAAAAATTTATATAAAATCCAAAAAATAAAAGTAAATTTCATCTAAATTCACTCAAATTTAGCTCCTCCAACAAAAGAATTCATCAAAATCCAAAAAAATCGAAGTTGTTTCAAATCCCTTTATTACAATTTGACTAAAATTTATATAAAATCCAAAAAAAAGGTGTTAATTTCATCTAAATTTACTCAAATTTAACTCCTCCAACAACCAAAATCATCAAAAACCAAAAAAATCGAAGTTGGTTTCAAAGTACTTTATTACAATTTGACTAAAAATTTATATGAAATAAAAAAAAATAGTAGTAAATTTCATCTAAATTCACTCAAATTTTGCTCCTCCAACAAAAAAATTCATCAAAATCCAAGAAAATCGAAGTTGGTTTCTAAGTACTTTATTACAATTTGACTAAAAATTAATATGAAATAAAAAAAAATAGAAATAAATTTCTACTAAATTCACTCAAATTTAACTCCTCCATCAAAAAAACTCATGAAAATCCGAAAAAATCGAAGTTGGTTCAAATTCCTTTATTACAATTTGACTTAAAATTTATATAAAATCCAAAAAATAAAAGTAAATTTCATCTAAATTCACTCAAATTTAGCTCCTCCAACAAAAGAATTCATCAAAATCCAAAAAAATCGAAGTTGTTTCAAATCCCTTTATTACAATTTGACTAAAAATTTATATAAAATCCAAAAAAAGGTGTTAATTTCATCTAAATTTACTCAAATTTAACTCCTCCAACAACCAAAATCATCAAAATCCAAATAAATCGGAGTTGGTTTCAAAGTACTTTATTACAATTTGACTAAAAATTTATATGAAATAAAAAAAAATAGTAGTAAATTTCATCTAAATTCACTCAAATTTAACTCCTCCAACAAAAAAATTCATCAAAATTAAAAAAAAATCGAAGTTGGTTCAAATTCCTTTATTACAATTTGACTAAAAATTTATATAAAATTCAAAAAATAAAAGTAAATTTCATCTAAATTCACTCAAATTTAACTCCTCCAACAAAAAAATTCATCAAAATTAAAAAAAAATCGAAGTTGGTTCAAATTCCTTTATTACAATTTGACTAAAAATTTATATAAAATCCAAAAAATAAAAGTAAATTTCATCTAAATTCACTCAAATTTAGCTCCTCCTACAAAAAAATTTATCCAAATCCAAAAAAATCGAAGTTGGTTCAAATTCCTTTATTACAATTTGACTAAAAATTTATATGAAATAAAAAAAAAATAGAAATTCATTTCTACTAAATTCACTCAAATTTAACTCCTCCAACAAAAAAACTCATCAAAATCCAAAAAAATCGAAGTTGGTTCAAATTCCTTTATTACAATTTGACTAAAAATTTATATGAAATAAAAAAATAGAAGTAAATTTCATCTATATTTACTCAAATTTAACCCCTCCAACAAAAAAACTCATCAAAATCCAAAAAAATCGAAGTTGGTTCAAATTCCTTTATTACAATTTGACTAAAATTTATATAAAATCCAAAAAAATAAAAGTAAATTTCATCTAAATTCACTCAAATTTAGCTCCTCCAACAAAAAAATTCATCAAATTCCAAAAAAATCGAAGTTGGTTTCTAAGTACTTTATTACAATTTGACTAAAAATTTATATGAAATCAAAAAAAATAGAAATAAATTTCTACTAAATTCACTCAAATTTAACTCCTCCATCAAAAAAACTCATGAAAATCCGAAAAAATCGAAGTTGGTTCAAATTCCTTTATTACAATTTGACTAAAAATTTATATAAAATCCAAAAAATAAAAGTAAATTTCATCTAAATTCACTCAAATTTAGCTCCTCCAACAAAAGAATTCATCAAAATCCAAAAAAATCGAAGTTGTTTCAAATCCCTTTATTACAATTTGACTAAAAATTTATATGAAATAAAAAAAATAGAAGTAAATTTCATCTATATTTACTCAAATTTAACTCCTCCAACAAAAAAACTCATCAAAATCCAAAAAAATTGAAGTTGGTTCAAATTCCTTTATTACAATTTGACTAAAAATTTATATAAAATCCAAAAAAATAAAAGTAAATTTCATCTAAATTCACTCAAATTTAGCTCCTCCAACAAAAAAATTCATCAAAATCCAAAAAAATCGAAGTTGGTTTCTAAGTACTTTATTACAATTTGACTAAAAATTTATATGAAATCAAAAAAAATAGAAATAAATTTCTACTAAATTCACTCAAATTTAACTACTCCAACAAAAGAACTCATGAAAATCCGAAAAAATCGAAGTTGGTTCAAATTCCTTTATTAGAATTTGACTAAAAATTTATATAAAATCCATAAAATAAGAGTAAATTTCATCTAAATTCACTCAAATTTAGCTCCTCCAACAAAAAAATTTATCCAAATCCAAAAAAATCGAATTTGGTTCAAATTCCTTTATTACAATTTGACTAAAAATTTATATACAATCCAAAAAAATAAAAGTAAATTTCATCTAAATTCACTCAAATTTAGCTCCTCCAACAAAAAAATTCATCAAAATCCAAAAAAATCGAAGTTGGTTTCAAATTACTTTATTACATTTGACTAAAAATTTATATAAAATCCAAAAAAATAAAAGTAAATTTCATCTTTATTCACTCAAATTTAGCTCCTCCAACAAAAGAATTCATCATAATCCAAAAAAATCGAAGTTGTTTCAAATCCCTTTATTACAATTTTACTAAAAATTTATATAAAATCCAAAAAAAAGGTGTTAATTTCATCTAAATTTACTCAAATTTAACTCCTCCAACAACCAAAATCATCAAAATCCAAAAAAATCGAAGTTGGTTTCAAAGTACTTTATTACAATTTGACTAAAAATTTATATGAAATAAAAAAAATAGAAGAAAATTTCATCTAAATTCAGTCAAATTTAACTCCAACAAAAAACTCATCAAAATCCAAAAAAATCGAAGTTGGTTCAAATTCCTTTATTACAATTTGACTAAAAATTTATATGAAATAAAAAAAATAGAAGTAAATTTCATCTATATTTACTCAAAATCAACTCCTCCAACAAAAAAACTCATCAAAATCCAAAAAAATCGAAGTTGGTTCAAATTCCTTTATTACAATTTGACTAAAAATTTATATAAAATCCAAAAAAATAAAAGTAAATTTCATCTAAATTCACTCAAATTTAGCTCCTCCAACAAAAAAATTCATCAAAATCCAAGAAAATCGAAGTTGGTTTCTAAGTACTTTATTACAATTTGACTAAAAATTAATATGAAATAAAAAAAAATAGAAATAAATTTCTACTAAATTCACTCAAATTTAACTCCTCCAACAAAAAAACTCATGAAAATCCGAAAAAATCGAAGTTGGTTCAAATTCCTTTATTACAATTTGACTAAAAATTTATATAAAATCCAAAAAATAAAAGTAAATTTCATCTAAATTCACTCAAATTTAGCTCCTCCAACAAAAGAATTCATCAAAATCCAAAAAAATCGAAGTTGTTTCAAATCCCTTTATTACAATTTGACTAAAAATTTATATAAAATCCAAAAAAAAGGTGTTAATTTCATCTAAATTTACTCAAATTTAACTCCTCCAACAACCAAAATCATCAAAATCCAAAAAAATCGAAGTTGGTTTCAAAGTACTTTATTACAATTTGACTAAAAATTTATATGAAATAAAAAAAAATAGTAGTAAATTTCATCTAAATTCACTCAAATTTAACTCCTCCAACAAAAAAATTCATCAAAATTAAAAAAAAATCGAAGTTGGTTCAAATTCCTTTATTACAATTTGACTAAAAATTTATATAAAATTCAAAAAATAAAAGTAAATTGCATCTAAATTCACTCAAATTTAACTCCTCCAACAAAAAAATTCATCAAAATTAAAAAAAAATCGAAGTTGGTTCAAATTCCTTTATTACAATTTGACTAAAAATTTATATAAAATCCAAAAAATAAAAGTAAATTTCATCTAAATTCACTCAAATTTAGCTCCTCCTACAAAAAAATTTATCCAAATCCAAAAAAATCGAAGTTGGTTCAAATTCCTTTATTACAATTTGACTAAAAATTTATATGAAATAAAAAAAAAATAGAAATTCATTTCTACTAAATTCACTCAAATTTAACTCCTCCATCAAAAAAACTCATGAAAATCCGAAAAAATCGAAGTTGGTTCAAATTCCTTTATTACAATTTGACTAAAAATTTATATAAAATCCAAAAAATAAAAGTAAATTTCATCTAAATTCACTCAAATTTAGCTCCTCCAACAAAAGAATTCATCAAAATCCAAAAAAATCGAAGTTGTTTCAAATCCCTTTATTACAATTTGACTAAAATTTATATAAAATCCAAAAAAAAGGTGTTAATTTCATCTAAATTTACTCAAATTTAACTCCTCCAACAACCAAAATCATCAAAAACCAAAAAAATCGAAGTTGGTTTCAAAGTACTTTATTACAATTTGACTAAAAATTTATATGAAATAAAAAAAAATAGTAGTAAATTTCATCTAAATTCACTCAAATTTAACTCCTCCAACAAAAAAATTCATCAAAATTAAAAAAAAATCGAAGTTGGTTCAAATTCCTTTATTACAATTTGACTAAAAATTTATATAAAATTCAAAAAATAAAAGTAAATTTCATCTAAATTCACTCAAATTTAACTCCTCCAACAAAAAAATTCATCAAAATTAAAAAAAAATCGAAGTTGGTTCAAATTCCTTTATTACAATTTGACTAAAAATTTATATAAAATCCAAAAAATAAAAGTAAATTTCATCTAAATTCACTCAAATTTAGCTCCTCCTACAAAAAAATTTATCCAAATCCAAAAAAATCGAAGTTGGTTCAAATTCCTTTATTACAATTTGACTAAAAATTTATATGAAATAAAAAAAAAATAGAAATTCATTTCTACTAAATTCACTCAAATTTAACTCCTCCAACAAAAAAACTCATCAAAATCCAAAAAAATCGAAGTTGGTTCAAATTCCTTTATTACAATTTGACTAAAAATTTATATGAAATAAAAAAATAGAAGTAAATTTCATCTATATTTACTCAAATTTAACCCCTCCAACAAAAAAACTCATCAAAATCCAAAAAAATCGAAGTTGGTTCAAATTCCTTTATTACAATTTGACTAAAAATTTATATAAAATCCAAAAAAATAAAAGTAAATTTCATCTAAATTCACTCAAATTTAGCTCCTCCAACAAAAAAATTCATCAAATTCCAAAAAAATCGAAGTTGGTTTCTAAGTACTTTATTACAATTTGACTAAAAATTTATATGAAATAAAAAAAAATAGAAATAAATTTCTACTAAATTCACTCAAATTTAACTCCTCCATCAAAAAAACTCATGAAAATCCGAAAAAATCGAAGTTGGTTCAAATTCCTTTATTACAATTTGACTAAAAATTTATATAAAATCCAAAAAAATAAAAGTAAATTTCATCTAAATTCACTCAAATTTAGCTCCTCCAACAAAAAAATTCATCAAAATCCAAAAAAATCGAAGTTTGTTTCTAAGTACTTTATTACAATTTGACTAAAAATTTATATGAAATCAAAAAAAATAGAAATAAATTTCTACTAAATTCACTCAAATTTAACTACTCCAACAAAAGAACTCATGAAAATCCGAAAAAATCGAAGTTGGTTCAAATTCCTTTATTAGAATTTGACTAAAAATTTATATAAAATCCATAAAATAAGAGTAAATTTCATCTAAATTCACTCAAATTTAGCTCCTCCAACAAAAAAATTTATCCAAATCCAAAAAAATCGAATTTGGTTCAAATTCCTTTATTACAATTTGACTAAAAATTTATATACAATCCAAAAAAATAAAAGTAAATTTCATCTAAATTCACTCAAATTTAGCTCCTCCAACAAAAAAATTCATCAAAATCCAAAAAAATCGAAGTTGGTTTCAAATTACTTTATTACATTTGACTAAAAATTTATATAAAATCCAAAAAAATAAATGTATATTTCATCTAAATTCACTCAAATTTAGCTCCTCCAACAAAAGAATTCATCATAATCCAAAAAAATCGAAGTTGTTTCAAATCCCTTTATTACAATTTTACTAAAAATTTATATAAAATCCAAAAAAAGGTGTTAATTTCATCTAAATTTACTCAAATTTAACTCCTCCAACAACCAAAATCATCAAAATCCAAAAAAATCGAAGTTGGTTTCAAAGTACTTTATTACAATTTGACTAAAAATTTATATGAAATAAAAAAAAATAGAAGAAAATTTCATCTAAATTCAGTCAAATTTAACTCCAACAAAAAACTCATCAAAATCCAAAAAAATCGAAGTTGGTTCAAATTCCTTTATTACAATTTGACTAAAAATTTATATGAAATAAAAAAAATAGAAGTAAATTTCATCTATATTTACTCAAAATCAACTCCTCCAACAAAAAAACTCATCAAAATCCAAAAAAATCGAAGTTGGTTCAAATTCCTTTATTACAATTTGACTAAAAATTTATATAAAATCCAAAAAAATAAAAGTAAATTTCATCTAAATTCACTCAAATTTAGCTCCTCCAACAAAAAAATTCATCAAAATCCAAGAAAATCGAAGTTGGTTTCTAAGTACTTTATTACAATTTGACTAAAAATTAATATGAAATAAAAAAAAATAGAAATAAATTTCTACTAAATTCTCTCAAATTTAACTCCTCCAACAAAAAAACTCATGAAAATCCGAAAAAATCGAAGTTGGTTCAAATTCCTTTATTACAATTTGACTAAAAATTTATATAAAATCCAAAAAAAAGGTGTTAATTTCATCTAAATTTACTCAAATTTAACTCCTCCAACAACCAAAATCATCAAAATCCAAAAAAATCGAAGTTGGTTTCAAAGTACTTTATTACAATTTGACTAAAAATTTATATGAAATAAAAAAAAATAGTAGTAAATTTCATCTAAATTCACTCAAATTTAACTCCTCCAACAAAAAAATTCATCAAAATTAAAAAAAAATCGAAGTTGGTGCAAATTCCTTTATTACAATTTGACTAAAAATTTATATAAAATTCAAAAAATAAAAGTTAATTTCATCATAATTCACTCAAATTTAGCTCCTCCTACAAAAAAATTTATCCAAATCCAAAAAAATCGAAGTTGGTTCAAATTCCTTTATTACAATTTGACTAAAAATGTATATGAAATAAAAAAAAATAGAAATAATTTTCTACTAAATTCACTCAAATTTAACTCCTCCAACAAAAAAACTCATCAAAATCCAAAAAAATCGAAATTGGTTCAAATTCCTTTATTACAATTTGACTAAAAATTTACATGAAATAAAAAAATAGAAGTAAATTTCATCTAAAGTTACTCAAGTTTAGCTCCTCCAACAAAAAAACTCATCAAAATCCAAAAAAATCGAAGTTGGTTCAAATCCCTTTATTACAATTTGACTAAAAATTTATATAAAATCCAAAAAAATAAAAGTAAATTTCATCTAAATTCACTCAAATTTAGCTCCTCCAACAAAAAAATTCATCAAAATCCAAAAAAATCGAAGTTGGTTTCTAAGTACTTTATTATAATTTGACTAAAAATTTATATAAAATCCAAAAAATAAAAGTAAATTTCATCTAAATTCACTCAAATTTAGCTCCTCCAACAAAAAAATTTATCCAAATCCAAAAAAATGGAAGTTGGTTCAAATTCCTTTATTACAATTTGACTAAAAATTTATATGAAATCAAAAAAAATGAAAGTAAATTTCATCTAAATTCAATCAAATTTAGCTCCTCCTACAAAAAAATTCATCAAAATCCAAAAAAATCGAAGTTGTTTCAAATCCCTTTATTACAATTTGACTAAAAATTTATATAAAATCCAAAAAAAAGGTGTTAATTTCATCTAAATTTACTCAAATTTAACTCCTCCAACAACCAAAATCATCAAAATCCAAAAAAATCGAAGTTGGTTTCAAAGTACTTTATTACAATTTGACTAAAAATTTATATGAAATAAAAAAAAATAGAAGAAAATTTCATCTAAATTCACTCAAATTTAACTCCAACAAAAAAACTCATCAAGATCCAAAAAAATCGAAGTTGGTTCAAATTCCTTCATTACAATTTGACTAAAAATTTATATGAAATAAAAAAAAATAGAAGTATATTTCATCTAAATTCACTCAAATTTAACTCCTCCAACAAAAAAATTCATCAAAATTAAAAAAAAATCGAAGTTGGTTCAAATTCCTTTATTACAATTTGACTAAAAATTTATATAAAATTCAAAAAATAAAAGTAAATTTCATCTAAATTCACTCAAATTTAACTCCTCCAACAAAAAAATTCATCAAAATTAAAAAAAAATCGAAGTTGGTTCAAATTCCTTTATTACAATTTGACTAAAAATTTATATAAAATCCAAAAAATAAAAGTAAATTTCATCTAAATTCACTCAAATTTAGCTCCTCCTACAAAAAAATTTATCCAAATCCAAAAAAATCGAAGTTGGTTCAAATTCCTTTATTACAATTTGACTAAAAATTTATATGAAATAAAAAAAAAATAGAAATTCATTTCTACTAAATTCACTCAAATTTAACTCCTCCAACAAAAAAACTCATCAAAATCCAAAAAAATCGAAGTTGGTTCAAATTCCTTTATTACAATTTGACTAAAAATTTATATGAAATAAAAAAATAGAAGTAAATTTCATCTATATTTACTCAAATTTAACCCCTCCAACAAAAAAACTCATCAAAATCCAAAAAAATCGAAGTTGGTTCAAATTCCTTTATTACAATTTGACTAAAAATTTATATAAAATCCAAAAAAATAAAAGTAAATTTCATCTAAATTCACTCAAATTTAGCTCCTCCAACAAAAAAATTCATCAAATTCCAAAAAAATCGAAGTTGGTTTCTAAGTACTTTATTACAATTTGACTAAAAATTTATATGAAATAAAAAAAAATAGAAATAAATTTCTACTAAATTCACTCAAATTTAACTCCTCCATCAAAAAAACTCATGAAAATCCGAAAAAATCGAAGTTGGTTCAAATTCCTTTATTACAATTTGACTAAAAATTTATATAAAATCCAAAAAAATAAAAGTAAATTTCATCTAAATTCACTCAAATTTAGCTCCTCCAACAAAAAAATTCATCAAAATCCAAAAAAATCGAAGTTTGTTTCTAAGTACTTTATTACAATTTGACTAAAAATTTATATGAAATCAAAAAAAATAGAAATAAATTTCTACTAAATTCACTCAAATTTAACTACTCCAACAAAAGAACTCATGAAAATCCGAAAAAATCGAAGTTGGTTCAAATTCCTTTATTAGAATTTGACTAAAAATTTATATAAAAACCATAAAATAAGAGTAAATTTCATCTAAATTCACTCAAATTTAGCTCCTCCAACAAAAAAATTTATCCAAATCCAAAAAAATCGAATTTGGTTCAAATTCCTTTATTACAATTTGACTAAAAATTTATATACAATCCAAAAAAATAAAAGTAAATTTCATCTAAATTCACTCAAATTTAGCTCCTCCAACAAAAAAATTCATCAAAATCCAAAAAAATCGAAGTTGGTTTCAAATTACTTTATTACATTTGACTAAAAATTTATATAAAATCCAAAAAAATAAATGTATATTTCATCTAAATTCACTCAAATTTAGCTCCTCCAACAAAAGAATTCATCATAATCCAAAAAAATCGAAGTTGTTTCAAATCCCTTTATTACAATTTTACTAAAAATTTATATAAAATCCAAAAAAAGGTGTTAATTTCATCTAAATTTACTCAAATTTAACTCCTCCAACAACCAAAATCATCAAAATCCAAAAAAATCGAAGTTGGTTTCAAAGTACTTTATTACAATTTGACTAAAAATTTATATGAAATAAAAAAAAATAGAAGAAAATTTCATCTAAATTCAGTCAAATTTAACTCCAACAAAAAACTCATCAAAATCCAAAAAAATCGAAGTTGGTTCAAATTCCTTTATTACAATTTGACTAAAAATTTATATGAAATAAAAAAAATAGAAGTAAATTTCATCTATATTTACTCAAAATCAACTCCTCCAACAAAAAAACTCATCAAAATCCAAAAAAATCGAAGTTGGTTCAAATTCCTTTATTACAATTTGACTAAAAATTTATATAAAATCCAAAAAAATAAAAGTAAATTTCATCTAAATTCACTCAAATTTAGCTCCTCCAACAAAAAAATTCATCAAAATCCAAGAAAATCGAAGTTGGTTTCTAAGTACTTTATTACAATTTGACTAAAAATTAATATGAAATAAAAAAAAATAGAAATAAATTTCTACTAAATTCTCTCAAATTTAACTCCTCCAACAAAAAAACTCATGAAAATCCGAAAAAATCGAAGTTGGTTCAAATTCCTTTATTACAATTTGACTAAAAATTTATATAAAATCCAAAAAAAAGGTGTTAATTTCATCTAAATTTACTCAAATTTAACTCCTCCAACAACCAAAATCATCAAAATCCAAAAAAATCGAAGTTGGTTTCAAAGTACTTTATTACAATTTGACTAAAAATTTATATGAAATAAAAAAAAATAGTAGTAAATTTCATCTAAATTCACTCAAATTTAACTCCTCCAACAAAAAAATTCATCAAAATTAAAAAAAAATCGAAGTTGGTGCAAATTCCTTTATTACAATTTGACTAAAAATTTATATAAAATTCAAAAAATAAAAGTTAATTTCATCATAATTCACTCAAATTTAGCTCCTCCTACAAAAAAATTTATCCAAATCCAAAAAAATCGAAGTTGGTTCAAATTCCTTTATTACAATTTGACTAAAAATGTATATGAAATAAAAAAAAATAGAAATAATTTTCTACTAAATTCACTCAAATTTAACTCCTCCAACAAAAAAACTCATCAAAATCCAAAAAAATCGAAATTGGTTCAAATTCCTTTATTACAATTTGACTAAAAATTTACATGAAATAAAAAAATAGAAGTAAATTTCATCTAAAGTTACTCAAGTTTAGCTCCTCCAACAAAAAAACTCATCAAAATCCAAAAAAATCGAAGTTGGTTCAAATCCCTTTATTACAATTTGACTAAAAATTTATATAAAATCCAAAAAAATAAAAGTAAATTTCATCTAAATTCACTCAAATTTAGCTCCTCCAACAAAAAAATTCATCAAAATCCAAAAAAATCGAAGTTGGTTTCTAAGTACTTTATTATAATTTGACTAAAAATTTATATAAAATCCAAAAAATAAAAGTAAATTTCATCTAAATTCACTCAAATTTAGCTCCTCCAACAAAAAAATTTATCCAAATCCAAAAAAATGGAAGTTGGTTCAAATTCCTTTATTACAATTTGACTAAAAATTTATATGAAATCAAAAAAAATGAAAGTAAATTTCATCTAAATTCAATCAAATTTAGCTCCTCCTACAAAAAAATTCATCAAAATCCAAAAAAATCGAAGTTGTTTCAAATCCCTTTATTACAATTTGACTAAAAATTTATATAAAATCCAAAAAAAAGGTGTTAATTTCATCTAAATTTACTCAAATTTAACTCCTCCAACAACCAAAATCATCAAAATCCAAAAAAATCGAAGTTGGTTTCAAAGTACTTTATTACAATTTGACTAAAAATTTATATGAAATAAAAAAAAATAGAAGAAAATTTCATCTAAATTCACTCAAATTTAACTCCAACAAAAAAACTCATCAAGATCCAAAAAAATCGAAGTTGGTTCAAATTCCTTCATTACAATTTGACTAAAAATTTATATGAAATAAAAAAAAATAGAAGTATATTTCATCTAAATTCACTCAAATTTAACTCCTCCAACAAAAAAATTCATCAAAATTAAAAAAAAATCGAAGTTGGTTCAAATTCCTTTATTACAATTTGACTAAAAATTTATATAAAATCCAAAAAATAAAAGTAAATTTCATCTAAATTCACTCAAATTTAGCTCCTCCTACAAAAAAATTTATCCAAATCCAAAAAAATCGAAGTTGGTTCAAATTCCTTTATTACAATTTGACTAAAAATTTATATAAAATCCAAAAAAATGAAAGTAAATTTCATCTAAATTCACTCAAATTTAGCTCATCCAACAAAAAAATTCATTCAAATCCAAAAAAATCGAAGTTGGTTCAAATTCCTTTATTACAATTTGACTAAAAATTTATATGAAATAAAAAAAAAATAGAAATAAATTTCTACTAAATTCACTCAAATTTAACTCCTCCAACAAAAAAACTCATCAAAATCCAAAAAAATCGAAGTTGGTTCAAATTCCTTTATTACAATTTGACTAAAAATTTATATGAAATAAAAAAAATAGAAGTAAATTTCATCTATATTTACTCAAATTTAACTCCTCCAACAAAAAAACTCATCAAAATCCAAAAAAATCGAAGTTGGTTCAAATTCCTTTATTACAATTTGACTAAAAATTTATATAAAATCCAAAAAAATAAAAGTAAATTTCATCTAAATTCACTCAAATTTAGCTCCTCCAACAAAAAAATTCATCAAAATCCAAAAAAATCGAAGTTGGTTTCTAAGTACTTTATTACAATTTGACTAAAAATTTATATGAAATCAAAAAAAATAGAAATAAATTTCTACTAAATTCACTCAAATTTAACTCCTCCAACAAAAAAACTCATGAAAATCCGAAAAAATCGAAGTTGGTTCAAATTCCTTTATTACAATTTGACTAAAAATGTATATGAAATAAAAAAAAATAGAAATAATTTTCTACTAAATTCACTCAAATTTAACTCCTCCAACAAAAAAACTCATCAAAATCCAAAAAAATCGAAATTGGTTCAAATTCCTTTATTACAATTTGACTAAAAATTTACATGAAATAAAAAAATAGAAGTAAATTTCATCTAAAGTTACTCAAGTTTAGCTCCTCCAACAAAAAAACTCATCAAAATCCAAAAAAATCGAAGTTGGTTCAAATCCCTTTATTACAATTTGACTAAAAATTTATATAAAATCCAAAAAAATAAAAGTAAATTTCATCTAAATTCACTCAAATTTAGCTCCTCCAACAAAAAAATTCATCAAAATCCAAAAAAATCGAAGTTGGTTTCTAAGTACTTTATTATAATTTGACTAAAAATTTATATAAAATCCAAAAAATAAAAGTAAATTTCATCTAAATTCACTCAAATTTAGCTCCTCCAACAAAAAAATTTATCCAAATCCAAAAAAATGGAAGTTGGTTCAAATTCCTTTATTACAATTTGACTAAAAATTTATATGAAATCAAAAAAAATAAAAGTAAATTTCATCTAAATTCAATCAAATTTAGCTCCTCCTACAAAAAAATTCATCAAAATCCAAAAAAATCGAAGTTGTTTCAAATCCCTTTATTACAATTTGACTAAAAATTTATATAAAATCCAAAAAAAAGGTGTTAATTTCATCTAAATTTACTCAAATTTAACTCCTCCAACAACCAAAATCATCAAAATCCAAAAAAATCGAAGTTGGTTTCAAAGTACTTTATTACAATTTGACTAAAAATTTATATGAAATAAAAAAAAATAGAAGAAAATTTCATCTAAATTCACTCAAATTTAACTCCAACAAAAAAACTCATCAAGATCCAAAAAAATCGAAGTTGGTTCAAATTCCTTCATTACAATTTGACTAAAAATTTATATGAAATAAAAAAAAATAGAAGTATATTTCATCTAAATTCACTCAAATTTAACTCCTCCAACAAAAAAATTCATCAAAATTAAAAAAAAATCGAAGTTGGTTCAAATTCCTTTATTACAATTTGACTAAAAATTTATATAAAATCCAAAAAATAAAAGTAAATTTCATCTAAATTCACTCAAATTTAGCTCCTCCTACAAAAAAATTTATCCAAATCCAAAAAAATCGAAGTTGGTTCAAATTCCTTTATTACAATTTGACTAAAAATTTATATAAAATCCAAAAAAATGAAAGTAAATTTCATCTAAATTCACTCAAATTTAGCTCATCCAACAAAAAAATTCATTCAAATCCAAAAAAATCGAAGTTGGTTCAAATTCCTTTATTACATTTTGACTAAAAATTTATATGAAATAAAAAAAAAATAGAAATAAATTTCTACTAAATTCACTCAAATTTAACTCCTCCAACAAAAAAACTCATCAAAATCCAAAAAAATCGAAGTTGGTTCAAATTCCTTTATTACAATTTGACTAAAAATTTATATGAAATAAAAAAAATAGAAGTAAATTTCATCTATATTTACTCAAATTTAACTCCTCCAACAAAAAAACTCATCAAAATCCAAAAAAATCGAAGTTGGTTCAAATTCCTTTATTACAATTTGACTAAAAATTTATATAAAATCCAAAAAAATAAAAGTAAATTTCATCTAAATTCACTCAAATTTAGCTCCTCCAACAAAAAAATTCATCAAAATCCAAAAAAATCGAAGTTGGTTTCTAAGTACTTTATTACAATTTGACTAAAAATTTATATGAAATCAAAAAAAATAGAAATAAATTTCTACTAAATTCACTCAAATTTAACTCCTCCAACAAAAAAACTCATGAAAATCCGAAAAAATCGAAGTTGGTTCAAATTCCTTTATTACAATTTGACTAAAAATTTATATAAAATCCAAAAAATAAAAGTAAATTTCATCTAAATTCACTCAAATTTAGCTCCTCCAACAAAAAAATTTATCCAAATCCAAAAAAATCGAAGTTGGTTCAAATTCCTTTATTACAAATTGACTAAAAATTTATATACAATCCAAAAAAATAAAAGTAAATTTCATCTAAATTCACTCAAATTTAGCTCCTCCAACAAAAAAATTCATCAAAATCCAAAAAAATCGAAGTTGGTTTCAAATTACTTTATTACATTTGACTAAAAATTTATATAAAATCCAAAAAAATAAAAGTAAATTTCATCTAAATTCACTCAAATTTAGCTCCTCCAACAAAAGAATTCATCAAAATCCAAAAAAAATCGAAGTTGTTTCAAATCCCTTTATTACAATTTGACTAAAAATTTATATAAAATCCAAAAAAAATGTGTTAATTTCATCTAAATTTACTCAAATTTAACTCCTCCAACAACCAAAATCATCAAAATCCAAAAAAATCGAAGTTGGTTTCAAAGTACTTTATTACAATTTGACTAAAAATTTATATGAAATAAAAAAAAATAGTAGTAAATTTCATCTAAATTCACTCAAATTTAACTCCTCCAACAAAAAAATTCATCAAAATTCAAAAAAAATCGAAGTTGGTTCAAATTCCTTTATTACAATTTGACTAAAAATTTATATAAAATCCAAAAAATAAAAGTAAATTTCATCTAAATTCACTCAAATTTAGCTCCTCCAACAAAAAAATTTATCCAAATCCAAAAAAATCGAAGATGGTTCAAATTCCTTTATTACAATTAGACTAAAAATGTATATGAAATAAAAAAAAATAGAAATAATTTTCTACTAAATTCACTCAAATTTAACTCCTCCAACAAAAAAACTCATCAAAATCCAAAAAAATCGAAGTTGGTTTCTAAGTACTTTATTATAATTTGACTAAAAATTTATATAAAATCCAAAAAATAAAAGTAAATTTCATCTAAATTCACTCAAATTTAGCTCCTCCAACGGAAAAATTTATCCAAATCCAAAAAAATCGAAGTTGGTTCAAATTCCTTTATTACAATTTGACTAAAAATTTATATGAAATCAAAAAAAATAAAAGTAAATTTCATCTAAGTTTACTCAAATTTAACTACTCCAACAAAAAAACTCATCAAAATCCAAAAAAATCGAAGTTGGTTCAAATTCCTTTATTACAATGTGACTAAAAATTTATATAAAATCCAAAAAAAGGTGTTAATTTCATCTAAATTTACTCAAATTTAACTCCTCCAACAACCAAAATCATCAAAATCCAAAAAAATCAAAGTTGGTTTCAAAGTACTTTATTACAATTTGACTAAAAATTTATATAAAATCCAAAAAATAAAAGTAAATTTCATCTTAATTCACTCAAATTTAGCTCCTCCAACAAAAAAACTCATCAAAATCCAAAAAAATCGAAGTTGGTTCAAATTCCTTTATTACAATTTGACTAAAAATTTATATAAAATCCAAAAAAATGAAAGTAAATTTCATCTAAATTCACTCAAATTTAGCTCCTCCAACAAAAAAATTCATCCAAATCCAAAAAAATCGAAGTTGGTTCAAATTCCTTTATTACAATTTGACTAAAAATTTATATGAAATAAAAAAAAAATAGAAATAAATTTCTACTAAATTCACTCAAATTTAACTCCTCCAACAAAAAAACTCATCAAAATCCAAAAAAATCGAAGTTGGTTCAATTTCCTTTATTACAATTTGACTAAAAATTTATATGAAATAAAAAAAATAGAAGTAAATTTCATCTAAATTCACTCAAATTTAGCTCCTCCAACAAAAAAATTCATCAAACTCCAAAAAAATCGAAGTTGGTTCAAATTCCTTTATTACAATTTGACTAAAAATTTATATAAAATCCAAAAAATAAAAGTAAATTTCATCTTAATTCACTCAAATTTAGCTCCTCCTACAAAAAAATTTATCCAAATCCAAAAAAATCGAAGTTGGTTCAAATTCCTTTATTACAATTTGACTAAAAATGTATATGATATAAAAAAAAATAGAAATAATTTTCTACTAAATTCACTCAAATATAACTCCTCCAACAAAAAAACTTATCAAAATCCAAAAAAATCGAAGTTGGTTCAAATTCCTTTATTACAATTTGACTAAAAATTTATATAAAATCCAAAAAATAAGACTTAATTTCATCTAAATTCACTCAAATTTAGCTCCTCCAACAAAAAAATTTATCCAAATCCAAAAAAATCGAAGTTGGTTCAAATTCCTTTATTACAATTTGACTAAAAATTTATATACAATCCAAAAAAATAGAAGTAAATTTCATCTAAATTCACTCAAATTTAGCTCCTCCAACAAAAAAAATCATCAAAATCCAAAAAAATCGAAGTTGGTTTCAAATTACTTTATTACATTTGACTAAAAATTTATATAAAATACAAAAAAATAAAAGTAAATTTCATCTAAATTCACTCAAATTTAGCTCCTCCAACAAAAGAATTCATCAAAATCCAAAAAAATCGAAGTTGTTTCAAATCCCTTTATTACAATTTGACTAAAAATTTATATAAAATCAAAAAAAAAGGTGTTAATTTCATCTAAATTTACTCAAATTTAACTCCTCCAACAACCAAAATCATCAAAATCCAAATAAATCAAAGTTGGTTTCAAAGTACTTTATTACAATTTGACTAAAAATTTATATGAAATAAAAAAAAATAGAAGAAAATTTCATCTAAATTCAGTCAAATTTAACTCCAACAAAAAAACTCATCAAAATCCAAAAAAATCGAAGTTGGTTCAAATTCCTTTATTACAATTTGACTAAAAATTTATATGAAATAAAAAAAAATAGAAGTAAATTTCATCTAAATTCACTCAAATTTAACTCCTCCAACAAAAAAATTCATCAAAATTCAAAAAAAATCGAAGTTGGTTCAAGTTCCTTTATTACAATTTGACTAAAAATTTATATAAAATCCAAAAAATAAAAGTAAATTTCATCTAAATTCACTCAAATTTAACTCCTCCAACAAAAAAATTCATCAAAATTAAAAAAAAATCGAAGTTGGTTCAAATTCCTTTATTACAATTTGACTAAAAATTTATATAAAATCCAAAAAATAAAAGTAAATTTCATCTTAATTCACTCAAATTTAGCTCCTCCAACAAAAAAACTCATCAAAATCCAAAAAAATCGAAGTTGGTTCAAATTCCTTTATTACAATTTGACTAAAAATTTATATGAAATAAAAAAAAAATAGAAATTCATTTCTACTAAATTCACTCAAATTTAACTCCTCCAACAAAAAAACTCATCAAAATCCAAAAAAATCGAAGTTGGTTCAAATTCCTTTATTACAATTTGACTAAAAATTTATATGAAATAAAAAAAATAGAAGTAAATTTCATCTATATTTACTCAAATTTAACTCCTCCAACAAAAAAACTCATCAAAATCAAAAAAAATCGAAGTTGGTTCAAATTCCTTTATTACAATTTGCAATAAAAATTTATATGAAATAAAAAAAATAGAAGTAAATTTCATCTAAATTCACTCAAATTTAGCTCCTCCAACAAAAAAATTTATCCAAATCCAAAAAAATCGAAGTTGGTTCAAATTCCTTTATTACAAATTGACTAAAAATTTATATACAATCCAAAAAAATAAAAGTAAATTTCATCTAAATTCACTCAAATTTAGCTCCTCCAACAAAAAAATTCATCAAAATCCAAAAAAATCGAAGTTGGTTTCAAATTACTTTATTACATTTGACTAAAAATTTATATAAAATCCAAAAAAATGTGTTAATTTCATCTAAATTTACTCAAATTTAACTCCTCCAACAACCAAAATCATCAAAATCCAAAAAAATCGAAGTTGGTTTCAAAGTACTTTATTACAATTTGACTAAAAATTTATATGAAATAAAAAAAAATAGTAGTAAATTTCATCTAAATTCACTCAAATTTAACTCCTCCAACAAAAAAATTCATCAAAATTAAAAAAAAATCGAAGTTGGTTCAAATTCCTTTATTACAATTAGACTAAAAATTTATATAAAATCCAAAAAATAAAAGTAAATTTCATCTTAATTCACTCAAATTTAGCTCCTCCTACAAAAAAATTTATCCAAATCCAAAAAAATCGAAGTTGGTTCAAATTCCTTTATTACAATTTGACTAAAAATGTATATGAAATAAAAAAAAATAGAAATAATTTTCTACTAAATTCACTCAAATTTAACTCCTCCAACAAAAAAACTTATCAAAATCCAAAAAAATCGAAGTTGGTTCAAATACCTTTATTACAATTTGACTAAAAATTTATATGAAATAAAAAAATAGAAGTAAATTTCATCTAAAGTTACTCAAGTTTAGCTCCTCCAACAAAAAAACTCATCAAAATCCAAAAAAATCGAAGTTGGTTCAAATTCCTTTATTACAATTTGACTAAAAATTTATATAAAATCCAAAAAAATAAAAGTAAATTTCATCTAAATTCACTCAAATTTAGCTCCTCCAACAAAAAAATTCATCAAAATCCAAAAAAATCGAAGTTGGTTTCTAAGTACTTTATTATAATTTGACTAAAAATTTATATAAAATCCAAAAAAATAAAAGTAAATTTCATCTAAATTCACTCAAATTTAGCTCCTCCAACAAAAAAATTCATCAAAATCCAAGAAAATCGAAGTTGGTTTCTAAGTACTTTATTACAATTTGACTAAAAATTAATATGAAATAAAAAAAATAGAAATAAATTTCTACTAAATTCACTCAAATTTAACTCCTCCAACAAAAAAACTCATGAAAATCCGAAAAAATCGAAGTTGGTTCAAATTCCTTTATTACAATTTGACTAAAAATTTATATAAAATCCAAAAAATAAAAGTAAATTTCATCTAAATTCACTTAAATTTAGCTCCTCCAACAAAAGAATTCATCAAAATCCAAAAAAATCGAAGTTGTTTCAAATCCCTTTATTACAATTTGACTAAAAATTTATATAAAATCCAAAAAAAAGGTGTTAATTTCATCTAAATTTACTCAAATTTAACTCCTCCAACAACCAAAATCATCAAAATCCAAAAAAATCGAAGTTGGTTTCAAAGTACTTTATTACAATTTGACTAAAAATTTATATGAAATAAAAAAAATAGTAGTAAATTTCATCTAAATTCACTCAAATTTAACTCCTCCAACAAAAAAATTCATCAAAATTAAAAAAAAATCGAAGTTGGTGCAAATTCCTTTATTACAATTTGACTAAAAATTTATATAAAATTCAAAAAATAAAAGTTAATTTCATCATAATTCACTCAAATTTAGCTCCTCCTACAAAAAAATTTATCCAAATCCAAAAAAATCGAAGTTGGTTCAAATTCCTTTATTACAATTTGACTAAAAATGTATATGAAATAAAAAAAAATAGAAATAATTTTCTACTAAATTCACTCAAATTTAACTCCTCCAACAAAAAAACTCATCAAAATCCAAAAAAATCGAAATTGGTTCAAATTCCTTTATTACAATTTGACTAAAAATTTACATGAAATAAAAAAATAGAAGTAAATTTCATCTAAAGTTACTCAAGTTTAGCTCCTCCAACAAAAAAACTCATCAAAATCCAAAAAAATCGAAGTTGGTTCAAATCCCTTTATTACAATTTGACTAAAAATTTATATAAAATCCAAAAAAATAAAAGTAAATTTCATCTAAATTCACTCAAATTTAGCTCCTCCAACAAAAAAATTCATCAAAATCCAAAAAAATCGAAGTTGGTTTCTAAGTACTTTATTATAATTTGACTAAAAATTTATATAAAATCCAAAAAATAAAAGTAAATTTCATCTAAATTCACTCAAATTTAGCTCCTCCAACAAAAAAATTTATCCAAATCCAAAAAAATGGAAGTTGGTTCAAATTCCTTTATTACAATTTGACTAAAAATTTATATGAAATCAAAAAAAATGAAAGTAAATTTCATCTAAATTCAATCAAATTTAGCTCCTCCTACAAAAAAATTCATCAAAATCCAAAAAAATTGAAGTTGTTTCAAATCCCTTTATTACAATTTGACTAAAAATTTATATAAAATCCAAAAAAAAGGTGTTAATTTCATCTAAATTTACTCAAATTTAACTCCTCCAACAACCAAAATCATCAAAATCCAAAAAAATCGAAGTTGGTTTCAAAGTACTTTATTACAATTTGACTAAAAAATTATATGAAATAAAAAAAAATAGAAGAAAATTTCATCTAAATTCACTCAAATTTAACTCCAACAAAAAAACTCATCAAGATCCAAAAAAATCGAAGTTGGTTCAAATTCCTTCATTACAATTTGACTAAAAATTTATATGAAATAAAAAAAAATAGAAGTATATTTCATCTAAATTCACTCAAATTTAACTCCTCCAACAAAAAAATTCATCAAAATTAAAAAAAAATCGAAGTTGGTTCAAATTCCTTTATTACAATTTGACTAAAAATTTATATAAAATCCAAAAAATAAAAGTAAATTTCATCTAAATTCACTCAAATTTAGCTCCTCCTACAAAAAAATTTATCCAAATCCAAAAAAATCGAAGTTGGTTCAAATTCCTTTATTACAATTTGACTAAAAATTTATATAAAATCCAAAAAAATGAAAGTAAATTTCATCTAAATTCACTCAAATTTAGCTCATCCAACAAAAAAATTCATTCAAATCCAAAAAAATCGAAGTTGGTTCAAATTCCTTTATTACAATTTGACTAAAAATTTATATGAAATAAAAAAAAAATAGAAATAAATTTCTACTAAATTCACTCAAATTTAACTCCTCCAACAAAAAAACTCATCAAAATCCAAAAAAATCGAAGTTGGTTCAAATTCCTTTATTACAATTTGACTAAAAATTTATATGAAATAAAAAAAATAGAAGTAAATTTCATCTATATTTACTCAAATTTAACTCCTCCAACAAAAAAACTCATCAAAATCCAAAAAAATCGAAGTTGGTTCAAATTCCTTTATTACAATTTGACTAAAAATTTATATAAAATCCAAAAAAATAAAAGTAAATTTCATCTAAATTCACTCAAATTTAGCTCCTCCAACAAAAAAATTCATCAAAATCCAAAAAAATCGAAGTTGGTTTCTAAGTACTTTATTACAATTTGACTAAAAATTTATATGAAATAAAAAAAAATAGAAATAAATTTCTACTAAATTCACTCAAATTTAACTCCTCCAACAAAAAAACTCATGAAAATCCGAAAAAATCGAAGTTGGTTCAAATTCCTTTATTACAATTTGACTAAAAATTTATATAAAATCCAAAAAATAAAAGTAAATTTCATCTAAATTCACTCAAATTTAGCTCCTCCAACAAAAAAATTTATCCAAATCCAAAAAAATCGAAGTTGGTTCAAATTCCTTTATTACAAATTGACTAAAAATTTATATACAATCCAAAAAAATAAAAGTAAATTTCATCTAAATTCACTCAAATTTAGCTCCTCCAACAAAAAAATTCATCAAAATCCAAAAAAATCGAAGTTGGTTTCAAATTACTTTATTACATTTGACTAAAAATTTATATAAAATCCAAAAAAATAAAAGTAAATTTCATCTAAATTCACTCAAATTTAACTCCTCCAACAAAAAAACTCATGAAAATCCGAAAAAATCGAAGTTGGTTCAAATTCCTTTATTACAATTTGACTAAAAATTTATATAAAATCCAAAAAATAAAAGTAAATTTCATCTAAATTCACTCAAATTTAGCTCCTCCAACAAAAAAATTTATCCAAATCCAAAAAAATCGAAGTTGGTTCAAATTCCTTTATTACAATTTGACTAAAAATTTATATAAAATCCAAAAAATAAAAGTAAATTTCATCTTAATTCACTCAAATTTAGCTCCTCCTACAAAAAAATTTATCCAAATCCAAAAAAATCGAAGTTGGTTCAAATTCCTTTATTACAATTTGACTAAAAATGTATATGAAATAAAAAAAAATAGAAATAATTTTCTACTAAATTCACTCAAATTTAACTCCTCCAACAAAAAAACTTATCAAAATCCAAAAAAATCGAAGTTGGTTCAAATTCCTTTATTACAATTTGACTAAAAATTTATATAAAATCCAAAAAATAAGAGTTAATTTCATCTAAATTCACTCAAATTTAGCTCCTCCAACAAAAAAATTTATCCAAATCCAAAAAAATCGAAGTTGGTTCAAATTCCTTTATTACAATTTGACTAAAAATTTATATACAATCCAAAAAAATAAAAGTAAATTTCATCTAAATTCACTCAAATTTAGCTCCTCCAACAAAAAAAATCATCAAAATCCAAAAAAATCGAAGTTGGTTTCAAATTACTTTATTACATTTGACTAAAAATTTATATAAAATACAAAAAAATAAAAGTAAATTTCATCTAAATTCACTCAAATTTAGCTCCTCCAACAAAAGAATTCATCAAAATCCAAAAAAATCGAAGTTGTTTCAAATCCCTTTATTACAATTTGACTAAAAATTTATATAAAATCCAAAAAAAAAGGTGTTAATTTCATCTAAATTTACTCAAATTTAACTCCTCCAACAACCAAAATCATCAAAATCCAAATAAATCAAAGTTGGTTTCAAAGTACTTTATTACAATTTGACTAAAAATTTATATGAAATAAAAAAAAATAGAAGAAAATTTCATCTAAATTCAGTCAAATTTAACTCCAACAAAAAAACTCATCAAAATCCAAAAAAATCGAAGTTGGTTCAAATTCCTTTATTACAATTTGACTAAAAATTTATATGAAATAAAAAAAAATAGAAGTAAATTTCATCTAAATTCACTCAAATTTAACTCCTCCAACAAAAAAATTCATCAAAATTCAAAAAAAATCGAAGTTGGTTCAAATTCCTTTATTACAATTTGACTAAAAATTTATATAAAATCCAAAAAATAAAAGTAAATTTCATCTAAATTCACTCAAATTTAACTCCTCCAACAAAAAAATTCATCAAAATTAAAAAAAAATCGAAGTTGGTTCAAATTCCTTTATTACAATTTGACTAAAAATTTATATAAAATCCAAAAAATAAAAGTAAATTTCATCTTAATTCACTCAAATTTAGCTCCTCCAACAAAAAAACTCATCAAAATCCAAAAAAATCGAAGTTGGTTCAAATTCCTTTATTACAATTTGACTAAAAATTTATATAAAATCCAAAAAAATAGAAATAAATTTCTACTAAATTCACTCAAATTTAACTCCTCCAACAAAAAAACTCATCAAAATCCAAAAAAATCGAAGTTGTTTCAAATCCCTTTATTACAATTTGCAATAAAAATTTATATGAAATAAAAAAAATAGAAGTAAATTTCATCTAAATTCACTCAAATTTAGCTCCTCCAACAAAAAAATTTATCCAAATCCAAAAAAATCGAAGTTGGTTCAAATTCCTTTATTACAAATTGACTAAAAATTTATATACAATCCAAAAAAATAAAAGTAAATTTCATCTAAATTCACTCAAATTTAGCTCCTCCAACAAAAAAATTCATCAAAATCCAAAAAAAATCGAAGTTGTTTCAAATCCCTTTATTACAATTTGACTAAAAATTTATATAAAATCCAAAAAAATGTGTTAATTTCATCTAAATTTACTCAAATTTAACTCCTCCAACAACCAAAATCATCAAAATCCAAAAATCGAAGTTGGTTTCAAAGTACTTTATTACAATTTGACTAAAAATTTATATGAAATAAAAAAAAATAGTAGTAAATTTCATCTAAATTCACTCAAATTTAACTCCTCCAACAAAAAAATTCATCAAAATTAAAAAAAAATCGAAGTTGGTTCAAATTCCTTTATTACAATTAGACTAAAAATTTATATAAAATCCAAAAAATAAAAGTAAATTTCATCTTAATTCACTCAAATTTAGCTCCTCCTACAAAAAAATTTATCCAAATCCAAAAAAATCGAAGTTGGTTCAAATTCCTTCATTACAATTTGACTAAAAATGTATATGAAATAAAAAAAAATAGAAATAATTTTCTACTAAATTCACTCAAATTTAACTCCTCCAACAAAAAAACTTATCAAAATCCAAAAAAATCGAAGTTGGTTCAAATACCTTTATTACAATTTGACTAAAAATTTATATGAAATAAAAAAATAGAAGTAAATTTCATCTAAAGTTACTCAAGTTTAGCTCCTCCAACAAAAAAACTCATCAAAATCCAAAAAAATCGAAGTTGGTTCAAATTCCTTTATTACAATTTGACTAAAAATTTATATAAAATCCAAAAAAATAAAAGTAAATTTCATCTAAATTCACTCAAATTTAGCTCCTCCAACAAAAAAATTCATCAAAATCCAAAAAAATCGAAGTTGGTTTCTAAGTACTTTATTATAATTTGACTAAAAATTTATATAAAATCCAAAAAATAAAAGTAAATTTCATCTAAATTCACTCAAATTTAGCTCCTCCAACGGAAAAATTTATCCAAATCCAAAAAAATCGAAGTTGGTTCAAATTCCTTTATTACAATTTGACTAAAAATTTATATGACATCAAAAAAAATAAAAGTAAATTTCATCTAAGTTTACTCAAATTTAACTACTCCATCAAAAAAACTCATCAAAATCCAAAAAAATCGAAGTTGGTTCAAATTCCTTTATTACAATTTGACTAAAAATTTATATAAAATCCAAAAAAATAAAAGTAAATTTCATCTAAATTCACTCAAATTTAGCTCCTCCAACAAAAAAATTCATCAAAAACCAAAAAAATCGAAGTTGGTTTCTAAGTACTTTATTACAATTTGACTAAAAATTTATATGAAATAAAAAAAAATAGAAATAAATTTCTACTAAATTCACTCAAATTTAACTCCTCCAACAAAAGAACTCATGAAAATCCGAAAAAATCGAAGTTGGTTCAAATTCCTTTATTACAATTTGACTAAAAATTTATATAAAATCCAAAAAATAAGAGTTAATTTCATCTAAATTCACTCAAATTTAGCTCCTCCAACAAAAAAATTTATCCAAATCCAAAAAAATCGAAGTTGGTTCAAATTCCTTTATTACAATTTGACTAAAAATTTATATACAATCCAAAAAAATAAAAGTAAATTTCATCTAAATTCACTCAAATTTAGCTCCTCCAACAAAAAAATTCATCAAAATCTAAAAAAATCGAAGTTGGTTTCTAAGTACTTTATTATAATTTGACTAAAAATTTATATAAAATCCAAAAAATAAAAGTAAATTTCATCTAAATTCACTCAAATTTAACTCCTCCAACAAAAAAATTCATCAAAATTAAAAAAAAATCGAAGTTGGTTCAAATTCCTTTATTACAATTTGACTAAAAATTTATATAAAATTCAAAAAATAAAAGTAAATTTCATCTAAATTCACTCAAATTTAACTCCTCCAACAAAAAAATTCATCAAAATTAAAAAAAAATCGAAGTTGGTTCAAATTCCTTTATTACAATTTGACTAAAAATTTATATAAAATCCAAAAAATAAAAGTAAATTTCATCTAAATTCACTCAAATTTAGCTCCTCCTACAAAAAAATTTATCCAAATCCAAAAAAATCGAAGTTGGTTCAAATTCCTTTATTACAATTTGACTAAAAATGTATATGAAATAAAAAAAAAATAGAAATTCATTTCTACTAAATTCACTCAAATTTAACTCCTCCATCAAAAAAACTCATGAAAATCCGAAAAAATCGAAGTTGGTTCAAATTCCTTTATTACAATTTGACTAAAAATTTATATAAAATCCAAAAAATAAAAGTAAATTTCATCTAAATTCACTCAAATTTAGCTCCTCCAACAAAAGAATTCATCAAAATCCAAAAAAATCGAAGTTGTTTCAAATCCCTTTATTACAATTTGACTAAAAATTTATATAAAATCCAAAAAAAAAGGTGTTAATTTCATCTAAATTTACTCAAATTTAACTCCTCCAACAACCAAAATCATCAAAAACCAAAAAAATCGAAGTTGGTTTCAAAGTACTTTATTACAATTTGACTAAAAATTTATATGAAATAAAAAAAAATAGTAGTAAATTTCATCTAAATTCACTCAAATTTAGCTCCTCCAACAAAAAAATTCATCAAAATCCAAGAAAATCGAAGTTGGTTTCTAAGTACTTTATTACAATTTGACTAAAAATTAATATGAAATAAAAAAAAATAGAAATAAATTTCTACTAAATTCACTCAAATTTAACTCCTCCATCAAAAAAACTAATGAAAATCCGAAAAAATCGAAGTTGGTTCAAATTCCTTTATTACAATTTGACTAAAAATTTATATAAAATCCAAAAAATAAAAGTAAATTTCATCTAAATTCACTCAAATTTAGCTCCTCCAACAAAAGAATTCATCAAAATCCAAAAAAATCGAAGTTGGTTCAAATTCCTTTATTACAATTTGACTAAAAATTTATATAAAATCCAAAAAATAAAAGTAAATTTCATCTAAATTCACTCAAATTTAGCTCCTCCTACAAAAAAATTTATCCAAATCCAAAAAAATCGAAGTTGGTTCAAATTCCTTTATTACAATTTGACTAAAAATTTATATGAAATAAAAAAAAATAGAAATTCATTTCTACTAAATTCACTCAAATTTAACTCCTCCAACAAAAAAACTCATCAAAATCCAAAAAAATCGAAGTTGGTTCAAATTCCTTTATTACAATTTGACTAAAAATTTATATAAAATCCAAAAAAATAAAAGTAAATTTCATCTAAATTCACTCAAATTTAGCTCCTCCAACAAAAGAATTCATCATAATCCAAAAAAATCGAAGTTGTTTCAAATCCCTTTATTACAATTTTACTAAAAATTTATATAAAATCCAAAAAAAAGGTGTTAATTTCATCTAAATTTACTCAAATTTAACTCCTCCAACAACCAAAATCATCAAAATCCAAAAAAATCGAAGTTGGTTTCAAAGTACTTTATTACAATTTGACTAAAAATTTATATGAAATAAAAAAAAATAGAAGAAAATTTCATCTAAATTCAGTCAAATTTAACTCCAACAAAAAACTCATCAAAATCCAAAAAAATCGAAGTTGGTTCAAATTCCTTTATTACAATTTGACTAAAAATTTATATGAAATAAAAAAAATAGAAGTAAATTTCATCTATATTTACTCAAATTCAACTCCTCCAACAAAAAAACTCATCAAAATCCAAAAAAATCGAAGTTGGTTCAAATTCCTTTATTACAATTTGACTAAAAATTTATATAAAATCCAAAAAAATAAAAGTAAATTTCATCTAAATTCACTCAAATTTAGCTCCTCCAACAAAAAAATTCATCAAAATCCAAGAAAATCGAAGTTGGTTTCTAAGTACTTTATTACAATTTGACTAAAAATTAATATGAAATAAAAAAAAATAGAAATAAATTTCTACTAAATTCACTCAAATTTAACTCCTCCAACAAAAAAACTCATGAAAATCCGAAAAAATCGAAGTTGGTTCAAATTCCTTTATTACAATTTGACTAAAAATTTATATAAAATCCAAAAAATAAAAGTAAATTTCATCTAAATTCACTTAAATTTAGCTCCTCCAACAAAAGAATTCATCAAAATCCAAAAAAATCGAAGTTGTTTCAAATCCCTTTATTACAATTTGACTAAAAATTTATATAAAATCCAAAAAAAAGGTGTTAATTTCATCTAAATTTACTCAAATTTAACTACTCCAACAAAAAAACTCATCAAAATCCAAAAAAATCGAAGTTGGTTCAAATTCCTTTATTACAATTTGACTAAAAATTTATATGAAATAAAAAAAATAGAAGTAAATTTCATCTATATTTACTCAAATTTAACTCCTCCAACAAAAAAAATCATCAAAATCCAAAAAAATCGAAGTTGGTTCAAATTCCTTTATTACAATTTGACTAAAAATTTATATAAAATCCAAAGAAATAAAAGTAAATTTCATCTAAATTCACTCAAATTTAGCTCCTCCAACAAAAAAATTCATCAAAATCCAAAAAAATCGAAGTTGGTTTCTAAGTACTTTATTACAATTTGACTAAAAATTTATATGAAATCAAAAAAAATAGAAATAAATTTCTACTAAATTCACTCAAATTTAACTCCTCCAACAAATAAACTCATCAAAACCAAAAAAATCGAAGTTGGTTCAAATTCCTTTATTGCAATTTGACTAAAAATTTATATGAAATCAAAAAAAATAGAAATAAATTTCTACTAAATTCACTCAAATTTAACTCCTCCAACAAAAAAACTCATCAAAATCCGAAAAAATCGAAGTTGGTTCAAATTCCTTTATTACAATTTGACTAAAAATTTATATAAAATCCAAAAAATAAAAGTAAATTTCATCTAAATTCACTCAAATTTAGCTCCTCCAACAAAAAAATTTATCCAAATCCAAAAAAATCGAAGTTGGTTCAAATACCTTTATTACAATTTGACTAAAAATTTATATGAAATCCAAAAAAATAAAAGTAAATTTCATCTAAATTCACTCAAATTTAGCTCCCCCAACAAAAATATTCATCAAAATCCAAAAAAATCGAAGTTGGTATCAAATTACTTTATTACAATTTGACTAAAAATTTATATGAAATCAAAAAAAATAGAAGTAAATTTCATCTAAATTCACTCAAATTTAACTCCTCCAACAAAAAAACTCATCAAAATCCAAAAAAATCGTAGTTGGTTCAAATTCCTTTATTACAATTTGACTAAAAATTTATATAAAATCCAAAAAAATAAAAGTAAATTTCATCTAAATTCACTCAAATTTAGCTCCCCCAACAAAAAAATTCATCAAAATCCAAAAAATGGAAGTTGGTATCAAATTCCTTTATTACTATTTGACTAAAAATTTATATGAAATCAAAAAAATAGAAGTAAATTTCATCTAAATTCACTCAAATTTAACTCCTCCAACAAAAAAACTCATCAAAATCCAAAAAAATCGAAGTTGGTTCAAATTCCTTTATTACAATTTGACTAAAAATTTATATAAAATCCAAAAAAATAAAAGTAAATTTCATCTAAATTCACTCAAATTTAGCTCCTCCAACAAAAATATTCATCAAAATCCAAAAAAATCGAAGTTGGTATCAAATTACTTTATTACAATTTGACTAAAAATTTATATGAAATCAAAAAAAAATAGAAGTAAATTTCATCTAAATTCACTCAAATTTAACTCCTCCAACAAAAAAACTCATCAATATCCAAAAAAATCGAAGTTGGTTCAAATTCCTTTATTACAATTTGACTAAAAATTTATATAAAATCCAAAAAAATAAAAGTAAATTTCATCTAAATTCACTCAAATTTAGCTCCTCCAACAAAAATATTCATCAAAATCCAAAAAAATCGAAGTTGGTATCAAATTACTTTATTACAATTTGACTAAAAATTTATATGAAATAAAAAAAAAATAGAAGTAAATTTCATCTAAATTCACTCAAATTTAACTCCTCCAACAAAAAAACTCATCAAAATCCAAAAAAATCGTAGTTGGTTCAAATTCCTTTATTACAATTTGACTAAAAATTTATAGGAAATCAAAAAAATAGAAGTAAATTTCATCTAAATTCACTCAAATTTAGCTCCTCCAACAAAAATATTCATAAAAATCCAAAAAAATCGAAGTTGGTATCAAATTACTTTATTACAATTTGACTAAAAATTTATATGAAATCAAAAAAAAATAGAAGTAAATTTCATCTAAATTCACTCAAATTTAACTCCTCCAACAAAAAAACTCATCAAAATCCAAAAAAATCGAAGTTGGTTCAAATTACTTTATTACATTTGACTAAAAATTTATATAAAATCCAAAAAAATAAAAGTATATTTCATCTAAATTCACTCAAATTTAACTCCTCCAACAAAAAAATTCATCGAAATCCAAAAAAATCGAAGTTGTTTCAAATCCCTTTATTACAATTTGACTAAAAATTTATATAAAATCCAAAAAAAGCTGTTAATTTCATCTAAATTTACTCAAATTTAACTCCTCCAACAACCAAAATCATCAAAATCCAAAAAAATCGAAGTTGGTTCAAATTCCTTTATTACAATTTGACTAAAAATTTATATGAAATCAAAAAAATAGAAGTAAATTTCATCTAAATTCACTCAAATTTAAGTCCTCCAACAAAAAAATTCATCAAAATTCAAAAAAAATCGAAGTTGGTTCAAATTCCTTTATTACAATTTGACTAAAAATTTATATAAAATCCAAAAAATAAAAGTAAATTTCATCTTAATTCACTGAAATTTAGCTCCTCCTACAAAAAAATTTATCCAAATCCAAAAAAATCGAAGTTGGTTCAAATTCCTTTATTACAATTTGACTAAAAATTTATATGTAATAAAAAAAATAGAAGTAAATTTCATCTAAATTTACTCAAATTTAACTACTCCAACAAAAAAACTCATCAAAATCCAAAAAAATCGAAGTTGGTTCAAATTCCTTTATTACAATTTGACTACAAATTTATATACAATCCAAAAAAATAAAAGTAAATTTCATCTAAATTCACTCAAATTTAGCTCCTCCAACAAAAAAATTCATCAAAATCCAAAAAAATCGAAGTTGTTTCAAATCCCTTTATTACAATTTGACTAAAAATTTATATAAAATCCAAAAAAAGCTGTTAATTTCATCTAAATTTACTCAAATTTAACTCCTCCAACAACCAAAATCATCAAAATCCAAAAAAATCGAAGTTGGTTCAAATTCCTTTATTACAATTTGACTAAAAATTTATATGAAATCAAAAAAATAGAAGTAAATTTCATCTAAATTTACTCAAATTTAACTACTCCAACAAAAAAACTCATCAAAATCCAAAAAAATCGAAGTTGGTTCAAATTCCTTTATTACAATTTGACTAAAAATTTATATGAAATCAAAAAATAGAAATAAATTTCTACTAAATTCACTCAAATTTAACTCCTCCAACAAAAAAACTCATCAAAATCCGAAAAAATCGAAGTTGGTTCAAATTCCTTTATTACAATTTGACTAAAAATTTATATAAAATCCAAAGAAATAAAAGTAAATTTCATCTAAATTCACTCAAATTTAGCTCCTCCAACAAAAAAATTCATCAAAATCCAAAAAAATCGAAGTTGGTTTCTAAGTACTTTATTACAATTTGACTAAAAATTTATATGAAATCAAAAAAAATAGAAATAAATTTCTACTAAATTCACTCAAATTTAACTCCTCCAACAAATAAACTCATCAAAACCAAAAAAATCGAAGTTGGTTCAAATTCCTTTATTGCAATTTGACTAAAAATTTATATGAAATCAAAAAAAATAGAAATAAATTTCTACTAAATTCACTCAAATTTAACTCCTCCAACAAAAAAACTCATCAAAATCCGAAAAAATCGAAGTTGGTTCAAATTCCTTTATTACAATTTGACTAAAAATTTATATAAAATCCAAAAAATAAAAGTAAATTTCATCTAAATTCACTCAAATTTAGCTCCTCCAACAAAAAAATTTATCCAAATCCAAAAAAATCGAAGTTGGTTCAAATACCTTTATTACAATTTGACTAAAAATTTATATGAAATCCAAAAAAATAAAAGTAAATTTCATCTAAATTCACTCAAATTTAGCTCCCCCAACAAAAATATTCATCAAAATCCAAAAAAATCGAAGTTGGTATCAAATTACTTTATTACAATTTGACTAAAAATTTATATGAAATCAAAAAAAATAGAAGTAAATTTCATCTAAATTCACTCAAATTTAACTCCTCCAACAAAAAAACTCATCAAAATCCAAAAAAATCGTAGTTGGTTCAAATTCCTTTATTACAATTTGACTAAAAATTTATATAAAATCCAAAAAAATAAAAGTAAATTTCATCTAAATTCACTCAAATTTAGCTCCTCCAACAAAAATATTCATCAAAATCCAAAAAAATCGAAGTTGGTATCAAATTACTTTATTACAATTTGACTAAAAATTTATATGAAATCAAAAAAAAATAGAAGTAAATTTCATCTAAATTCACTCAAATTTAACTCCTCCAACAAAAAAACTCATCAATATCCAAAAAAATCGAAGTTGGTTCAAATTCCTTTATTACAATTTGACTAAAAATTTATATAAAATCAAAAAAAATAAAAGTAAATTTCATCTAAATTCACTCAAATTTAGCTCCTCCAACAAAAATATTCATCAAAATCAAAAAAAATCGAAGTTGGTATCAAATTACTTTATTACAATTTGACTAAAAATTTATATGAAATAAAAAAAAAATAGAAGTAAATTTCATCTAAATTCACTCAAATTTAACTCCTCCAACAAAAAAACTCATCAAAATCCAAAAAAATCGTAGTTGGTTCAAATTCCTTTATTACAATTTGACTAAAAATTTATAGGAAATCAAAAAAATAGAAGTAAATTTCATCTAAATTCACTCAAATTTAACTCCTCCAACAAAAAAACTCATCAAAATCCAAAAAAATCGAAGTTGGTTCAAGTTCCTTTATTACAATTTGACTAAAAATTTATATAAAATCCAAAAAAATAAAAGTAAATTTCATCTAAATTCACTCAAATTTAGCTCCTCCAACAAAAATATTCATCAAAATCCAAAAAAATCGAAGTTGGTATCAAATTACTTTATTACAATTTGACTAAAAATTTATATGAAATCAAAAAAAAATAGAAGTAAATTTCATCTAAATTCACTCAAATTTAACTCCTCCAACAAAAAAACTCATCAAAATCCAAAAAAATCGAAGTTGGTTCAAATTACTTTATTACATTTGACTAAAAATTTATATAAAATCCAAAAAAATAAAAGTATATTTCATCTAAATTCACTCAAATTTAACTCCTCCAACAAAAAAATTCATCGAAATCCAAAAAAATCGAAGTTGTTTCAAATCCCTTTATTACAATTTGACTAAAAATTTATATAAAATCCAAAAAAAGCTGTTAATTTCATCTAAATTTACTCAAATTTAACTCCTCCAACAACCAAAATCATCAAAATCCAAAAAAATCGAAGTTGGTTCAAATTCCTTTATTACAATTTGACTAAAAATTTATATGAAATCAAAAAAATAGAAGTAAATTTCATCTAAATTTACTCAAATTTAACTCCTCCAACAACCAAAATCATCAAAATCCAAAAAAATCGAAGTTGGTTTCAAAGTACTTTATTACAATTTGACTAAAAATTTATATGAAATAAAAAAAAATACAAGAAAATTTCATCTAAATTCAGTCAAATTTAACTCCAACAAAAAAACTCATCAAAATCCAACAAAATCGAAGTTGGTTCAAATTCCTTTATTACAATTTGACTAAAAATTTATATAAAATCCAAAAAATAAAAGTAAATTTCATCTAAATTCACTCAAATTTAGCTCCTCCAACAAAAAAATTTATCCAAATCCAAAAAAATCGAAGTTGGTTCAAATACCTTTATTACAATTTGACTAAAAATTTATATGAAATCCAAAAAAATAAAAGTAAATTTCATCTAAATTCACTCAAATTTAGCTCCCCCAACAAAAATATTCATCAAAATCCAAAAAAATTGAAGTTGGTATCAAATTACTTTATTACAATTTGACTAAAAATTTATATGAAATCAAAAAAAATAGAAGTAAATTTCATCTAAATTCACTCAAATTTAACTCCTCCAACAAAAAAACTCATCAAATCCAAAAAAATCGTAGTTGGTTCAAATTCCTTTATTACAATTTGACTAAAAATTTATATAAAATCCAAAAAAATAAAAGTAAATTTCATCTAAATTCACTCAAATTTAGCTCCTCCAACAAAAAAATTCATCAAAATCCAAAAAATGGAAGTTGGTATCAAATTCCTTTATTACTATTTGACTAAAAATTTATATGAAATCAAAAAAATAGAAGTAAATTTCATCTAAATTCACTCAAATTTAACTCCTCCAACAAAAAAACTCATCAAAATCCAAAAAAATCGAAGTTGGTTCAAATTCCTTTATTACAATTTGACTAAAAATTTATATAAAAACCAAAAAAATAAAAGTAAATATCATCTAAATTCACTCAAATTTAGCTCCTCCAACAAAAATATTCATCAAAATCCAAAAAAATCGAAGTTGGTATCAAATTACTTTATTACAATTTGACTAAAAATTTATATGAAATCAAAAAAAAATAGAAGTAAATTTCATCTAAATTCACTCAAATTTAAATCCTCCAACAAAAAAACTCATCAATATCCAAAAAAATCGAAGTTGGGTCAAATTCCTTTATTACAATTTGACTAAAAATTTATATAAAATCCAAAAAAATAAAAGTAAATTTCATCTAAATTCACTCAAAGGGTCTAGCAGGGTAAGTATGGGCAAACGGCCCCCACGCCGATTCCTGGAGGTGTTATTTTTTAAACAATGCTCCTGGCCTGAAACACCATTGTGTAAAGTTTTAGATCGCTACCCCCCCGTTTAAGGGTAATACGGGGGTGAGCGCCCTTAACGTTATTATTTTTTATCTCGGTTACTACTTAAAATATTTGAATGAGAAAAATATGAAAAAAAGCTACATACTAACTGTACTTCGTGTATTTTTCTCGAAATTGTAAATCAATTATTAAGGGTAGAAAAAAAATAATTAATTTTTTGAGGGTGGTTTTTCGAAACAACCCTTTGAGTGACAACCTCCAAAAAAATAAAAAATAATGCTCTATTATGGTAGTATTATATAAAAAATCCTGAAGATGATCGAGTTGGTGGAACATAGTTAAATAATTTAAAGAAGATCATTATATTATAAAGGGTCTAGCAGGGTAAGTATGGGCAAACGGCCCCGACGTCGATTCCTGGAGGTGTTATTTTTTAAACAATGCTCCTGGCCTGAAACACCATTATGTAAAGTTTTAGATCGCTACCCCCCGTTTAATACGGTAATACGGGGGTAAACGCTCTTATATTTATAATTTTTTTTCTTGGTTAAAGATATTTAAATGAAACAAAAGCGACAATATTTTTCCGGATTTGGAAATGAATTATTACGGGTAGAAAAATATAATTTATATTTGGGGGTAGTTTTTGCACACAACCCTATGAGTGACAACCACCAAAAAATTAAGAATAATACTCTATTATATAACTATCATGTATAAAAATGTAGAATAGTCGCGTTGGTGGAAACATACTTAAATAACCCCTCAACGACGGCGACTGCGTCCCAATATTATTTTTACGCGGACGGCGCGGCGCGGTGAGGCGGCCGCGTCCCTCTATTCACCATACGACGACGTATCGACGTCGCGGTCCGCCGACAGCACGGAACCGTCGCTGTTTTATCGACATTTTGCTTGCGAGTTTACTAATAGAGAAAATCATGAATATTACGATAAAAATTGTTTGAGGGCTTTATTTAGCACCAGTATTATTTAGAAAAATGCCTGAAAGCAGTAGTGATAACTGCATTATTTGTAATTTTTCTTTAATCGATTATAAGTTATCAGCGTTTATATAATCAGAAAGACAGCAAAATACGCCTGACTAAGTACGGATTATCCCTTCGATATGTGCAAACAAATATAAGCGATTATCACGACAAGGGGTTGTCATTCATAGGGTTGTGTGCAAAAACTACCCCCAAATATAAATTATATTTTTCTACCCGTAATAATTCATTTCCAAATCCGGAAAAATATTGTCGCTTTTGTTTCATTTAAATATCTTTAACCAAGAAAAAAAATTATAAATATAAGAGCGTTTACCCCCGTATTACCGTATTAAACGGGGGGTAGCGATCTAAAACTTTACATAATGGTGTTTCAGGCCAGGAGCATTGTTTAAAAAATAACACCTCCAGGAATCGACGTCGGGGCCGTTTGCCCATACTTACCCTGCTAGACCCTTTATAATATAATGATCTTCTTTAAATTATTTAACTATGTTCCACCAACTCGATCATCTTCAGGATTTTTTATATAATACTACCATAATAGAGCATTATTTTTTATTTTTTTGGAGGTTGTCACTCAAAGGGTTGTTTCGAAAAACCACCCTCAAAAAATTAATTATTTTTTTTCTACCCTTAATAATTGATTTACAATTTCGAGAAAAATACACGAAGTACAGTTAGTATGTAGCTTTTTTTCATATTTTTCTCATTCAAATATTTTAAGTAGTAACCGAGATAAAAAATAATAACGTTAAGGGCGCTCACCCCCGTATTACCCTTAAACGGGGGGGTAGCGATCTAAAACTTTACACAATGGTGTTTCAGGCCAGGAGCATTGTTTAAAAAATAACACCTCCAGGAATCGGCGTGGGGGCCGTTTGCCCATACTTACCCTGCTAGACCCTTTAGATGAAATTTACTTCTATTTTTTTGATTTCATATAAATTTTTAGTCAAATTGTAATAAAGGAATTTGAACCAACTTCGATTTTTTTGGATTTTGATGAGTTTTTTTGTTGGAGGAGTTAAATTTGATTAAATATAGATGAAATTTACTTGTATTTTTTTTATTTCATATAAATTTTTACTCAAATTGTAATAAAGGAATTTGAACCAACTTCGATTTTTTTGGATTTTGATGAGTTTTTTTGTTGGAGGAGTTAAATTTGAGTGAATTTAGTAGAAATTTATTTCTATTTTTTTTTTATTTCATATAAATTTTTAGTCAAATTGTAATAAAGGAATTTGAACCAACTTCGATTTTTTTGGATTTTGATGAATTTTTTTGTTGGAGGAGCTAAATTTGAGTGAATTTAGATGAAATTTACTTTTATTTTTTTGGATTTTATATAAATTTTTAGTCAAATTGTAATAAAGGAATTTGAACCAACTTCGATTTTTTTTTAATTTTGATGAATTTTTTTGTTGGAGGAGTTAAATTTGAGTGAATTTAGATGAAATATACTTCTATTTCTTTGATTTCATATAAATTTTTAGTCAAATTGTAATAAAGGAATTTGAACCAACTTCGATTTTTTTGGATTTTGATGAATTTTTTTGTTGGAGTTAAATTTGAGTGAATTTAAATGAAATTTACTTTTATTTTTTTAGATTGTATATAAATTTTTAGTCAAATTGTAATAAAAGAATTTGAACAAACTTCGATTTTTTTGGATTTTGATGAGTTTTTTTGTTGGAGTAGTTAAATTTGAGTAAATTTAGATGAAATTTACTTCTATTTTTTTTGATTTCATATAAATTTTTAGTCAAATTGTAATAAAGGAATTTGAACCAACTTCGATTTTTTTGGATTTGGATAAATTTTTTTGTTGGAGGAGCTAAATTTGAGTGAATTTAGATGAAATTTACTTTTATTTTTTGGATTTTGTACAAATTTTTATTCAAATTGTAATAAAGGAATTTGAACCAACTTCGATTTTTTCGGATTTTGATGAGTTTTTTTGTTGGAGGAGTTAAATTTGAGTGAATTTAGTAGAAATTTATTTCTATTTTTTTTGATTTCATATAAATTTTTAGTCAAATTGTAATAAAGTACTTAGAAACCAACTTCGATTTTTTTGGATTTTGATGAATTTTTTTGTTGGAGGAGCTAAATTTGAGTGAATTTAGATGAAATTTACTTTTATTTTTTGGATTTTATATAAATTTTTAGTCAAATTGTAATAAAGGAATTTGAACCAACTTCGATTTTTTCGGATTTTGATGAGTTTTTTTGTTGGAGGAGTTAAATTTGAGTGAATTTAGTAGAAATTTATTTCTATTTTTTTTGATTTCATATAAATTTTTAGTCAAATTGCAATAAAGGAATTTGAACCAACTTCGATTTTTTTGGTTTTGATGAGTTTATTTGTTGGAGGAGTTAAATTTGAGTGAATTTAGTAGAAATTTATTTCTATTTTTTTTGATTTCATATAAATTTTTAGTCAAATTGTAATAAAGTACTTAGAAACCAACTTCGATTTTTTTGGATTTTGATGAATTTTTTTGTTGGAGGAGCTAAATTTGAGTGAATTTAGATGAAATTTACTTTTATTTCTTTGGATTTTATATAAATTTTTAGTCAAATTGTAATAAAGGAATTTGAACCAACTTCGATTTTTTTGGATTTTGATGATTTTTTTTGTTGGAGGAGCTAAATTTGAGTGAATTTAGATGAAATTTACTTTTATTTTTTTGGATTTTATATAAATTTTTAGTCAAATTGTAATAAAGGAATTTGAACCAACTTCGATTTTTTTTTAATTTTGATGAATTTTTTTGTTGGAGGAGTTAAATTTGAGTGAATTTAGATGAAATATACTTCTATTTCTTTGATTTCATATAAATTTTTAGTCAAATTGTAATAAAGGAATTTGAACCAACTTCGATTTTTTTGGATTTTGATGAGTTTTTTTGTTGGAGTTAAATTTGAGTGAATTTAAATGAAATTTACTTTTATTTTTTTAGATTGTATATAAATTTTTAGTCAAATTGTAATAAAAGAATTTGAACAAACTTCGATTTTTTTGGATTTTGATGAGTTTTTTTGTTGGAGTAGTTAAATTTGAGTAAATTTAGATGAAATTTACTTCTATTTTTTTTGATTTCATATAAATTTTTAGTCAAATTGTAATAAAGGAATTTGAACCAACTTCGATTTTTTTGGATTTGGATAAATTTTTTTGTTGGAGGAGCTAAATTTGAGTGAATTTAGATGAAATTTACTTTTATTTTTTGGATTTTGTACAAATTTTTATTCAAATTGTAATAAAGGAATTTGAACCAACTTCGATTTTTTCGGATTTTGATGAGTTTTTTTGTTGGAGGAGTTAAATTTGAGTGAATTTAGTAGAAATTTATTTCTATTTTTTTTGATTTCATATAAATTTTTAGTCAAATTGTAATAAAGTACTTAGAAACCAACTTCGATTTTTTTGGATTTTGATGAATTTTTTTGTTGGAGGAGCTAAATTTGAGTGAATTTAGATGAAATTTACTTTTATTTTTTGGATTTTATATAAATTTTTAGTCAAATTGTAATAAAGGAATTTGAACCAACTTCGATTTTTTCGGATTTTGATGAGTTTTTTTGTTGGAGGAGTTAAATTTGAGTGAATTTAGTAGAAATTTATTTCTATTTTTTTTGATTTCATATAAATTTTTAGTCAAATTGCAATAAAGGAATTTGAACCAACTTCGATTTTTTTGGTTTTGATGAGTTTATTTGTTGGAGGAGTTAAATTTGAGTGAATTTAGTAGAAATTTATTTCTATTTTTTTTGATTTCATATAAATTTTTAGTCAAATTGTAATAAAGTACTTAGAAACCAACTTCGATTTTTTTGGATTTTGATGAATTTTTTTGTTGGAGGAGCTAAATTTGAGTGAATTTAGATGAAATTTACTTTTATTTCTTTGGATTTTATATAAATTTTTAGTCAAATTGTAATAAAGGAATTTGAACCAACTTCGATTTTTTTGGATTTTGATGATTTTTTTTGTTGGAGGAGTTAAATTTGAGTAAATATAGATGAAATTTACTTCTATTTTTTTTATTTCATATAAATTTTTAGTCAAATTGTAATAAAGGAATTTGAACCAACTTCGATTTTTTTGGATTTTGATGAGTTTTTTTGTTGGAGGAGTTAAATTTGATTAAATATAGATGAAATTTACTTGTATTTTTTTTATTTCATATAAATTTTTACTCAAATTGTAATAAAGGAATTTGAACCAACTTCGATTTTTTTGGATTTTGATGAGTTTTTTTGTTGGAGGAGTTAAATTTGAGTGAATTTAGTAGAAATTTATTTCTATTTTTTTTTATTTCATATAAATTTTTAGTCAAATTGTAATAAAGGAATTTGAACCAACTTCGATTTTTTTGGATTTTGATGAATTTTTTTGTTGGAGGAGCTAAATTTGAGTGAATTTAGATGAAATTTACTTTTATTTTTTTGGATTTTATATAAATTTTTAGTCAAATTGTAATAAAGGAATTTGAACCAACTTCGATTTTTTTTTAATTTTGATGAATTTTTTTGTTGGAGGAGTTAAATTTGAGTGAATTTAGATGAAATATACTTCTATTTCTTTGATTTCATATAAATTTTTAGTCAAATTGTAATAAAGGAATTTGAACCAACTTCGATTTTTTTGGATTTTGATGAGTTTTTTTGTTGGAGTTAAATTTGAGTGAATTTAAATGAAATTTACTTTTATTTTTTTAGATTGTATATAAATTTTTAGTCAAATTGTAATAAAAGAATTTGAACAAACTTCGATTTTTTTGGATTTTGATGAGTTTTTTTGTTGGAGTAGTTAAATTTGAGTAAATTTAGATGAAATTTACTTCTATTTTTTTTGATTTCATATAAATTTTTAGTCAAATTGTAATAAAGGAATTTGAACCAACTTCGATTTTTTTGGATTTGGATAAATTTTTTTGTTGGAGGAGCTAAATTTGAGTGAATTTAGATGAAATTTACTTTTATTTTTTGGATTTTGTACAAATTTTTATTCAAATTGTAATAAAGGAATTTGAACCAACTTCGATTTTTTCGGATTTTGATGAGTTTTTTTGTTGGAGGAGTTAAATTTGAGTGAATTTAGTAGAAATTTATTTCTATTTTTTTTGATTTCATATAAATTTTTAGTCAAATTGTAATAAAGTACTTAGAAACCAACTTCGATTTTTTTGGATTTTGATGAATTTTTTTGTTGGAGGAGCTAAATTTGAGTGAATTTAGATGAAATTTACTTTTATTTTTTGGATTTTATATAAATTTTTAGTCAAATTGTAATAAAGTAATTTGAAACCAACTTCGATTTTTTTGTATTTTGATGAGTTTTTTTGTTGGAGTAGTTAAATTTGAGTGAATTTAGTAGAAATTTATTTCTATTTTTTTTTTATTTCATATAAATTTTTAGTCAAATTGTAATAAAGGAATTTGAACCAACTTCGATTTTTTTGGATTTGGATGAATTTTTTTGTTGGAGGAGCTAAATTTGAGTGAATTTAGATGAAATTTACTTTCATTTTTTTGGATTTTATATAAATTTTTAGTCAAATTGTAATAAAGTAATTTGAAACCAACTTCGATTTTTTTGGATTTTGATGAGTTTTTTTGTTGGAGGAGTTAAATTTGAGTGAATTTAGATGAAATTTACTTCTATTTTTTTTGATTTCATATAAATTTTTAGTCAAATTGTAATAAAGTAATTTGATACCAACTTCGATTTTTTTGGATTTTGATGAATATTTTTGTTGGGGGAGCTAAATTTGAGTGAATTTAGATGAAATTTACTTTTATTTTTTTGGATTTCATATAAATTTTTAGTCAAATTGTAATAAAGGTATTTGAACCAACTTCGATTTTTTTGGATTTGGATAAATTTTTTTGTTGGAGGAGCTAAATTTGAGTGAATTTAGATGAAATTTACTTTTATTTTTTGGATTTTATATAAATTTTTAGTCAAATTGTAATAAAGGAATTTGAACCAACTTCGATTTTTTCGGATTTTGATGAGTTTTTTTGTTGGAGGAGTTAAATTTGAGTGAATTTAGTAGAAATTTATTTCTATTTTTTTTGATTTCATATAAATTTTTAGTCAAATTGCAATAAAGGAATTTGAACCAACTTCGATTTTTTTGGTTTTGATGAGTTTATTTGTTGGAGGAGTTAAATTTGAGTGAATTTAGTAGAAATTTATTTCTATTTTTTTTGATTTCATATAAATTTTTAGTCAAATTGTAATAAAGGAATTTGAACCAACTTCGATTTTTTTGGATTTTGATGAGTTTTTTTGTTGGAGTTAAATTTGAGTGAATTTAAATGAAATTTACTTTTATTTTTTTAGATTGTATATAAATTTTTAGTCAAATTGTAATAAAAGAATTTGAACAAACTTCGATTTTTTTGGATTTTGATGAGTTTTTTTGTTGGAGTAGTTAAATTTGAGTAAATTTAGATGAAATTTACTTCTATTTTTTTTGATTTCATATAAATTTTTAGTCAAATTGTAATAAAGGAATTTGAACCAACTTCGATTTTTTTGGATTTGGATAAATTTTTTTGTTGGAGGAGCTAAATTTGAGTGAATTTAGATGAAATTTACTTTTATTTTTTGGATTTTGTACAAATTTTTATTCAAATTGTAATAAAGGAATTTGAACCAACTTCGATTTTTTCGGATTTTGATGAGTTTTTTTGTTGGAGGAGTTAAATTTGAGTGAATTTAGTAGAAATTTATTTCTATTTTTTTTGATTTCATATAAATTTTTAGTCAAATTGTAATAAAGTACTTAGAAACCAACTTCGATTTTTTTGGATTTTGATGAATTTTTTTGTTGGAGGAGCTAAATTTGAGTGAATTTAGATGAAATTTACTTTTATTTTTTGGATTTTATATAAATTTTTAGTCAAATTGTAATAAAGTAATTTGAAACCAACTTCGATTTTTTTGTATTTTGATGAGTTTTTTTGTTGGAGCAGTTAAATTTGAGTGAATTTAGTAGAAATTTATTTCTATTTTTTTTTTATTTCATATAAATTTTTAGTCAAATTGTAATAAAGGAATTTGAACCAACTTCGATTTTTTTGGATTTGGATGAATTTTTTTGTTGGAGGAGCTAAATTTGAGTGAATTTAGATGAAATTTACTTTCATTTTTTTGGATTTTATATAAATTTTTAGTCAAATTGTAATAAAGTAATTTGAAACCAACTTCGATTTTTTTGGATTTTGATGAGTTTTTTTGTTGGAGGAGTTAAATTTGAGTGAATTTAGATGAAATTTACTTCTATTTTTTTTGATTTCATATAAATTTTTAGTCAAATTGTAATAAAGTAATTTGATACCAACTTCGATTTTTTTGGATTTTGATGAATATTTTTGTTGGGGGAGCTAAATTTGAGTGAATTTAGATGAAATTTACTTTTATTTTTTTGGATTTCATATAAATTTTTAGTCAAATTGTAATAAAGGTATTTGAACCAACTTCGATTTTTTTGGATTTGGATAAATTTTTTTGTTGGAGGAGCTAAATTTGAGTGAATTTAGATGAAATTTACTTTTATTTTTTGGATTTTATATAAATTTTTAGTCAAATTGTAATAAAGGAATTTGAACCAACTTCGATTTTTTCGGATTTTGATGAGTTTTTTTGTTGGAGGAGTTAAATTTGAGTGAATTTAGTAGAAATTTATTTCTATTTTTTTTGATTTCATATAAATTTTTAGTCAAATTGCAATAAAGGAATTTGAACCAACTTCGATTTTTTTGGTTTTGATGAGTTTATTTGTTGGAGGAGTTAAATTTGAGTGAATTTAGTAGAAATTTATTTCTATTTTTTTTGATTTCATATAAATTTTTAGTCAAATTGTAATAAAGTACTTAGAAACCAACTTCGATTTTTTTGGATTTTGATGAATTTTTTTGTTGGAGGAGCTAAATTTGAGTGAATTTAGATGAAATTTACTTTTATTTCTTTGGATTTTATATAAATTTTTAGTCAAATTGTAATAAAGGAATTTGAACCAACTTCGATTTTTTTGGATTTTGATGATTTTTTTTGTTGGAGGAGTTAAATTTGAGTAAATATAGATGAAATTTACTTCTATTTTTTTTATTTCATATAAATTTTTAGTCAAATTGTAATAAAGGAATTTGAACCAACTTCGATTTTTTTGGATTTTGATGAGTTTTTTTGTTGGAGTAGTTAAATTTGAGTAAATTTAGATGAAATTTACTTCTATTTTTTTGATTTCATATAAATTTTTAGTCAAATTGTAATAAAGGAATTTGAACCAACTTCGATTTTTTTGGATTTTGATGAGTTTTTTTGTTGGAGGAGTTAAATTTGATTAAATATAGATGAAATTTACTTGTATTTTTTTTATTTCATATAAATTTTTACTCAAATTGTAATAAAGGAATTTGAACCAACTTCGATTTTTTTGGATTTTGATGAGTTTTTTTGTTGGAGGAGTTAAATTTGAGTGAATTTAGTAGAAATTTATTTCTATTTTTTTTTTATTTCATATAAATTTTTAGTCAAATTGTAATAAAGGAATTTGAACCAACTTCGATTTTTTTGGATTTTGATGAATTTTTTTGTTGGAGGAGCTAAATTTGAGTGAATTTAGATGAAATTTACTTTTATTTTTTTGGATTTTATATAAATTTTTAGTCAAATTGTAATAAAGGAATTTGAACCAACTTCGATTTTTTTTTAATTTTGATGAATTTTTTTGTTGGAGGAGTTAAATTTGAGTGAATTTAGATGAAATATACTTCTATTTCTTTGATTTCATATAAATTTTTAGTCAAATTGTAATAAAGGAATTTGAACCAACTTCGATTTTTTTGGATTTTGATGAGTTTTTTTGTTGGAGTTAAATTTGAGTGAATTTAAATGAAATTTACTTTTATTTTTTTAGATTGTATATAAATTTTTAGTCAAATTGTAATAAAAGAATTTGAACAAACTTCGATTTTTTTGGATTTTGATGAGTTTTTTTGTTGGAGTAGTTAAATTTGAGTAAATTTAGATGAAATTTACTTCTATTTTTTTGATTTCATATAAATTTTTAGTCAAATTGTAATAAAGGAATTTGAACCAACTTCGATTTTTTTGGATTTGGATAAATTTTTTTGTTGGAGGAGCTAAATTTGAGTGAATTTAGATGAAATTTACTTTTATTTTTTGGATTTTGTACAAATTTTTATTCAAATTGTAATAAAGGAATTTGAACCGACTTCGATTTTTTCGGATTTTGATGAGTTTTTTTGTTGGAGGAGTTAAATTTGAGTGAATTTAGTAGAAATTTATTTCTATTTTTTTTGATTTCATATAAATTTTTAGTCAAATTGTAATAAAGTACTTAGAAACCAACTTCGATTTTTTTGGATTTTGATGAATTTTTTTGTTGGAGGAGCTAAATTTGAGTGAATTTAGATGAAATTTACTTTTATTTTTTGGATTTTATATAAATTTTTAGTCAAATTGTAATAAAGTAATTTGAAACCAACTTCGATTTTTTTGTATTTTGATGAGTTTTTTTGTTGGAGTAGTTAAATTTGAGTGAATTTAGTAGAAATTTATTTCTATTTTTTTTTTATTTCATATAAATTTTTAGTCAAATTGTAATAAAGGAATTTGAACCAACTTCGATTTTTTTGGATTTGGATGAATTTTTTTGTTGGAGGAGCTAAATTTGAGTGAATTTAGATGAAATTTACTTTCATTTTTTTGGATTTTATATAAATTTTTAGTCAAATTGTAATAAAGTAATTTGAAACCAACTTCGATTTTTTTGGATTTTGATGAATTTTTTTGTTGGAGGAGCTAAATTTGAGTGAATTTAGATGAAATTTACTTTTATTTTTTGGATTTAATATAAATTTTTAGTCAAATTGTAATAAAGGAATTTGAACCAACTTCGATTTTTTCGGATTTTGATGAGTTTTTTTGTTGGAGGAGTTAAATTTGAGTGAATTTAGTAGAAATTTATTTCTATTTTTTGATTTCATATAAATTTTTAGTCAAATTGTAATAAAGGAATTTGAACCAACTTCGATTTTTTTGGATTTTGATGAGTTTTTTTGTTGGAGTAGTTAAATTTGAGTAAATTTAGATGAAATTTACTTCTATTTTTTTGATTTCATATAAATTTTTAGTCAAATTGTAATAAAGGAATTTGAACCAACTTCGATTTTTTCGGATTTTGATGAGTTTTTTTGTTGGAGGAGTTAAATTTGAGTGAATTTAGTAGAAATTTATTTCTATTTTTTTTGATTTCATATAAATTTTTAGTCAAATTGTAATAAAGTACTTAGAAACCAACTTCGATTTTTTTGGATTTTGATGAATTTTTTTGTTGGAGGAGCTAAATTTGAGTGAATTTAGATGAAATTTACTTATATTTTTTGGATTTTATATAAATTTTTAGTCAAATTGTAATAAAGGAATTTGAACCAACTTCGATTTTTTTGGATTTTGATGAATTTTTTTGTTGGAGGAGCTAAATTTGAGTGAATTTAGATGAAATTTACTTTCATTTTTTTGGATTGTATATAAATTTTTAGTCAAATTGTAATAAAGGAATTTGAACCAACTTCGATTTTTTTGGATTTTGATGAGTTTTTTTGTTGGAGGAGTTAAATTTGAGTGAATTTAGTAGAAATTTATTTCTATTTTTTTTGATTTCATATAAATTTTTAGTCAAATTGTAATAAAGTACTTAGAAACCAACTTCGATTTTTTTGGATTTTGATGAATTTTTTTGTTGGAGGAGCTAAATTTGAGTGAATTTAGATGAAATTTACTTATATTTTTTGGATTTTATATAAATTTTTAGTCAAATTGTAATAAAGGAATTTGAACCAACTTCGATTTTTTTGGATTTTGATGAATTTTTTTGTTGGAGGAGCTAAATTTGAGTGAATTTAGATGAAATTTACTTTCATTTTTTTTTATTTCATATAAATTTTTAGTCAAATTGTAATAAAGGAATTTGAACCAACTTCGATTTTTTTGGATTTGGATGAATTTTTTTGTTGGAGGAGCTAAATTTGAGTGAATTTAGATGAAATTTACTTTCATTTTTTTGGATTTTATATAAATTTTTAGTCAAATTGTAATAAAGGAATTTGAACCAACTTCGATTTTTTGGGATTTTGATAAGTTTTTTTGTTGGAGGAGTTAAATTTGAGTAAATTTAGATGAAATTTATTTCTATTTTTTTTTATTTCATATACATTTTTAGTCAAATTGTAATAAAGGAATTTGAACCAACTTCGATTTTTTTGGTTTTTGATGAGTTTTTTTGTTGGTGTAGTTAAATTTGAGTAAATTTAGATGAAATTTACTTCTATTTTTTTTATTACATATAAATTTTTAGTCAAATTGTAATAAAGGAATTTGAACCAACTTCGATTTTTTTGGATTTTGATGAGTTTTTTTGTTGGAGTAGTTAAATTTGAGTAAATTTAGATGAAATTTACTTCTATTTTTTTTGATTTCATATAAATTTTTAGTCAAATTGTAATAAAGTACTTAGAAACCAACTTCGATTTTTTTGGATTTTGATGAATTTTTTTGTTGGAGGAGCTAAATTTGAGTGAATTTAGATGAAATTTACTTTTATTTTTTGGATTTTATATAAATTTTTAGTCAAATTGTAATAAAGTAATTTGAAACCAACTTCGATTTTTTTGTATTTTGATGAGTTTTTTTGTTGGAGTAGTTAAATTTGAGTGAATTTAGTAGAAATTTATTTCTATTTTTTTTTATTTCATATAAATTTTTAGTCAAATTGTAATAAAGGAATTTGAACCAACTTCGATTTTTTTGGATTTGGATGAATTTTTTTGTTGGAGGAGCTAAATTTGAGTGAATTTAGATGAAATTTACTTTCATTTTTTTGGATTTTATATAAATTTTTAGTCAAATTGTAATAAAGTAATTTGAAACCAACTTCGATTTTTTTGGATTTTGATGAATTTTTTTGTTGGAGGAGCTAAATTTGAGTGAATTTAGATGAAATTTACTTTTATTTTTTGGATTTAATATAAATTTTTAGTCAAATTGTAATAAAGGAATTTGAACCAACTTCGATTTTTTCGGATTTTGATGAGTTTTTTTGTTGGAGGAGTTAAATTTGAGTGAATTTAGTAGAAATTTATTTCTATTTTTTGATTTCATATAAATTTTTAGTCAAATTGTAATAAAGGAATTTGAACCAACTTCGATTTTTTTGGATTTTGATGAGTTTTTTTGTTGGAGTAGTTAAATTTGAGTAAATTTAGATGAAGTTTACTTCTATTTTTTTGATTTCATATAAATTTTTAGTCAAATTGTAATAAAGGAATTTGAACCAACTTCGATTTTTTTGGATTTTGATGATTTTGGTTGTTGGAGGAGTTAAATTTGAGTAAATTTAGATGAAATTAACAGCTTTTTTTGGATTTTATATAAATTTTTAGTCAAATTGTAATAAAGGGATTTGAAACAACTTCGATTTTTTTGGATTTTGATGAATTTTTTTGTTGGAGGAGCTAAATTTGAGTGAATTTAGATGAAATTTACTTTTATTTTTTTGGATTGTATATAAATTTGTAGTCAAATTGTAATAAAGGAATTTGAACCAACTTCGATTTTTTTGGATTTTGATGAGTTTTTTTGTTGGAGTAGTTAAATTTGAGTAAATTTAGATGAAATTTACTTCTATTTTTTTTATTACATATAAATTTTTAATCAAATTGTAATAAAGGAATTTGAACCAACTTCGATTTTTTTGGATTTGGATAAATTTTTTTGTAGGAGGAGCTAAATTTCAGTGAATTAAGATGAAATTTACTTTTATTTTTTGGATTTTATATAAATTTTTAGTCAAATTGTAATAAAGGAATTTGAACCAACTTCGATTTTTTTTGAATTTTGATGAATTTTTTTGTTGGAGGACTTAAATTTGAGTGAATTTAGATGAAATTTACTTCTATTTTTTTTTATTTCATATAAATTTTTAGTCAAATTGTAATAAAGGAATTTGAACCAACTTCGATTTTGTTGGATTTTGATGAGTTTTTTTGTTGGAGTTAAATTTGACTGAATTTAGATGAAATTTTCTTGTATTTTTTTTTATTTCATATAAATTTTTAGTCAAATTGTAATAAAGTACTTTGAAACCAACTTCGATTTTTTTGGATTTTGATGATTTTGGTTGTTGGAGGAGTTAAATTTGAGTAAATTTAGATGAAATTTACTTCTATTTTTTTGATTTCATATAAATTTTTAGTCAAATTGTAATAAAGGAATTTGAACCAACTTCGATTTTTTTGGATTTTGATGATTTTGGTTGTTGGAGGAGTTAAATTTGAGTAAATTTAGATGAAATTAACAGCTTTTTTTGGATTTTATATAAATTTTTAGTCAAATTGTAATAAAGGGATTTGAAACAACTTCGATTTTTTTGGATTTCGATGAATTTTTTTGTTGGAGGAGTTAAATTTGAGTGAATTTAGATGAAATATACTTTTATTTTTTTGGATTTTATATAAATTTTTAGTCAAATGTAATAAAGTAATTTGAACCAACTTCGATTTTTTTGGATTTTGATGAGTTTTTTTGTTGGAGGAGTTAAATTTGAGTGAATTTAGATGAAATTTACTTCTATTTTTTTTGATTTCATATAAATTTTTAGTCAAATTGTAATAAAGTAATTTGATACCAACTTCGATTTTTTTGGATTTTGATGAATATTTTTGTTGGAGGAGCTAAATTTGAGTGAATTTAGATGAAATTTACTTTTATTTTTTTGGATTTTATATAAATTTTTAGTCAAATTGTAATAAAGGAACTTGAACCAACTTCGATTTTTTTGGATTTTGATGAGTTTTTTTGTTGGAGGAGTTAAATTTGAGTGAATTTAGATGAAATTTACTTCTATTTTTTTGATTTCCTATAAATTTTTAGTCAAATTGTAATAAAGGAATTTGAACCAACTACGATTTTTTTGGATTTTGATGAGTTTTTTTGTTGGAGGAGTTAAATTTGAGTGAATTTAGATGAAATTTACTTCTATTTTTTTTTTATTTCATATAAATTTTTAGTCAAATTGTAATAAAGTAATTTGATACCAACTTCGATTTTTTTGGATTTTGATGAATATTTTTGTTGGAGGAGCTAAATTTGAGTGAATTTAGATGAAATTTACTTTTATTTTTTTGGATTTTATATAAATTTTTAGTCAAATTGTAATAAAGGAATTTGAACCAACTTCGATTTTTTTGGATATTGATGAGTTTTTTTGTTGGAGGAGTTAAATTTGAGTGAATTTAGATGAAATTTACTTCTATTTTTTTTTGATTTCATATAAATTTTTAGTCAAATTGTAATAAAGTAATTTGATACCAACTTCGATTTTTTTGGATTTTGATGAATATTTTTGTTGGAGGAGCTAAATTTGAGTGAATTTAGATGAAATTTACTTTTATTTTTTTGGATTTTATATAAATTTTTAGTCAAATTGTAATAAAGGAATTTGAACCAACTTCGATTTTTTTGGATTTTGATGAGTTTTTTTGTTGGAGGAGTTAAATTTGAGTGAATTTAGATGAAATTTACTTCTATTTTTTTGATTTCATATAAATTTTTAGTCAAATAGTAATAAAGGAATTTGATACCAACTTCCATTTTTTGGATTTTGATGAATTTTTTTGTTGGAGGAGCTAAATTTGAGTGAATTTAGATGAAATTTACTTTTATTTTTTTGGATTTTATATAAATTTTTAGTCAAATTGTAATAAAGGAATTTGAACCAACTACGATTTTTTTGGATTTTGATGAGTTTTTTTGTTGGAGGAGTTAAATTTGAGTGAATTTAGATGAAATTTACTTCTATTTTTTTTGATTTCATATAAATTTTTAGTCAAATTGTAATAAAGTAATTTGATACCAACTTCGATTTTTTTGGATTTTGATGAATATTTTTGTTGGGGGAGCTAAATTTGAGTGAATTTAGATGAAATTTACTTTTATTTTTTTGGATTTCATATAAATTTTTAGTCAAATTGTAATAAAGGTATTTGAACCAACTTCGATTTTTTTGGATTTGGATAAATTTTTTTGTTGGAGGAGCTAAATTTGAGTGAATTTAGATGAAATTTACTTTTATTTTTTGGATTTTATATAAATTTTTAGTCAAATTGTAATAAAGGAATTTGAACCAACTTCGATTTTTTCGGATTTTGATGAGTTTTTTTGTTGGAGGAGTTAAATTTGAGTGAATTTAGTAGAAATTTATTTCTATTTTTTTTGATTTCATATAAATTTTTAGTCAAACTGCAATAAAGGAATTTGAACCAACTTCGATTTTTTTGGTTTTGATGAGTTTATTTGTTGGAGGAGTTAAATTTGAGTGAATTTAGTAGAAATTTATTTCTATTTTTTTTGATTTCATATAAATTTTTAGTCAAATTGTAATAAAGTACTTAGAAACCAACTTCGATTTTTTTGGATTTTGATGAATTTTTTTGTTGGAGGAGCTAAATTTGAGTGAATTTAGATGAAATTTACTTTTATTTCTTTGGATTTTATATAAATTTTTAGTCAAATTGTAATAAAGGAATTTGAACCAACTTCGATTTTTTTGGATTTTGATGATTTTTTTTGTTGGAGGAGTTAAATTTGAGTAAATATAGATGAAATTTACTTCTATTTTTTTTATTTCATATAAATTTTTAGTCAAATTGTAATAAAGGAATTTGAACCAACTTCGATTTTTTTGGATTTTGATGAGTTTTTTTGTTGGAGTAGTTAAATTTGAGTAAATTTAGATGAAATTTACTTCTATTTTTTTGATTTCATATAAATTTTTAGTCAAATTGTAATAAAGGAATTTGAACCAACTTCGATTTTTTTGGATTTTGATGAGTTTTTTTGTTGGAGCAGTTAAATTTGATTAAATATAGATGAAATTTACTTGTATTTTTTTTATTTCATATAAATTTTTACTCAAATTGTAATAAAGGAATTTGAACCAACTTCGATTTTTTTGGATTTTGATGAGTTTTTTTGTTGGAGGAGTTAAATTTGAGTGAATTTAGTAGAAATTTATTTCTATTTTTTTTTTATTTCATATAAATTTTTAGTCAAATTGTAATAAAGGAATTTGAACCAACTTCGATTTTTTTGGATTTTGATGAATTTTTTTGTTGGAGGAGCTAAATTTGAGTGAATTTAGATGAAATTTACTTTTATTTTTTTGGATTTTATATAAATTTTTAGTCAAATTGTAATAAAGTAATTTGAAACCAACTTCGATTTTTTTGGATTTGGATAAATTTTTTTGTAGGAGGAGCTAAATTTGAGTGAATTTAGATGAAATTTACTTTTATTTTTTGGATTTTATATAAATTTTTAGTCAAATTGTAATAAAGGAATTTGAACCAACTTCGATTTTTTTTTAATTTTGATGAATTTTTTTGTTGGAGGAGTTAAATTTGAGTGAATTTAGATGAAATATACTTCTATTTCTTTGATTTCATATAAATTTTTAGTCAAATTGTAATAAAGGAATTTGAACCAACTTCGATTTTTTTGGATTTTGATGAGTTTTTTTGTTGGAGTTAAATTTGAGTGAATTTAAATGAAATTTACTTTTATTTTTTTAGATTGTATATAAATTTTTAGTCAAATTGTAATAAAAGAATTTGAACAAACTTCGATTTTTTTGGATTTTGATGAGTTTTTTTGTTGGAGTAGTTAAATTTGAGTAAATTTAGATGAAATTTACTTCTATTTTTTTTGATTTCATATAAATTTTTAGTCAAATTGTAATAAAGGAATTTGAACCAACTTCGATTTTTTTGGATTTGGATAAATTTTTTTGTTGGAGGAGCTAAATTTGAGTGAATTTAGATGAAATTTACTTTTATTTTTTGGATTTTGTACAAATTTTTATTCAAATTGTAATAAAGGAATTTGAACCAACTTCGATTTTTTCGGATTTTGATGAGTTTTTTTGTTGGAGGAGTTAAATTTGAGTGAATTTAGTAGAAATTTATTTCTATTTTTTTTGATTTCATATAAATTTTTAGTCAAATTGTAATAAAGTACTTAGAAACCAACTTCGATTTTTTTGGATTTTGATGAATTTTTTTGTTGGAGGAGCTAAATTTGAGTGAATTTAGATGAAATTTACTTTTATTTTTTGGATTTTATATAAATTTTTAGTCAAATTGTAATAAAGTAATTTGAAACCAACTTCGATTTTTTTGTATTTTGATGAGTTTTTTTGTTGGAGTAGTTAAATTTGAGTGAATTTAGTAGAAATTTATTTCTATTTTTTTTTTATTTCATATAAATTTTTAGTCAAATTGTAATAAAGGAATTTGAACCAACTTCGATTTTTTTGGATTTGGATGAATTTTTTTGTTGGAGGAGCTAAATTTGAGTGAATTTAGATGAAATTTACTTTCATTTTTTTGGATTTTATATAAATTTTTAGTCAAATTGTAATAAAGTAATTTGAAACCAACTTCGATTTTTTTGGATTTTGATGAATTTTTTTGTTGGAGGAGCTAAATTTGAGTGAATTTAGATGAAATTTACTTTTATTTTTTGGATTTAATATAAATTTTTAGTCAAATTGTAATAAAGGAATTTGAACCAACTTCGATTTTTTCGGATTTTGATGAGTTTTTTTGTTGGAGGAGTTAAATTTGAGTGAATTTAGTAGAAATTTATTTCTATTTTTTGATTTCATATAAATTTTTAGTCAAATTGTAATAAAGGAATTTGAACCAACTTCGATTTTTTTGGATTTTGATGAGTTTTTTTGTTGGAGTAGTTAAATTTGAGTAAATTTAGATGAAATTTACTTCTATTTTTTTGATTTCATATAAATGTTTAGTCAAATTGTAATAAAGGAATTTGAACCAACTTCGATTTTTTCGGATTTTGATGAGTTTTTTTGTTGGAGGAGTTAAATTTGAGTGAATTTAGTAGAAATTTATTTCTATTTTTTTTGATTTCATATAAATTTTTAGTCAAATTGCAATAAAGGAATTTGAACCAACTTCGATTTTTTTGGTTTTGATGAGTTTATTTGTTGGAGGAGTTAAATTTGAGTGAATTTAGTAGAAATTTATTTCTATTTTTTTTGATTTCATATAAATTTTTAGTCAAATTGTAATAAAGTACTTAGAAACCAACTTCGATTTTTTTGGATTTTGATGAATTTTTTTGTTGGAGGAGCTAAATTTGAGTGAATTTAGATGAAATTTACTTTTATTTCTTTGGATTTTATATAAATTTTTAGTCAAATTGTAATAAAGGAATTTGAACCAACTTCGATTTTTTTGGATTTTGATGATTTTTTTTGTTGGAGGAGTTAAATTTGAGTAAATATAGATGAAATTTACTTCTATTTTTTTTATTTCATATAAATTTTTAGTCAAATTGTAATAAAGGAATTTGAACCAACTTCGATTTTTTTGGATTTTGATGAGTTTTTTTGTTGGAGTAGTTAAATTTGAGTAAATTTAGATGAAATTTACTTCTATTTTTTTGATTTCATATAAATTTTTAGTCAAATTGTAATAAAGGAATTTGAACCAACTTCGATTTTTTTGGATTTTGATGAGTTTTTTTGTTGGAGGAGTTAAATTTGATTAAATATAGATGAAATTTACTTGTATTTTTTTTATTTCATATAAATTTTTACTCAAATTGTAATAAAGGAATTTGAACCAACTTCGATTTTTTTGGATTTTGATGAGTTTTTTTGTTGGAGGAGTTAAATTTGAGTGAATTTAGTAGAAATTTATTTCTATTTTTTTTTTATTTCATATAAATTTTTAGTCAAATTGTAATAAAGGAATTTGAACCAACTTCGATTTTTTTGGATTTTGATGAATTTTTTTGTTGGAGGAGCTAAATTTGAGTGAATTTAGATGAAATTTACTTTTATTTTTTTGGATTTTATATAAATTTTTAGTCAAATTGTAATAAAGTAATTTGAAACCAACTTCGATTTTTTTGGATTTGGATAAATTTTTTTGTAGGAGGAGCTAAATTTGAGTGAATTTAGATGAAATTTACTTTTATTTTTTGGATTTTATATAAATTTTTAGTCAAATTGTAATAAAGGAATTTGAACCAACTTCGATTTTTTTTTAATTTTGATGAATTTTTTTGTTGGAGGAGTTAAATTTGAGTGAATTTAGATGAAATATACTTCTATTTCTTTGATTTCATATAAATTTTTAGTCAAATTGTAATAAAGGAATTTGAACCAACTTCGATTTTTTTGGATTTTGATGAGTTTTTTTGTTGGAGTTAAATTTGAGTGAATTTAAATGAAATTTACTTTTATTTTTTTAGATTGTATATAAATTTTTAGTCAAATTGTAATAAAAGAATTTGAACAAACTTCGATTTTTTTGGATTTTGATGAGTTTTTTTGTTGGAGTAGTTAAATTTGAGTAAATTTAGATGAAATTTACTTCTATTTTTTTTGATTTCATATAAATTTTTAGTCAAATTGTAATAAAGGAATTTGAACCAACTTCGATTTTTTTGGATTTGGATAAATTTTTTTGTTGGAGGAGCTAAATTTGAGTGAATTTAGATGAAATTTACTTTTATTTTTTGGATTTTGTACAAATTTTTATTCAAATTGTAATAAAGGAATTTGAACCAACTTCGATTTTTTCGGATTTTGATGAGTTTTTTTGTTGGAGGAGTTAAATTTGAGTGAATTTAGTAGAAATTTATTTCTATTTTTTTTGATTTCATATAAATTTTTAGTCAAATTGTAATAAAGTACTTAGAAACCAACTTCGATTTTTTTGGATTTTGATGAATTTTTTTGTTGGAGGAGCTAAATTTGAGTGAATTTAGATGAAATTTACTTTTATTTTTTGGATTTTATATAAATTTTTAGTCAAATTGTAATAAAGTAATTTGAAACCAACTTCGATTTTTTTGTATTTTGATGAGTTTTTTTGTTGGAGTAGTTAAATTTGAGTGAATTTAGTAGAAATTTATTTCTATTTTTTTTTTATTTCATATAAATTTTTAGTCAAATTGTAATAAAGGAATTTGAACCAACTTCGATTTTTTTGGATTTGGATGAATTTTTTTGTTGGAGGAGCTAAATTTGAGTGAATTTAGATGAAATTTACTTTCATTTTTTTGGATTTTATATAAATTTTTAGTCAAATTGTAATAAAGTAATTTGAAACCAACTTCGATTTTTTTGGATTTTGATGAATTTTTTTGTTGGAGGAGCTAAATTTGAGTGAATTTAGATGAAATTTACTTTTATTTTTTGGATTTAATATAAATTTTTAGTCAAATTGTAATAAAGGAATTTGAACCAACTTCGATTTTTTCGGATTTTGATGAGTTTTTTTGTTGGAGGAGTTAAATTTGAGTGAATTTAGTAGAAATTTATTTCTATTTTTTGATTTCATATAAATTTTTAGTCAAATTGTAATAAAGGAATTTGAACCAACTTCGATTTTTTTGGATTTTGATGAGTTTTTTTGTTGGAGTAGTTAAATTTGAGTAAATTTAGATGAAATTTACTTCTATTTTTTTGATTTCATATAAATGTTTAGTCAAATTGTAATAAAGGAATTTGAACCAACTTCGATTTTTTCGGATTTTGATGAGTTTTTTTGTTGGAGGAGTTAAATTTGAGTGAATTTAGTAGAAATTTATTTCTATTTTTTTTGATTTCATATAAATTTTTAGTCAAATTGTAATAAAGTACTTAGAAACCAACTTCGATTTTTTTGGATTTTGATGAATTTTTTTGTTGGAGGAGCTAAATTTGAGTGAATTTAGATGAAATTTACTTATATTTTTTGGATTTTATATAAATTTTTAGTCAAATTGTAATAAAGGAATTTGAACCAACTTCGATTTTTTTGGATTTTGATGAATTTTTTTGTTGGAGGAGCTAAATTTGAGTGAATTTAGATGAAATTTACTTTCATTTTTTTGGATTGTATATAAATTTTTAGTCAAATTGTAATAAAGGAATTTGAACCAACTTCGATTTTTTTGGATTTTGATGAGTTTTTTTGTTGGAGGAGTTAAATTTGAGTGAATTTAGTAGAAATTTATTTCTATTTTTTTTGATTTCATATAAATTTTTAGTCAAATTGTAATAAAGTACTTAGAAACCAACTTCGATTTTTTTAGATTTTGATGAATTTTTTTGTTGGAGGAGCTAAATTTGAGTGAATTTAGATGAAATTTACTTATATTTTTTGGATTTTATATAAATTTTTAGTCAAATTGTAATAAAGGAATTTGAACCAACTTCGATTTTTTTGGATTTTGATGAATTTTTTTGTTGGAGGAGCTAAATTTGAGTGAATTTAGATGAAATTTACTTTCATTTTTTTTTATTTCATATAAATTTTTAGTCAAATTGTAATAAAGGAATTTGAACCAACTTCGATTTTTTTGGATTTGGATGAATTTTTTTGTTGGAGGAGCTAAATTTGAGTGAATTTAGATGAAATTTACTTTCATTTTTTTGGATTTTATATAAATTTTTAGTCAAATTGTAATAAAGGAATTTGAACCAACTTCGATTTTTTGGGATTTTGATAAGTTTTTTTGTTGGAGGAGTTAAATTTGAGTAAATTTAGATGAAATTTATTTCTATTTTTTTTTATTTCATATACATTTTTAGTCAAAATGTAATAAAGGAATTTGAACCAACTTCGATTTTTTTGGTTTTTGATGAGTTTTTTTGTTGGTGTAGTTAAATTTGAGTAAATTTAGATGAAATTTACTTCTATTTTTTTTATTACATATAAATTTTTAGTCAAATTGTAATAAAGGAATTTGAACCAACTTCGATTTTTTTGGATTTTGATGAGTTTTTTTGTTGGAGTAGTTAAATTTGAGTAAATTTAGATGAAATTTACTTCTATTTTTTTTGATTTCATATAAATTTTTAGTCAAATTGTAATAAAGGAATTTGAACCAACTTCGATTTTTTTGGATTTGGATAAATTTTTTTGTTGGAGGAGCTAAATTTGAGTGAATTTAGATGAAATTTACTTCTATTTTTTGGATTTTGTACAAATTTTTATTCAAATTGTAATAAAGGAATTTGAACCAACTTCGATTTTTTTGGATTTTGATGATTTTGGTTGTTGGAGGAGTTAAATTTGATTGAATTTAGATGAAATTTACTTTCATTTTTTTGGATTTTAAATAAATTTTTAGTCAAATTGTAATAAAGTACATTGAGACCAACTTGGATTTTTTTGGATTTTGATGAATTTTTTTGTTGGAGGAGCTAAATTTGAGTGAATTTAGATGAAATTTACTTTTATTTTTTTGGATTGTATATAAATTTGTAGTCAAATTGTAATAAAGGAATTTGAACCAACTACGATTTTTTTGGATTTTGATGAGTTTTTTTGTTGGAGTAGTTAAATTTGAGTAAATTTAGATGAAATATACTTCTATTTTTTTTGATTTCATATAAATTTTTAGTCAAATTGTAATAAAGGTATTTGAACCAACTTCGATTTTTTTGGATTTGGATAAATTTTTTTGTTGGAGGAGCTAAATTTGAGTGAATTTAGATGAAATTTACTTTTATTTTTTGGATTTTATATAAATTTTTAGTCAAATTGTAATAAAGGAATTTGAACCAACTTCGATTTTTTCGGATTTTGATGAGGTTTTTTGTTGGAGGAGTTAAATTTGAGTGAATTTAGTAGAAATTTATTTCTATTTTTTCTGATTTCATATAAATTTTTAGTCAAATTGTAATAAAGTACTTAGAAACCAACTTCGATTTTTTTGGATTTTGATGAATTTTTTTGTTGGAGGAGCTAAATTTGAGTGAATTTAGATGAAATTTACTTTTATTTTTTTATTTCATATAAATTTTTAGTCAAATTGTAATAAAGGAATTTGAACCAACTTCGATTTTTTTGGATTTTGATGAGTTTTTTTGTTGGAGGAGTTAAATTTGAGTGAATTTAGTAGAAAATTATTTCTATTTTTTTTTATTTCATATACATTTTTAGTCAAATTGTAATAAAGGAATTTGAACCAACTTCCATTTTTTTGGTTTTTGATGAGTTTTTTTGTTGGAGGAGTTAAATTTGAGTGAATTTAGATGAAATTTACTTCTATTTTTTTTGATTTCATATAAATTTTTAGTCAAATTTTAATAAAGGAATTTGAACCAACTTCGATTTTGTTGGATTTTGATGAGTTTTTTTGTTGGAGGAGCTAAATTTGAGTGAATTTAGATGAAATTTACTTTTATTTTTTTGGATTGTATATAAATTTGTAGTCAAATTGTAATAAAGGAATTTGAACCAACTTCGATTTTTTTGGATTTTGATGAGTTTTTTTGTTGGAGTAGTTAAATTTGAGTAAATTTAGATGAAATTTACTTCTTTTTTTTTTGATTTCATATAAATTTTTAGTCAAATTGTAATAAAGGTATTTGAACCAACTTCGATTTTTTTGGATTTGGATAAATTTTTTTGTTGGAGGAGCTAAATTTGAGTGAATTTAGATGAAATTTACTTTTATTTTTTGGATTTTATATAAATTTTTAGTCAAATTGTAATAAAGGAATTTGAACCAACTTCGATTTTTTCGGATTTTGATGAGTTTTTTTGTTGGAGGAGTTAAATTTGAGTGAATTTAGTAGAAATTTATTTCTATTTTTTTTATTTCATATACATTTTTAGTCAAATTGCAATAAAGGAATTTGAACCAACTTCGATTTTTTTGGTTTTTGATGAGTTTATTTGTTGGAGGAGTTAAATTTGAGTGAATTTAGTAGAAATTTACTTTCATTTTTTTGGATTGTATATAAATTTTTAGTCAAATTGTAATAAAGGAATTTGAACCAACTTCGATTTTTTTTGGATTTTGATGAGTTTTTTTGTTGGAGGAGTTAAATTTGAGTGAATTTAGTAGAAATTTATTTCTATTTTTTTTGATTTCATATAAATTTTTAGTCAAATTGTAATAAAGTACTTAGAAACCAACTTCGATTTTTTTGGATTTTGATGAATTTTTTTGTTGGAGGAGCTAAATTTGAGTGAATTTAGATGAAATTTACTTATATTTTTTGGATTTTATATAAATTTTTAGTCAAATTGTAATAAAGGAATTTGAACCAACTTCGATTTTTTTGGATTTTGATGAATTTTTTTGTTGGAGGAGCTAAATTTGAGTGAATTTAGATGAAATTTACTTTCATTTTTTTTTATTTCATATAAATTTTTAGTCAAATTGTAATAAAGGAATTTGAACCAACTTCGATTTTTTTGGATTTGGATGAATTTTTTTGTTGGAGGAGCTAAATTTGAGTGAATTTAGATGAAATTTACTTTCATTTTTTTGGATTTTATATAAATTTTTAGTCAAATTGTAATAAAGGAATTTGAACCAACTTCGATTTTTTGGGATTTTGATAAGTTTTTTTGTTGGAGGAGTTAAATTTGAGTAAATTTAGATGAAATTTATTTCTATTTTTTTTTATTTCATATACATTTTTAGTCAAATTGTAATAAAGGAATTTGAACCAACTTCGATTTTTTTGGTTTTTGATGAGTTTTTTTGTTGGTGTAGTTAAATTTGAGTAAATTTAGATGAAATTTACTTCTATTTTTTTTATTACATATAAATTTTTAGTCAAATTGTAATAAAGGAATTTGAACCAACTTCGATTTTTTTGGATTTTGATGAATTTTTTTGTTGGAGGAGCTAAATTTGAGTGAATTTAGATGAAATTTACTTTTATTTTTTTGGATTGTATATAAATTTGTAGTCAAATTGTAATAAAGGAATTTGAACCAACTACGATTTTTTTGGATTTTGATGAGTTTTTTTGTTGGAGTAGTTAAATTTGAGTAAATTTAGATGAAATATACTTCTATTTTTTTTGATTTCATATAAATTTTTAGTCAAATTGTAATAAAGGTATTTGAACCAACTTCGATTTTTTTGGATTTGGATAAATTTTTTTGTTGGAGGAGCTAAATTTGAGTGAATTTAGATGAAATTTACTTTTATTTTTTGGATTTTATATAAATTTTTAGTCAAATTGTAATAAAGGAATTTGAACCAACTTCGATTTTTTCGGATTTTGATGAGGTTTTTTGTTGGAGGAGTTAAATTTGAGTGAATTTAGTAGAAATTTATTTCTATTTTTTTTGATTTCATATAAATTTTTAGTCAAATTGTAATAAAGTACTTAGAAACCAACTTCGATTTTTTTGGATTTTGATGAATTTTTTTGTTGGAGGAGCTAAATTTGAGTGAATTTAGATGAAATTTACTTTTATTTTTTTATTTCATATAAATTTTTAGTCAAATTGTAATAAAGGAATTTGAACCAACTTCGATTTTTTTGGATTTTGATGAGTTTTTTTGTTGGAGGAGTTAAATTTGAGTGAATTTAGTAGAAAATTATTTCTATTTTTTTTTATTTCATATACATTTTTAGTCAAATTGTAATAAAGGAATTTGAACCAACTTCGATTTTTTTGGTTTTTGATGAGTTTTTTTGTTGGAGGAGTTAAATTTGAGTGAATTTAGATGAAATTTACTTCTATTTTTTTTGATTTCATATAAATTTTTAGTCAAATTTTAATAAAGGAATTTGAACCAACTTCGATTTTGTTGGATTTTGATGAGTTTTTTTGTTGGAGGAGCTAAATTTGAGTGAATTTAGATGAAATTTACTTTTATTTTTTTTGATTTCATATAAATTTTTAGTCAAATTGTAATAAAGGAATTTGAACCAACTTCGATTTTTTTGGATTTTGATGAGTTTTTTTGTTGGAGGAGTTAATTTGAGTGAATTTAGATGAAATTTACTTTTATTTTTTTGGATTTTATATAAATTTTTAGTCAAATTGTAATAAAGTAATTTGAAACCAACTTCGATTTTTTTGGATTTGGATAAATTTTTTTGTAGGAGGAGCTAAATTTGAGTGAATTTAGATGAAATTTACTTTTATTTTTTGGATTTTATATAAATTTTTAGTCAAATTGTAATAAAGGAATTTGAACCAACTTCGATTTTTTTTTAATTTTGATGAATTTTTTTGTTGGAGGAGTTAAATTTGAGTGAATTTAGATGAAATATACTTCTATTTCTTTGATTTCATATAAATTTTTAGTCAAATTGTAATAAAGGTATTTGAACCAACTTCGATTTTTTTGGATTTGGATAAATTTTTTTGTTGGAGGAGCTAAATTTGAGTGAATTTAGATGAAATTTACTTTTATTTTTTGGATTTTATATAAATTTTTAGTCAAATTGTAATAAAGGAATTTGAACCAACTTCGATTTTTTTTTAATTTTGATGAATTTTTTTGTTGGAGGAGTTAAATTTGAGTGAATTTAGATGAAATATACTTCTATTTCTTTGATTTCATATAAATTTTTAGTCAAATTGTAATAAAGGAATTTGAACCAACTTCGATTTTTTTGGATTTTGATGAGTTTTTTTGTTGGAGTTAAATTTGAGTGAATTTAAATGAAATTTACTTTTATTTTTTTAGATTGTATATAAATTTTTAGTCAAATTGTAATAAAGGAATTTGAACCAACTTCGATTTTTTTGGATTTGGATGAATATTTTTGTTGGGGGAGCTAAATTTGAGTGAATTTAGATGAAATTTACTTTTATTTTTTTGGATTTCATATAAATTTTTAGTCAAATTGTAATAAAGGTATTTGAACCAACTTCGATTTTTTTGGATTTGGATAAATTTTTTTGTTGGAGGAGCTAAATTTGAGTGAATTTAGATGAAATTTACTTTTATTTTTTGGATTTTATATAAATTTTTAGTCAAATTGTAATAAAGGAATTTGAACCAACTTCGATTTTTTCGGATTTTGATGAGTTTTTTTGTTGGAGGAGTTAAATTTGAGTGAATTTAGTAGAAATTTATTTCTATTTTTTTTGATTTCATATAAATTTTTAGTCAAATTGCAATAAAGGAATTTGAACCAACTTCGATTTTTTTGGTTTTGATGAGTTTATTTGTTGGAGGAGTTAAATTTGAGTGAATTTAGTAGAAATTTATTTCTATTTTTTTTGATTTCATATAAATTTTTAGTCAAATTGTAATAAAGTACTTAGAAACCAACTTCGATTTTTTTGGATTTTGATGAATTTTTTTGTTGGAGGAGCTAAATTTGAGTGAATTTAGATGAAATTTACTTTTATTTCTTTGGATTTTATATAAATTTTTAGTCAAATTGTAATAAAGGAATTTGAACCAACTTCGATTTTTTTGGATTTTGATGATTTTTTTTGTTGGAGGAGTTAAATTTGAGTAAATATAGATGAAATGTACTTCTATTTTTTTTATTTCATATAAATTTTTAGTCAAATTGTAATAAAGGAATTTGAACCAACTTCGATTTTTTTGGATTTTGATGAGTTTTTTTGTTGGAGTAGTTAAATTTGAGTAAATTTAGATGAAATTTACTTCTATTTTTTTGATTTCATATAAATTTTTAGTCAAATTGTAATAAAGGAATTTGAACCAACTTCGATTTTTTTGGATTTTGATGAGTTTTTTTGTTGGAGGAGTTAAATTTGATTAAATATAGATGAAATTTACTTGTATTTTTTTTATTTCATATAAATTTTTACTCAAATTGTAATAAAGGAATTTGAACCAACTTCGATTTTTTTGGATTTTGATGAGTTTTTTTGTTGGAGGAGTTAAATTTGAGTGAATTTAGTAGAAATTTATTTCTATTTTTTTTTTTATTTCATATAAATTTTTAGTCAAATTGTAATAAAGGAATTTGAACCAACTTCGATTTTTTTGGATTTTGATGAATTTTTTTGTTGGAGGAGCTAAATTTGAGTGAATTTAGATGAAATTTACTTTTATTTTTTTGGATTTTATATAAATTTTTAGTCAAATTGTAATAAAGTAATTTGAAACCAACTTCGATTTTTTTGGATTTGGATAAATTTTTTTGTAGGAGGAGCTAAATTTGAGTGAATTTAGATGAAATTTACTTTTATTTTTTGGATTTTATATAAATTTTTAGTCAAATTGTAATAAAGGAATTTGAACCAACTTCGATTTTTTTTTAATTTTGATGAATTTTTTTGTTGGAGGAGTTAAATTTGAGTGAATTTAGATGAAATATACTTCTATTTCTTTGATTTCATATAAATTTTTAGTCAAATTGTAATAAAGGTATTTGAACCAACTTCGATTTTTTTGGATTTGGATAAATTTTTTTGTTGGAGGAGCTAAATTTGAGTGAATTTAGATGAAATTTACTTTTATTTTTTGGATTTTATATAAATTTTTAGTCAAATTGTAATAAAGGAATTTGAACCAACTTCGATTTTTTCGGATTTTGATGAGTTTTTTTGTTGGAGGAGTTAAATTTGAGTGAATTTAGTAGAAATTTATTTCTATTTTTTTTGATTTCATATAAATTTTTAGTCAAATTGCAATAAAGGAATTTGAACCAACTTCGATTTTTTTGGTTTTGATGAGTTTATTTGTTGGAGGAGTTAAATTTGAGTGAATTTAGTAGAAATTTATTTCTATTTTTTTTGATTTCATATAAATTTTTAGTCAAATTGTAATAAAGTACTTAGAAACCAACTTCGATTTTTTTGGATTTTGATGAATTTTTTTGTTGGAGGAGCTAAATTTGAGTGAATTTAGATGAAATTTACTTTTATTTCTTTGGATTTTATATAAATTTTTAGTCAAATTGTAATAAAGGAATTTGAACCAACTTCGATTTTTTTGGATTTTGATGATTTTTTTTGTTGGAGGAGTTAAATTTGAGTAAATATAGATGAAATGTACTTCTATTTTTTTATTTCATATAAATTTTTAGTCAAATTGTAATAAAGGAATTTGAACCAACTTCGATTTTTTTGGATTTTGATGAGTTTTTTTGTTGGAGTAGTTAAATTTGAGTAAATTTAGATGAAATTTACTTCTATTTTTTTGATTTCATATAAATTTTTAGTCAAATTGTAATAAAGGAATTTGAACCAACTTCGATTTTTTTGGATTTTGATGAGTTTTTTTGTTGGAGGAGTTAAATTTGATTAAATATAGATGAAATTTACTTGTATTTTTTTTATTTCATATAAATTTTTACTCAAATTGTAATAAAGGAATTTGAACCAACTTCGATTTTTTTGGATTTTGATGAGTTTTTTTGTTGGAGGAGTTAAATTTGAGTGAATTTAGTAGAAATTTATTTCTATTTTTTTTTTATTTCATATAAATTTTTAGTCAAATTGTAATAAAGGAATTTGAACCAACTTCGATTTTTTTGGATTTTGATGAATTTTTTTGTTGGAGGAGCTAAATTTGAGTGAATTTAGATGAAATTTACTTTTATTTTTTTGGATTTTATATAAATTTTTAGTCAAATTGTAATAAAGTAATTTGAAACCAACTTCGATTTTTTTGGATTTGGATAAATTTTTTTGTAGGAGGAGCTAAATTTGAGTGAATTTAGATGAAATTTACTTTTATTTTTTGGATTTTATATAAATTTTTAGTCAAATTGTAATAAAGGAATTTGAACCAACTTCGATTTTTTTTTAATTTTGATGAATTTTTTTGTTGGAGGAGTTAAATTTGAGTGAATTTAGATGAAATATACTTCTATTTCTTTGATTTCATATAAATTTTTAGTCAAATTGTAATAAAGGAATTTGAACCAACTTCGATTTTTTTGGATTTTGATGAGTTTTTTTGTTGGAGTTAAATTTGAGTGAATTTAAATGAAATTTACTTTTATTTTTTTAGATTGTATATAAATTTTTAGTCAAATTGTAATAAAAGAATTTGAACAAACTTCGATTTTTTTGGATTTTGATGAGTTTTTTTGTTGGAGTAGTTAAATTTGAGTAAATTTAGATGAAATTTACTTCTATTTTTTTTGATTTCATATAAATTTTTAGTCAAATTGTAATAAAGGAATTTGAACCAACTTCGATTTTTTTGGATTTGGATAAATTTTTTTGTTGGAGGAGCTAAATTTGAGTGAATTTAGATGAAATTTACTTTTATTTTTTGGATTTTGTACAAATTTTTATTCAAATTGTAATAAAGGAATTTGAACCAACTTCGATTTTTTCGGATTTTGATGAGTTTTTTTGTTGGAGGAGTTAAATTTGAGTAAATATAGATGAAATTTACTTCTATTTTTTTTATTTCATATAAATTTTTAGTCAAATTGTAATAAAGGAATTTGAACCAACTTCGATTTTTTTGGATTTGGATAAATTTTTTTGTTGGAGGAGCTAAATTTGAGTGAATTTAGATGAAATTTACTTTTATTTTTTGGATTTTGTACAAATTTTTATTCAAATTGTAATAAAGGAATTTGAACCAACTTCGATTTTTTCGGATTTTGATGAGTTTTTTTGTTGGAGGAGTTAAATTTGAGTGAATTTAGTAGAAATTTATTTGTATTTTTTTTGATTTCATATAAATTTTTAGTCAAATTGTAATAAAGTACTTAGAAACCAACTTCGATTTTTTTGGATTTTGATGAATTTTTTTGTTGGAGGAGCTAAATTTGAGTGAATTTAGATGAAATTTACTTTTATTTTTTGGATTTTATATAAATTTTTAGTCAAATTGTAATAAAGTAATTTGAAACCAACTTCGATTTTTTTGTATTTTGATGAATTTTTTTGTTGGAGGAGCTAAATTTGAGTGAATTTAGATGAAATTTACTTTTATTTTTTGGATTTAATATAAATTTTTAGTCAAATTGTAATAAAGGAATTTGAACCAACTTCGATTTTTTCGGATTTTGATGAGTTTTTTTGTTGGAGGAGTTAAATTTGAGTGAATTTAGTAGAAATTTATTTCTATTTTTTGATTTCATATAAATTTTTAGTCAAATTGTAATAAAGGAATTTGAACCAACTTCGATTTTTTTGGATTTTGATGAGTTTTTTTGTTGGAGTAGTTAAATTTGAGTAAATTTAGATGAAATTTACTTCTATTTTTTTGATTTCATATAAATTTTTAGTCAAATTGTAATAAAGGAATTTGAACCAACTTCGATTTTTTCGGATTTTGATGAGTTTTTTTGTTGGAGGAGTTAAATTTGAGTGAATTTAGTAGAAATTTATTTCTATTTTTTTTGATTTCATATAAATTTTTAGTCAAATTGTAATAAAGTACTTAGAAACCAACTTCGATTTTTTTGGATTTTGATGAATTTTTTTGTTGAAGGAGCTAAATTTGAGTGAATTTAGATGAAATTTACTTATATTTTTTGGATTTTATATAAATTTTTAGTCAAATTGTAATAAAGGAATTTGAACCAACTTCGATTTTTTTGGATTTTGATGAATTTTTTTGTTGGAGGAGCTAAATTTGAGTGAATTTAGATGAAATTTACTTTCATTTTTTTGGATTGTATATAAATTTTTAGTCAAATTGTAATAAAGGAATTTGAACCAACTTCGATTTTTTTGGATTTTGATGAGTTTTTTTGTTGGAGGAGTTAAATTTGAGTGAATTTAGTAGAAATTTATTTCTATTTTTTTTGATTTCATATAAATTTTTAGTCAAATTGTAATAAAGTACTTAGAAACCAACTTCGATTTTTTTGGATTTTGATGAATTTTTTTGTTGGAGGAGCTAAATTTGAGTGAATTTAGATGAAATTTACTTATATTTTTTGGATTTTATATAAATTTTTAGTCAAATTGTAATAAAGGAATTTGAACCAACTTCGATTTTTTTGGATTTTGATGAATTTTTTTGTTGGAGGAGCTAAATTTGAGTGAATTTAGATGAAATTTACTTTCATTTTTTTTTATTTCATATAAATTTTTAGTCAAATTGTAATAAAGGAATTTGAACCAACTTCGATTTTTTTGGATTTGGATGAATTTTTTTGTTGGAGGAGCTAAATTTGAGTGAATTTAGATGAAATTTACTTTCATTTTTTTGGATTTTATATAAATTTTTAGTCAAATTGTAATAAAGGAATTTGAACCAACTACGATTTTTTTGGATTTTGATGAGTTTTTTTGTTGGAGTAGTTAAATTTGAGTAAATTTAGATGAAATATACTTCTATTTTTTTTGATTTCATATAAATTTTTAGTCAAATTGTAATAAAGGTATTTGAACCAACTTCGATTTTTTCGGATTTTGATGAGGTTTTTTGTTGGAGGAGTTAAATTTGAGTGAATTTAGTAGAAATTTATTTCTATTTTTTTTGATTTCATATAAATTTTTAGTCAAATTGTAATAAAGTACTTAGAAACCAACTTCGATTTTTTTGGATTTTGATGAATTTTTTTGTTGGAGGAGCTAAATTTGAGTGAATTTAGATGAAATTTACTTTTATTTTTTTATTTCATATAAATTTTTAGTCAAATTGTAATAAAGGAATTTGAACCAACTTCGATTTTTTTGGATTTTGATGAGTTTTTTTGTTGGAGGAGTTAAATTTGAGTGAATTTAGTAGAAAATTATTTCTATTTTTTTTTATTTCATATACATTTTTAGTCAAATTGTAATAAAGGAATTTGAACCAACTTCGATTTTTTTGGTTTTTGATGAGTTTTTTTGTTGGAGGAGTTAAATTTGAGTGAATTTAGATGAAATTTACTTCTATTTTTTTTGATTTCATATAAATTTTTAGTCAAATTTTAATAAAGGAATTTGAACCAACTTCGATTTTGTTGGATTTTGATGAGTTTTTTTGTTGGAGGAGCTAAATTTGAGTGAATTTAGATGAAATTTACTTTTATTTTTTTGGATTGTATATAAATTTGTAGTCAAATTGTAATAAAGGAATTTGAACCAACTTCGATTTTTTTGGATTTTGATGAGTTTTTTTGTTGGAGTAGTTAAATTTGAGTAAATTTAGATGAAATTTACTTCTATTTTTTTTGATTTCATATAAATTTTTAGTCAAATTGTAATAAAGGTATTTGAACCAACTTCGATTTTTTTGGATTTGGATAAATTTTTTTGTTGGAGGAGCTAAATTTGAGTGAATTTAGATGAAATTTACTTTTATTTTTTGGATTTTATATAAATTTTTAGTCAAATTGTAATAAAGGAATTTGAACCAACTTCGATTTTTTCGGATTTTGATGAGTTTTTTTGTTGGAGGAGTTAAATTTGAGTGAATTTAGTAGAAATTTATTTCTATTTTTTTTATTTCATATACATTTTTAGTCAAATTGCAATAAAGGAATTTGAACCAACTTCGATTTTTTTGGTTTTTGATGAGTTTATTTGTTGGAGGAGTTAAATTTGAGTGAATTTAGTAGAAATTTATTTCTATTTTTTTTGATTTCATATAAATTTTTAGTCAAATTGTAATAAAGTACTTAGAAACCAACTTCGATTTTTTTGGATTTTGATGAATTTTTTTGTTGGAGGAGCTAAATTTGAGTGAATTTAGATGAAATTTACTTTTATTTCTTTGGATTTTATATAAATTTTTAGTCAAATTGTAATAAAGGAATTTGAACCAACTTCGATTTTTTTGGATTTTGATGAGTTTTTTTGTTGGAGGAGTTAAATTTGAGTAAATATAGATGAAATTTACTTCTATTTTTTTTATTTCATATAAATTTTTAGTCAAATTGTAATAAAGGAATTTGAACCAACTTCGATTTTTTTGGATTTTGATGAGTTTTTTTGTTGGAGTAGTTAAATTTGAGTAAATTTAGATGAAATTTACTTCTATTTTTTTGATTTCATATAAATTTTTAGTCAAATTGTAATAAAGGAATTTGAACCAACTTCGATTTTTTTGGATTTTGATGAGTTTTTTTGTTGGAGGAGTTAAATTTGATTAAATATAGATGAAATTTACTTGTATTTTTTTTATTTCATATAAATTTTTACTCAAATTGTAATAAAGGAATTTGAACCAACTTCGATTTTTTTGGATTTTGATGAGTTTTTTTGTTGGAGGAGTTAAATTTGAGTGAATTTAGTAGAAATTTATTTCTATTTTTTTTTTATTTCATATAAATTTTTAGTCAAATTGTAATAAAGGAATTTGAACCAACTTCGATTTTTTTGGATTTTGATGAATTTTTTTGTTGGAGGAGCTAAATTTGAGTGAATTTAGATGAAATTTACTTTTATTTTTTTGGATTTTATATAAATTTTTAGTCAAATTGTAATAAAGTAATTTGAAACCAACTTCGATTTTTTTGGATTTGGATAAATTTTTTTGTAGGAGGAGCTAAATTTGAGTGAATTTAGATGAAATTTACTTTTATTTTTTGGATTTTATATAAATTTTTAGTCAAATTGTAATAAAGGAATTTGAACCAACTTCGATTTTTTTTTAATTTTGATGAATTTTTTTGTTGGAGGAGTTAAATTTGAGTGAATTTAGATGAAATATACTTCTATTTCTTTGATTTCATATAAATTTTTAGTCAAATTGTAATAAAGGAATTTGAACCAACTTCGATTTTTTTGGATTTTGATGAGTTTTTTTGTTGGAGTTAAATTTGAGTGAATTTAAATGAAATTTACTTTTATTTTTTTAGATTGTATATAAATTTTTAGTCAAATTGTAATAAAGGAATTTGAACCAACTTCGATTTTTTTGGATTTGGATGAATTTTTTTGTTGGAGGAGCTAAATTTGAGTGAATTTAGATGAAATTTACTTTCATTTTTTTGGATTTTATATAAATTTTTAGTCAAATTGTAATAAAGTAATTTGAAACCAACTTCGATTTTTTTGGATTTTGATGAATTTTTTTGTTGGAGGAGCTAAATTTGAGTGAATTTAGATGAAATTTACTTTTATTTTTTGGATTTAATATAAATTTTTAGTCAAATTGTAATAAAGGAATTTGAACCAACTTCGATTTTTTCGGATTTTGATGAGTTTTTTTGTTGGAGGAGTTAAATTTGAGTGAATTTAGTAGAAATTTATTTCTATTTTTTGATTTCATATAAATTTTTAGTCAAATTGTAATAAAGGAATTTGAACCAACTTCGATTTTTTTGGATTTTGATGAGTTTTTTTGTTGGAGTAGTTAAATTTGAGTAAATTTAGATGAAATTTACTTCTATTTTTTTGATTTCATATAAATTTTTAGTCAAATTGTAATAAAGGAATTTGAACCAACTTCGATTTTTTCGGATTTTGATGAGTTTTTTTGTTGGAGGAGTTAAATTTGAGTGAATTTAGTAGAAATTTATTTCTATTTTTTTTTATTTCATATAAATTTTTAGTCAAATTGTAATAAAGTACTTAGAAACCAACTTCGATTTTTTTGGATTTTGATGAATTTTTTTGTTGGAGGAGCTAAATTTGAGTGAATTTAGATGAAATTTACTTATATTTTTTGGATTTTATATAAATTTTTAGTCAAATTGTAATAAAGGAATTTGAACCAACTTCGATTTTTTTGGATTTTGATGAATTTTTTTGTTGGAGGAGCTAAATTTGAGTGAATTTAGATGAAATTTACTTTCATTTTTTTGGATTGTATATAAATTTTTAGTCAAATTGTAATAAAGGAATTTGAACCAACTTCGATTTTTTGGATTTTGATGAGTTTTTTTGTTGGAGGAGTTAAATTTGAGTGAATTTAGTAGAAATTTATTTCTATTTTTTTTGATTTCATATAAATTTTTAGTCAAATTGTAATAAAGTACTTAGAAACCAACTTCGATTTTTTTGGATTTTGATGAATTTTTTTGTTGGAGGAGCTAAATTTGAGTGAATTTAGATGAAATTTACTTATATTTTTTGGATTTTATATAAATTTTTAGTCAAATTGTAATAAAGGAATTTGAACCAACTTCGATTTTTTTGGATTTTGATGAATTTTTTTGTTGGAGGAGCTAAATTTGAGTGAATTTAGATGAAATTTACTTTCATTTTTTTTTATTTCATATAAATTTTTAGTCAAATTGTAATAAAGGAATTTGAACCAACTTCGATTTTTTTGGATTTGGATGAATTTTTTTGTTGGAGGAGCTAAATTTGAGTGAATTTAGATGAAATTTACTTTCATTTTTTTGGATTTTATATAAATTTTTAGTCAAATTGTAATAAAGGAATTTGAACCAACTTCGATTTTTTGGGATTTTGATAAGTTTTTTTGTTGGAGGAGTTAAATTTGAGTAAATTTAGATGAAATTTATTTCTATTTTTTTCTATTTCATATACATTTTTAGTCAAATTGTAATAAAGGAATTTGAACCAACTTCGATTTTTTTGGTTTTTGATGAGTTTTTTTGTTGGTGTAGTTAAATTTGAGTAAATTTAGATGAAATTTACTTCTATTTTTTTTATTACATATAAATTTTTAGTCAAATTGTAATAAAGGAATTTGAACCAACTTCGATTTTTTTGGATTTTGATGAGTTTTTTTGTTGGAGTAGTTAAATTTGAGTAAATTTAGATGAAATTTACTTCTATTTTTTTTGATTTCATATAAATTTTTAGTCAAATTGTAATAAAGGAATTTGAACCAACTTCGATTTTTTTGGATTTGGATAAATTTTTTTGTTGGAGGAGCTAAATTTGAGTGAATTTAGATGAAATTTACTTCTATTTTTTGGATTTTGTACAAATTTTTATTCAAATTGTAATAAAGGAATTTGAACCAACTTCGATTTTTTTGGATTTTGATGATTTTGGTTGTTGGAGGAGTTAAATTTGATTGAATTTAGATGAAATTTACTTTCATTTTTTTGGATTTTAAATAAATTTTTAGTCAAATTATAATAAAGTACATTGAGACCAACTTGGATTTTTTTGGATTTTGATGAATTTTTTTGTTGGAGGAGCTAAATTTGAGTGAATTTAGATGAAATTTACTTTAATTTTTTTGGATTGTATATAAATTTGTAGTCAAATTGTAATAAAGGAATTTGAACCAACTTCGATTTTTTTGGATTTTGATGAGTTTTTTTGTTGGAGTAGTTAAATTTGAGTAAATTTAGATGAAATATACTTCTATTTTTTTTGATTTCATATAAATTTTTAGTCAAATTGTAATAAAGGTATTTGAACCAACTTCGATTTTTTTGGATTTGGATAAATTTTTTTGTTGGAGGAGCTAAATTTGAGTGAATTTAGATGAAATTTACTTTTATTTTTTGGATTTTATATAAATTTTTAGTCAAATTGTAATAAAGGAATTTGAACCAACTTCGATTTTTTCGGATTTTGATGAGTTTTTTTGTTGGAGGAGTTAAATTTGAGTGAATTTAGTAGAAATTTATTTCTATTTTTTTTGATTTCATATATATTTTTAGTCAAATTGTAATAAAGTACTTAGAAACCAACTTCGATTTTTTTGGATTTTGATGAATTTTTTTGTTGGAGGAGCTAAATTTGAGTGAATTTAGATGAAATTTACTTTTATTTTTTTATTTCATATAAATTTTTAGTCAAATTGTAATAAAGGAATTTGAACCAACTTCGATTTTTTTGGATTTTGATGAGTTTTTTTGTTGGAGGAGTTAAATTTGAGTGAATTCAGTAGAAAATTATTTCTATTTTTTTTTATTTCATATACATTTTTAGTCAAATTGTAATAAAGGAATTTGAACCAACTTCGATTTTTTTGGTTTTTGATGAGTTTTTTTGTTGGAGGAGTTAAATTTGAGTGAATTTAGATGAAATTTACTTCTATTTTTTTTGATTTCATATAAATTTTTAGTCAAATTTTAATAAAGGAATTTGAACCAACTTCGATTTTGTTGGATTTTGATGAGTTTTTTGTTGGAGGAGCTAAATTTGAGTGAATTTAGATGAAATTTACTTTTATTTTTTTGGATTGTATATAAATTTGTAGTCAAATTGTAATAAAGGAATTTGAACCAACTTCGATTTTTTTGGATTTTGATGAGTTTTTTTGTTGGAGTAGTTAAATTTGAGTAAATTTAGATGAAATTTACTTCTATTTTTTTTGATTTCATATAAATTTTTAGTCAAATTGTAATAAAGGTATTTGAACCAACTTCGATTTTTTTGGATTTGGATAAATTTTTTTGTTGGAGGAGCTAAATTTGAGTGAATTTAGATGAAATTTACTTTTATTTTTTGGATTTTATATAAATTTTTAGTCAAATTGTAATAAAGGAATTTGAACCAACTTCGATTTTTTCGGATTTTGATGAGTTTTTTTGTTGGAGGAGTTAAATTTGAGTGAATTTAGTAGAAATTTATTTCTATTTTTTTTATTTCATATACATTTTTAGTCAAATTGCAATAAAGGAATTTGAACCAACTTCGATTTTTTTGGTTTTTGATGAGTTTATTTGTTGGAGGAGTTAAATTTGAGTGAATTTAGTAGAAATTTATTTCTATTTTTTTTGATTTCATATAAATTTTTAGTCAAATTGTAATAAAGTACTTAGAAACCAACTTCGATTTTTTTGGATTTTGATGAATTTTTTTGTTGGAGGAGCTAAATTTGAGTGAATTTAGATGAAATTTACTTTTATTTCTTTGGATTTTATATAAATTTTTAGTCAAATTGTAATAAAGGAATTTGAACCAACTTCGATTTTTTTGGATTTTGATGAGTTTTTTTGTTGGAGGAGTTAAATTTGAGTAAATATAGATGAAATTTACTTCTATTTTTTTTATTTCATATAAATTTTTAGTCAAATTGTAATAAAGGAATTTGAACCAACTTCGATTTTTTTGGATTTTGATGAGTTTTTTTGTTGGAGTAGTTAAATTTGAGTAAATTTAGATGAAATTTACTTCTATTTTTTTGATTTCATATAAATTTTTAGTCAAATTGTAATAAAGGAATTTGAACCAACTTCGATTTTTTTGGATTTGGATGAATTTTTTTGTTGGAGGAGCTAAATTTGAGTGAATTTAGATGAAATTTACTTTCATTTTTTTGGATTTTATATAAATTTTTAGTCAAATTGTAATAAAGTAATTTGAAACCAACTTCGATTTTTTTGGATTTTGATGAATTTTTTTGTTGGAGGAGCTAAATTTGAGTGAATTTAGATGAAATTTACCTTTATTTGTTGGATTTAATATAAATTTTTAGTCAAATTGTAATAAAGGAATTTGAACCAACTTCGATTTTTTCGGATTTTGATGAGTTTTTTTGTTGGAGGAGTTAAATTTGAGTGAATTTAGTAGAAATTTATTTCTATTTTTTGATTTCATATAAATTTTTAGTCAAATTGTAATAAAGGAATTTGAACCAACTTCGATTTTTTTGGATTTTGATGAGTTTTTTTGTTGGAGTAGTTAAATTTGAGTAAATTTAGATGAAATTTACTTCTATTTTTTTGATTTCATATAAATTTTTAGTCAAATTGTAATAAAGGAATTTGAACCAACTTCGATTTTTTCGGATTTTGATGAGTTTTTTTGTTGGAGGAGTTAAATTTGAGTGAATTTAGTAGAAATTTATTTCTATTTTTTTTGATTTCATATAAATTTTTAGTCAAATTGTAATAAAGTACTTAGAAACCAACTTCGATTTTTTTGGATTTTGATGAATTTTTTTGTTGGAGGAGCTAAATTTGAGTGAATTTAGATGAAATTTACTTTTATTTTTTGGATTTTATATAAATTTTTAGTCAAATTGTAATAAAGGAATTTGAACCAACTTCGATTTTTTTGGATTTTGATGAATTTTTTTGTTGGAGGAGCTAAATTTGAGTGAATTTAGATGAAATTTACTTTCATTTTTTTGGATTGTATATAAATTTTTAGTCAAATTGTAATAAAGGAATTTGAACCAACTTCGATTTTTTTGGATTTTGATGAGTTTTTTTGTTGGAGGAGTTAAATTTGAGTGAATTTAGTAGAAATTTATTTCTATTTTTTTTTATTTCATATAAATTTTTAGTCAAATTGTAATAAAGGAATTTGAACCAACTTCGATTTTTTTGGATTTGGATGAATTTTTTTGTTGGAGGAGCTAAATTTGAGTGAATTTAGATGAAATTTACTTTCATTTTTTTGGATTTTATATAAATTTTTAGTCAAATTGTAATAAAGGAATTTGAACCAACTTCGATTTTTTGGGATTTTGATAAGTTTTTTTGTTGGAGGAGTTAAATGTGAGTAAATTTAGATGAAATTTATTTCTATTTTTTTTTATTTCATATACATTTTTAGTCAAATTGTAATAAAGGAATTTGAACCAACTTCGATTTTTTCGGATTTTGATGAGTTTTTTTGTTGGAGGAGTTAAATTTGAGTGAATTTAGTAGAAATTTATTTCTATTTTTTTTATTTCATATACATTTTTAGTCAAATTGCAATAAAGGAATTTGAACCAACTTCGATTTTTTTGGTTTTTGATGAGTTTATTTGTTGGAGGAGTTAAATTTGAGTGAATTTAGTAGAAATTTATTTCTATTTTTTTTGATTTCATATAAATTTTTAGTCAAATTGTAATAAAGTACTTAGAAACCAACTTCGATTTTTTTGGATTTTGATGAATTTTTTTGTTGGAGGAGCTAAATTTGAGTGAATTTAGATGAAATTTACTTTTATTTCTTTGGATTTTATATAAATTTTTAGTCAAATTGTAATAAAGGAATTTGAACCAACTTCGATTTTTTTGGATTTTGATGAGTTTTTTTGTTGGAGGAGTTAAATTTGAGTAAATATAGATGAAATTTACTTCTATTTTTTTTATTTCATATAAATTTTTAGTCAAATTGTAATAAAGGAATTTGAACCAACTTCGATTTTTTTGGATTTTGATGAGTTTTTTTGTTGGAGTAGTTAAATTTGAGTAAATTTAGATGAAATTTACTTCTATTTTTTTGATTTCATATAAATTTTTAGTCAAATTGTAATAAAGGAATTTGAACCAACTTCGATTTTTTTGGATTTGGATGAATTTTTTTGTTGGAGGAGCTAAATTTGAGTGAATTTAGATGAAATTTACTTTCATTTTTTTGGATTTTATATAAATTTTTAGTCAAATTGTAATAAAGTAATTTGAAACCAACTTCGATTTTTTTGGATTTTGATGAATTTTTTTGTTGGAGGAGCTAAATTTGAGTGAATTTAGATGAAATTTACCTTTATTTGTTGGATTTAATATAAATTTTTAGTCAAATTGTAATAAAGGAATTTGAACCAACTTCGATTTTTTCGGATTTTGATGAGTTTTTTTGTTGGAGGAGTTAAATTTGAGTGAATTTAGTAGAAATTTATTTCTATTTTTTGATTTCATATAAATTTTTAGTCAAATTGTAATAAAGGAATTTGAACCAACTTCGATTTTTTTGGATTTTGATGAGTTTTTTTGTTGGAGTAGTTAAATTTGAGTAAATTTAGATGAAATTTACTTCTATTTTTTTGATTTCATATAAATTTTTAGTCAAATTGTAATAAAGGAATTTGAACCAACTTCGATTTTTTCGGATTTTGATGAGTTTTTTTGTTGGAGGAGTTAAATTTGAGTGAATTTAGTAGAAATTTATTTCTATTTTTTTTGATTTCATATAAATTTTTAGTCAAATTGTAATAAAGTACTTAGAAACCAACTTCGATTTTTTTGGATTTTGATGAATTTTTTTGTTGGAGGAGCTAAATTTGAGTGAATTTAGATGAAATTTACTTTTATTTTTTGGATTTTATATAAATTTTTAGTCAAATTGTAATAAAGGAATTTGAACCAACTTCGATTTTTTTGGATTTTGATGAATTTTTTTGTTGGAGGAGCTAAATTTGAGTGAATTTAGATGAAATTTACTTTCATTTTTTTGGATTGTATATAAATTTTTAGTCAAATTGTAATAAAGGAATTTGAACCAACTTCGATTTTTTTGGATTTTGATGAGTTTTTTTGTTGGAGGAGTTAAATTTGAGTGAATTTAGTAGAAATTTATTTCTATTTTTTTTTATTTCATATAAATTTTTAGTCAAATTGTAATAAAGGAATTTGAACCAACTTCGATTTTTTTGGATTTGGATGAATTTTTTTGTTGGAGGAGCTAAATTTGAGTGAATTTAGATGAAATTTACTTTCATTTTTTTGGATTTTATATAAATTTTTAGTCAAATTGTAATAAAGGAATTTGAACCAACTTCGATTTTTTGGGATTTTGATAAGTTTTTTTGTTGGAGGAGTTAAATGTGAGTAAATTTAGATGAAATTTATTTCTATTTTTTTTTATTTCATATACATTTTTAGTCAAATTGTAATAAAGGAATTTGAACCAACTTCGATTTTTTCGGATTTTGATGAGTTTTTTTGTTGGAGGAGTTAAATTTGAGTGAATTTAGTAGAAATTTATTTCTATTTTTTTTGATTTCATATAAATTTTTAGTCAAATTGTAATAAAGTACTTAGAAACCAACTTCGATTTTTTTGGATTTTGATGAATTTTTTTGTTGGAGGAGCTAAATTTGAGTGAATTTAGATGAAATTTACTTTTATTTTTTGGATTTTATATAAATTTTTAGTCAAATTGTAATAAAGTAATTTGAAACCAACTTCGATTTTTTTGTATTTTGATGAGTTTTTTTGTTGGAGTAGTTAAATTTGAGTGAATTTAGTAGAAATTTATTTCTATTTTTTTTTTATTTCATATAAATTTTTAGTCAAATTGTAATAAAGGAATTTGAACCAACTTCGATTTTTTTGGATTTGGATGAATTTTTTTGTTGGAGGAGCTAAATTTGAGTGAATTTAGATGAAATTTACTTTCATTTTTTTGGATTTTATATAAATTTTTAGTCAAATTGTAATAAAGTAATTTGAAACCAACTCCGATTTTTTTGGATTTTGATGAATTTTTTTGTTGGAGGAGCTAAATTTGAGTGAATTTAGATGAAATTTACTTTTATTTGTTGGATTTAATATAAATTTTTAGTCAAATTGTAATAAAGGAATTTGAACCAACTTCGATTTTTTCGGATTTTGATGAGTTTTTTTGTTGGAGGAGTTAAATTTGAGTGAATTTAGTAGAAATTTATTTCTATTTTTTGATTTCATATAAATTTTTAGTCAAATTGTAATAAAGGAATTTGAACCAACTTCGATTTTTTTGGATTTTGATGAGTTTTTTTGTTGGAGTAGTTAAATTTGAGTAAATTTAGATGAAATTTACTTCTATTTTTTTGATTTCATATAAATTTTTAGTCAAATTGTAATAAAGGAATTTGAACCAACTTCGATTTTTTCGGATTTTGATGAGTTTTTTTGTTGGAGGAGTTAAATTTGAGTGAATTTAGTAGAAATTTATTTCTATTTTTTTTGATTTCATATAAATTTTTAGTCAAATTGTAATAAAGTACTTAGAATCCAACTTCGATTTTTTTGGATTTTGATGAATTTTTTTGTTGGAGGAGCTAAATTTGAGTGAATTTAGATGAAATTTACTTTTATTTTTTGGATTTTATATAAATTTTTAGTCAAATTGTAATAAAGGAATTTGAACCAACTTCGATTTTTTTGGATTTTGATGAATTTTTTTGTTGGAGGAGCTAAATTTGAGTGAATTTAGATGAAATTTACTTTCATTTTTTTGGATTGTATATAAATTTTTAGTCAAATTGTAATAAAGGAATTTGAACCAACTTCGATTTTTTTGGATTTTGATGAGTTTTTTTGTTGGAGGAGTTAAATTTGAGTGAATTTAGTAGAAATTTATTTCTATTTTTTTTTATTTCATATAAATTTTTAGTCAAATTGTAATAAAGGAATTTGAACCAACTTCGATTTTTTTGGATTTGGATGAATTTTTTTGTTGGAGGAGCTAAATTTGAGTGAATTTAGATGAAATTTACTTTCATTTTTTTGGATTTTATATAAATTTTTAGTCAAATTGTAATAAAGGAATTTGAACCAACTTCGATTTTTTGGGATTTTGATAAGTTTTTTTGTTGGAGGAGTTAAATTTGAGTAAATTTAGATGAAATTAACAGCTTTTTTTTGGATTTTATATAAATTTTTAGTCAAATTGTAATAAAGGGATTTGAAACAACTTCGATTTTTTTGGATTTTGATGAATTTTTTTGTTGGAGGAGCTAAATTTGAGTGAATTTAGATGAAATATACTTTTATTTTTTTGGATTTTATATAAATTTTTAGTCAAATGTAATAAAGTAATTTGAACCAACTTCGATTTTTTTGGATTTTGATGAGTTTTTTTGTTGGAGGAGCTAAACTTGAGTAAATTTAGATGAAATTTACTTCTATTTTTTTTATTTCATATAAATTTTTAGTCAAATTGTAATAAAGGAATTTGAACCAACTTCGATTTTTTTGGATTTTGATGAGTTTTTTTGTTGGAGGAGCTAAATTTGAGTGAATTTAGATGAAATTTACTTTTATTTTTTTGGATTGTATATAAATTTGTAGTCAAATTGTAATAAAGGAATTTGAACCAACTTCGATTTTTTTGGATTTTGATGAGTTTTTTTGTTGGAGTAGTTAAATTTGAGTAAATTTAGATGAAATTTACTTCTATTTTTTTTGATTTCATATAAATTTTTAGTCAAATTGTAATAAAGGAATTTGAACCAACTTCGATTTTTTTGGTTTTTGATGAGTTTTTTTGTTGGAGGAGCTAAATTTGAGTGAATTTAGATGAAATTTACTTCTATTTTTTTGATTTCATATAAATTTTTAGTCAAATTGTAATAAAGGAATTTTAACCAACTTCGATTTTTTTGGATTTTGATGATTTTGGTTGTTGGAGGAGTTAAATTTGAGTAAATTTAGATGAAATTAACAGCTTTTTTTGGATTTTATATAAATTTTTAGTCAAATTGTAATAAAGGGATTTGAAACAACTTCGATTTTTTTGGATTTTGATGAATTTTTTTGTTGGAGGAGCTAAATTTGAGTGAATTTAGATGAAATATACTTTTATTTTTTTGGATTTTATATAAATTTTTAGTCAAATGTAATAAAGTAATTTGAACCAACTTCGATTTTTTTGGATTTTGATGAGTTTTTTTGTTGGAGGAGTTAAATTTGAGTAAATTTAGATGAAATTTATTTCTATTTTTTTTATTTCATATACATTTTTAGTCAAATTGTAATAAAGGAATTTGAACCAACTTCGATTTTTTTGGTTTTTGATGAGTTTTTTTGTTGGTGTAGTTAAATTTGAGTAAATTTAGATGAAATTTACTTCTATTTTTTTTATTACATATAAATTTTTAGTCAAATTGTAATAAAGGAATTTGAACCAACTTCGATTTTTTTGGATTTTGAGGAGTTTTTTTGTTGGAGTAGTTAAATTTGAGTAAATTTAGATGAAATTTACTTCTATTTTTTTTGATTTCATATAAATTTTTAGTCAAATTGTAATAAAGGAATTTGGACCAACTTCGATTTTTTTGGATTTGGATAAATTTTTTTGTTGGAGGAGCTAAATTTGAGTGAATTTAGATGAAATTTACTTTTATTTTTTGGATTTTGTACAAATTTTTATTCAAATTGTAATAAAGGAATTTGAACCAACTTCGATTTTTTTGGATTTTGATGATTTTGGTTGTTGGAGGAGTTAAATTTGATTGAATTTAGATGAAATTTACTTTCATTTTTTTGGATTTTAAATAAATTTTTAGTCAAATTGTAATAAAGTACATTGAGACCAACTTGGATTTTTTTGGATTTTGATGAATTTTTTTGTTGGAGGAGCTAAATTTGAGTGAATTTAGATGAAATTTACTTTTATTTTTTTGGATTTTATATAAATTTTTAGTCAAATTGTAATAAAGGAATTTGAACCAACTTCGATTTTTTTGGATTTTGATGAATTTTTTTGTTGGAGGAGCTAAATTTGAGTGAGTTTAGATGAAATTTACTTTTATTTTTTTGGATTTTATATAAATTTTTGGTCAAATAGTAATAAAGGAATTTGAACCAACTTCGATTTTTTTGGATTTTGATGAGTTTTTTTGTTGGAGTAGTTAAATTTGAGTAAATTTAGATGAAATATACTTCTATTTTTTTTGATTTCATATAAATTTTTAGTCAAATTGTAATAAAGGAATTTGAACCAACTTCGATTTTTTTGGATTTTGATGAGTTTTTTTGTTGGAGTAGTTAAATTTGAGTAAATTTAGATGAAATTTACTTCTATTTTTTGATTTCATATAAATTTTTAGTCAAATTGTAATAAAGGAATTTGAACAAACTTCGATTTTTTTGGATTTGGATAAATTTTTTTGTTGGAGGAGCTAAATTTGAGTGAATTTAGATGAAATTTAATTTTATTTCTTGGATTTTATATAAATTTTTAGTCAAATTGTAATAAAGTACTTAGAAACCAACTTCGATTTTTTTGGATTTTGATGAATTTTTTTGTTGCAGGAGCTAAATTTGAGTGAATTTAGATGAAATTTACTTTTATTTTTTTGGATTTCATATAAATTTTTAGTCAAATTGTAATAAAGGAATTTGAACCAACTTCGATTTTTTTGGATTTTGATGAGTTTTTTTGTTGGAGGAGTTAAATTTGAGTGAATTTAGTAGAAATTTATTTCTATTTTTTTATTTCATATACATTTTTAGTCAAATTGCAATAAAGGAATTTGAACCAACTTCGATTTTTTTGGTTTTTGATGAGTTTATTTGTTGGAGGAGTTAAATTTGAGTGAATTTAGTAGAAATTTATTTCTATTTTTTTTTATTTCATATAAATTTTTAGTCAAATTGTAATAAAGTACTTAGAAACCAACTTCGATTTTTTTGGATTTTGATGAATTTTTTTGTTGGAGGAGCTAAATTTGAGTGAATTTAGATGAAATTTACTTTTATTTCTTTTGATTTTATATCAATTTTTAGTCAAATTGTAATAAAGGAATTTGAACCAACTTCGATTTTTTTGTATTTTGATAAATTTTTTTGTAGGAGGAGCTAAATTTGAGTGAATTTAGATGAAATTTACTTTTATTTTTTGGATTTTATATAAATTTTTAGTCAAATTGTAATAAAGTAATTTGAAACCAACTTCGATTTTTTTGGATTTGGATAAATTTTTTTGTAGGAGGAGCTAAATTTGAGTGAATTTAGATGAAATTTACTTTTATTTTTTGGATTTTATATAAATTTGTAGTCAAATTGTAATAAAGGAATTTGAACAAACTTCGATTTTTTTGGATTTTGATGAGTTTTTTTGTTGGAGTAGTTAAATTTGAGTAAATTTAGATGAAATATACTTCTATTTTTTTTGATTTCATATAAATTTTTAGTCAAATTGTAATAAAGGAATTTGAACCAACTTCGATTTTTTTGGATTTTGATGAGTTTTTTTGTTGGAGTAGTTAAATTTGAGTAAATTTAGATGAAATTTACTTCTATTTTTTTGATTTCATATAAATTTTTAGTCAAATTGTAATAAAGGAATTTGAACCAACTTCGATTTTTTTGGATTTGGATAAATTTTTTTGTTGGAGGAGCTAAATTTGAGTGAATTTAGATGAAATTTAATTTTATTTCTTGGATTTTATATAAATTTTTAGTCAAATTGTAATAAAGTACTTAGAAACCAACTTCGATTTTTTTGGATTTTGATGAATTTTTTTGTTGCAGGAGCTAAATTTGAGTGAATTTAGATGAAATTTACTTTTATTTTTTTTGGATTTCATATAAATTTTTAGTCAAATTGTAATAAAGGAATTTGAACCAACTTCGATTTTTTTGGATTTTGATGAGTTTTTTTGTTGGAGGAGTTAAATTTGAGTGAATTTAGTAGAAATTTATTTCTATTTTTTTTATTTCATATACATTTTTAGTCAAATTGCAATAAAGGAATTTGAACCAACTTCGATTTTTTTGGTTTTTGATGAGTTTATTTGTTGGAGGAGTTAAATTTCAGTGAATTTAGTAGAAATTTATTTCTATTTTTTTTGATTTCATATAAATTTTTAGTCAAATTGTAATAAAGTACTTAGAAACCAACTTCGATTTTTTTGGATTTTGATGAATTTTTTTGTTGGAGGAGCTAAATTTGAGTGAATTTAGATGAAATTTACTTTTATTTCTTTGGATTTTATATAAATTTTTAGTCAAATTGTAATAAAGGAATTTGAACCAACTTCGATTTTTTTGGATTTTGATAAATTTTTTTGTAGGAGGAGCTAAATTTGAGTGAATTTAGATGAAATTTACTTTTATTTTTTGGATTTTATATAAATTTTTAGTCAAATTGTAATAAAGTAATTTGAAACCAACTTCGATTTTTTTGGATTTGGATAAATTTTTTTGTAGGAGGAGCTAAATTTGAGTGAATTTAGATGAAATTTACTTTTATTTTTTGGATTTTATATAAATTTTTAGTCAAATTGTAATAAAGGAATTTGAACCAACTTCGATTTTTTTTTAATTTTGATGAATTTTTTTGTTGGAGGAGTTAAATTTGAGTGAATTTAGATGAAATATACTTCTATTTCTTTGATTTCATATAAATTTTTAGTCAAATTGTAATAAAGGAATTTGAACCAACTTCGATTTTTTTTTATTTTGATGAGTTTTTTTGTTGGAGTTAAATTTGAGTGAATTTAAATGAAATTTACTTTTATTTTTTTAGATTGTATATAAATTTTTAGTCAAATTGTAATAAAAGAATTTGAACCAACTTCGATTTTTTTGGATTTTGATGAGTTTTTTTGTTGGAGTAGTTAAATTTGAGTAAATTTAGATGAAATTTACTTCTATTTTTTTTGATTTCATATAAATTTTTAGTCAAATTGTAATAAAGGAATTTGAACCAACTTCGATTTTTTTGGATTTGGATAAATTTTTTTGTTGGAGGAGCTAAATTTGAGTGAATTTAGATGAAATTTACTTTTATTTTTTGGATTTTGTACAAATTTTTATTCAAATTGTAATAAAGGAATTTGAACCAACTTCGATTTTTTCGGATTTTGATGAGTTTTTTTGTTGGAGGAGTTAAATTTGAGTGAATTTAGTAGAAATTTATTTCTATTTTTTTTGATTTCATATAAATTTTTAGTCAAATTGTAATAAAGTACTTAGAAACCAACTTCGATTTTTTTGGATTTTGATGAATTTTTTTGTTGGAGGAGCTAAATTTGAGTGAATTTAGATGAAATTTACTTTTATTTTTTGGATTTTATATAAATTTTTAGTCAAATTGTAATAAAGTAATTTGAAACCAACTTCGATTTTTTTGTATTTTGATGAGTTTTTTTGTTGGAGTAGTTAAATTTGAGTGAATTTAGTAGAAATTTATTTCTATTTTTTTTTTATTTCATATAAATTTTTAGTCAAATTGTAATAAAGGAATTTGAACCAACTTCGATTTTTTTGGATTTGGATGAATTTTTTTGTTGGAGGAGCTAAATTTGAGTGAATTTAGATGAAATTTACTTTCATTTTTTTGGATTTTATATAAATTTTTAGTCAAATTGTAATAAAGGAATTTGAACCAACTTCGATTTTTTGGGATTTTGATAAGTTTTTTTGTTGGAGGAGTTAAATTTGAGTAAATTTAGATGAAATTTATTTCTATTTTTTTTTATTTCATATACATTTTTAGTCAAATTGTAATAAAGGAATTTGAACCAACTTCGATTTTTTTGGTTTTTGATGAGTTTTTTTGTTGGTGTAGTTAAATTTGAGTAAATTTAGATGAAATTTACTTCTATTTTTTTTATTTCATATAAATTTTTAGTCAAATTGTAATAAAGGAATTTGAACCAACTTCGATTTTTTTGGATTTTGATGAGTTTTTTTGTTGGAGGAGCTAAATTTGAGTGAATTTAGATGAAATTTACTTTTATTTTTTTGGATTGTATATAAATTTGTAGTCAAATTGTAATAAAGGAATTTGAACCAACATCGATTTTTTTGGATTTTGATGAGTTTTTTTGTTGGAGTAGTTAAATTTGAGTAAATTTAGATGAAATTTACTCCTATTTTTTTTATTACATATAAATTTTTAGTCAAATTGTAATAAAGGAATTTGAACCAACTTCGATTTTTTTTGGATTTGGATAAATTTTTTTGTAGGAGGAGCTAAATTTCAGTGAATTAAGATGAAATTTACTTTTATTTTTTAGATTTTATATAAATTTTTAGTCAAATTGTAATAAAGGAATTTGAACCAGCTTCGATTTTTTTTGAATTTTGATGAATTTTTTTGTTGGAGGACTTAAATTTGAGTGAATTTAGATGAAATTTACTTCTATTTTTTTTGATTTCATATAAATTTTTAGTCAAATTGTAATAAAGGAATTTGAACCAACTTCGATTTTGTTGGATTTTGATGAGTTTTTTTGTTGGAGTTAAATTTGACTGAATTTAGATGAAATTTTCTTGTATTTTTTTTTATTTCATATAAATTTTTAGTCAAATTGTAATAAAGTACTTTGAAACCAACTTCGATTTTTTTGGATTTTGATGATTTTGGTTGTTGGAGGAGTTAAATTTGAGTAAATTTAGATGAAATTTACTTCTATTTTTTTGATTTCATATAAATTTTTAGTCAAATTGTAATAAAGGAATTTGAACCAACTTCGATTTTTTTGGATTTTGATGATTTTGGTTGTTGGAGGAGTTAAATTTGAGTAAATTTAGATGAAATTAACAGCTTTTTTTGGATTTTATATAAATTTTTAGTCAAATTGTAATAAAGGGATTTAAAACAACTTCGATTTTTTTGGATTTTGATGAGTTTTTTTGTTGGAGGAGCTAAACTTGAGTAAATTTAGATGAAATTTACTTCTATTTTTTTTATTTCATATAAATTTTTAGTCAAATTGTAATAAAGGAATTTGAACCAACTTCGATTTTTTTGGATTTTGATGAGTTTTTTTGTTGGAGGAGCTAAATTTGAGTGAATTTAGATGAAATTTACTTTTATTTTTTTGGATTGTATATAAATTTGTAGTCAAATTGTAATAAAGGAATTTGAACCAACTTCGATTTTTTTGGATTTTGATGAGTTTTTTTGTTGGAGTAGTTAAATTTGAGTAAATTTAGATGAAATATACTTCTATTTTTTTTGATTTCATATAAATTTTTAGTCAAATTGTAATAAAGGAATTTGAACCAACTTCGATTTTTTTGGATTTTGATGAGTTTTTTTGTTGGAGTAGTTAAATTTGAGTAAATTTAGATGAAATTTACTTCTATTTTTTTGATTTCATATAAATTTTTAGTCAAATTGTAATAAAGGAATTTGAACAAACTTCGATTTTTTTGGATTTGGATAAATTTTTTTGTTGGAGGAGCTAAATTTGAGTGAATTTAGATGAAATTTAATTTTATTTCTTGGATTTTATATAAATTTTTAGTCAAATTGTAATAAAGTACTTAGAAACCAACTTCGATTTTTTTGGATTTTGATGAATTTTTTTGTTGCAGGAGCTAAATTTGAGTGAATTTAGATGAAATTTACTTTTATTTTTTTGGATTTCATATAAATTTTTAGTCAAATTGTAATAAAGGAATTTGAACCAACTTCGATTTTTTTGGATTTTGATGAGTTTTTTTGTTGGAGGAGTTAAATTTGAGTGAATTTAGTAGAAATTTATTTCTATTTTTTTTATTTCATATACATTTTTAGTCAAATTGCAATAAAGGAATTTGAACCAACTTCGATTTTTTTGGTTTTTGATGAGTTTATTTGTTGGAGGAGTTAAATTTGAGTGAATTTAGTAGAAATTTATTTCTATTTTTTTTTATTTCATATAAATTTTTAGTCAAATTGTAATAAAGTACTTAGAAACCAACTTCGATTTTTTTGGATTTTGATGAATTTTTTTGTTGGAGGAGCTAAATTTGAGTGAATTTAGATGAAATTTACTTTTATTTCTTTGGATTTTATATCAATTTTTAGTCAAATTGTAATAAAGGAATTTGAACCAACTTCGATTTTTTTGGATTTTGATAAATTTTTTTGTAGGAGGAGCTAAATTTGAGTGAATTTAGATGAAATTTACTTTTATTTTTTGGATTTTATATAAATTTTTAGTCAAATTGTAATAAAGTAATTTGAAACCAACTTCGATTTTTTTGGATTTGGATAAATTTTTTTGTAGGAGGAGCTAAATTTGAGTGAATTTAGATGAAATTTACTTTTATTTTTTGGATTTTATATAAATTTGTAGTCAAATTGTAATAAAGGAATTTGAACAAACTTCGATTTTTTTGGATTTTGATGAGTTTTTTTGTTGGAGTAGTTAAATTTGAGTAAATTTAGATGAAATATACTTCTATTTTTTTTGATTTCATATAAATTTTTAGTCAAATTGTAATAAAGGAATTTGAACCAACTTCGATTTTTTTTGGATTTTGATGAGTTTTTTTGTTGGAGTAGTTAAATTTGAGTAAATTTAGATGAAATTTACTTCTATTTTTTTGATTTCATATAAATTTTTAGTCAAATTGTAATAAAGGAATTTGAACCAACTTCGATTTTTTTGGATTTGGATAAATTTTTTTGTTGGAGGAGCTAAATTTGAGTGAATTTAGATGAAATTTAATTTTATTTCTTGGATTTTATATAAATTTTTAGTCAAATTGTAATAAAGTACTTAGAAACCAACTTCGATTTTTTTGGATTTTGATGAATTTTTTTGTTGCAGGAGCTAAATTTGAGTGAATTTAGATGAAATTTACTTTTATTTTTTTTGGATTTCATATAAATTTTTAGTCAAATTGTAATAAAGGAATTTGAACCAACTTCGATTTTTTTGGATTTTGATGAGTTTTTTTGTTGGAGGAGTTAAATTTGAGTGAATTTAGTAGAAATTTATTTCTATTTTTTTTATTTCATATACATTTTTAGTCAAATTGCAATAAAGGAATTTGAACCAACTTCGATTTTTTTGGTTTTTGATGAGTTTATTTGTTGGAGGAGTTAAATTTCAGTGAATTTAGTAGAAATTTATTTCTATTTTTTTTGATTTCATATAAATTTTTAGTCAAATTGTAATAAAGTACTTAGAAACCAACTTCGATTTTTTTGGATTTTGATGAATTTTTTTGTTGGAGGAGCTAAATTTGAGTGAATTTAGATGAAATTTACTTTTATTTCTTTGGATTTTATATAAATTTTTAGTCAAATTGTAATAAAGGAATTTGAACCAACTTCGATTTTTTTGGATTTTGATAAATTTTTTTGTAGGAGGAGCTAAATTTGAGTGAATTTAGATGAAATTTACTTTTATTTTTTGGATTTTATATAAATTTTTAGTCAAATTGTAATAAAGTAATTTGAAACCAACTTCGATTTTTTTGGATTTGGATAAATTTTTTTGTAGGAGGAGCTAAATTTGAGTGAATTTAGATGAAATTTACTTTTATTTTTTGGATTTTATATAAATTTTTAGTCAAATTGTAATAAAGGAATTTGAACCAACTTCGATTTTTTTTTAATTTTGATGAATTTTTTTGTTGGAGGAGTTAAATTTGAGTGAATTTAGATGAAATATACTTCTATTTCTTTGATTTCATATAAATTTTTAGTCAAATTGTAATAAAGGAATTTGAACCAACTTCGATTTTTTTTTATTTTGATGAGTTTTTTTGTTGGAGTTAAATTTGAGTGAATTTAAATGAAATTTACTTTTATTTTTTTAGATTGTATATAAATTTTTAGTCAAATTGTAATAAAAGAATTTGAACCAACTTCGATTTTTTTGGATTTTGATGAGTTTTTTTGTTGGAGTAGTTAAATTTGAGTAAATTTAGATGAAATTTACTTCTATTTTTTTTGATTTCATATAAATTTTTAGTCAAATTGTAATAAAGGAATTTGAACCAACTTCGATTTTTTTGGATTTGGATAAATTTTTTTGTTGGAGGAGCTAAATTTGAGTGAATTTAGATGAAATTTACTTTTATTTTTTGGATTTTGTACAAATTTTTATTCAAATTGTAATAAAGGAATTTGAACCAACTTCGATTTTTTCGGATTTTGATGAGTTTTTTTGTTGGAGGAGTTAAATTTGAGTGAATTTAGTAGAAATTTATTTCTATTTTTTTTGATTTCATATAAATTTTTAGTCAAATTGTAATAAAGTACTTAGAAACCAACTTCGATTTTTTTGGATTTTGATGAATTTTTTTGTTGGAGGAGCTAAATTTGAGTGAATTTAGATGAAATTTACTTTTATTTTTTGGATTTTATATAAATTTTTAGTCAAATTGTAATAAAGTAATTTGAAACCAACTTCGATTTTTTTGTATTTTGATGAGTTTTTTTGTTGGAGTAGTTAAATTTGAGTGAATTTAGTAGAAATTTATTTCTATTTTTTTTTATTTCATATAAATTTTTAGTCAAATTGTAATAAAGGAATTTGAACCAACTTCGATTTTTTTGGATTTGGATGAATTTTTTTGTTGGAGGAGCTAAATTTGAGTGAATTTAGATGAAATTTACTTTCATTTTTTTGGATTTTATATAAATTTTTAGTCAAATTGTAATAAAGGAATTTGAACCAACTTCGATTTTTTGGGATTTTGATAAGTTTTTTTGTTGGAGGAGTTAAATTTGAGTAAATTTAGATGAAATTTATTTCTATTTTTTTTTATTTCATATACATTTTTAGTCAAATTGTAATAAAGGAATTTGAACCAACTTCGATTTTTTTGGTTTTTGATGAGTTTTTTTGTTGGTGTAGTTAAATTTGAGTAAATTTAGATGAAATTTACTTCTATTTTTTTTATTACATATAAATTTTTAGTCAAATTGTAATAAAGGAATTTGAACCAACTTCGATTTTTTTGGATTTTGAGGAGTTTTTTTGTTGGAGTAGTTAAATTTGAGTAAATTTAGATGAAATTTACTTCTATTTTTTTGATTTCATATAAATTTTTAGTCAAATTGTAATAAAGGAATTTGAACCAACTTCGATTTTTTTGGATTTGGATAAATTTTTTTGTTGGAGGAGCTAAATTTGAGTGAATTTAGATGAAATTTAATTTTATTTCTTGGATTTTATATAAATTTTTAGTCAAATTGTAATAAAGTACTTAGAAACCAACTTCGATTTTTTTGGATTTTGATGAATTTTTTTGTTGCAGGAGCTAAATTTGAGTGAATTTAGATGAAATTTACTTTTATTTTTTTGGATTTCATATAAATTTTTAGTCAAATTGTAATAAAGGAATTTGAACCAACTTCGATTTTTTTGGATTTTGATGAGTTTTTTTGTTGGAGGAGTTAAATTTGAGTGAATTTAGTAGAAATTTATTTCTATTTTTTTTATTTCATATACATTTTTAGTCAAATTGCAATAAAGGAATTTGAACCAACTTCGATTTTTTTGGTTTTTGATGAGTTTATTTGTTGGAGGAGTTAAATTTGAGTGAATTTAGTAGAAATTTATTTCTATTTTTTTTGATTTCATATAAATTTTTAGTCAAATTGTAATAAAGTACTTAGAAACCAACTTCGATTTTTTTGGATTTTGATGAATTTTTTTGTTGGAGGAGCTAAATTTGAGTGAATTTAGATGAAATTTACTTTTATTTCTTTGGATTTTATATAAATTTTTAGTCAAATTGTAATAAAGGAATTTGAACCAACTTCGATTTTTTTGGATTTTGATAAATTTTTTTGTAGGAGGAGCTAAATTTGAGTGAATTTAGATGAAATTTACTTTTATTTTTTGGATTTTATATAAATTTTTAGTCAAATTGTAATAAAGTAATTTGAAACCAACTTCGATTTTTTTGGATTTGGATAAATTTTTTTGTAGGAGGAGCTAAATTTGAGTGAATTTAGATGAAATTTACTTTTATTTTTTGGATTTTATATAAATTTGTAGTCAAATTGTAATAAAGGAATTTGAACCAACTTCGATTTTTTTGGATTTTGATGAGTTTTTTTGTTGGAGTAGTTAAATTTGAGTAAATTTAGATGAAATATACTTCTATTTTTTTTGATTTCATATAAATTTTTAGTCAAATTGTAATAAAGGAATTTGAACCAACTTCGATTTTTTTGGATTTTGATGAGTTTTTTTGTTGGAGTAGTTAAATTTGAGTAAATTTAGATGAAATTTACTTCTATTTTTTTGATTTCATATAAATTTTTAGTCAAATTGTAATAAAGGAATTTGAACCAACTTCGATTTTTTTGGATTTGGATAAATTTTTTTGTTGGAGGAGCTAAATTTGAGTGAATTTAGATGAAATTTAATTTTATTTCTTGGATTTTATATAAATTTTTAGTCAAATTGTAATAAAGTACTTAGAAACCAACTTCGATTTTTTTGGATTTTGATGAATTTTTTTGTTGCAGGAGCTAAATTTGAGTGAATTTAGATGAAATTTACTTTTATTTTTTTGGATTTCATATAAATTTTTAGTCAAATTGTAATAAAGTAATTTGAACCAACTTCGATTTTTTTGGATTTTGATGAGTTTTTTTGTTGGAGGAGTTAAATTTGAGTGAATTTAGTAGAAATTTATTTCTATTTTTTTTATTTCATATACATTTTTAGTCAAATTGCAATAAAGGAATTTGAACCAGCTTCGATTTTTTTGGTTTTTGATGAGTTTATTTGTTGGAGGAGTTAAATTTGAGTGAATTTAGTAGAAATTTATTTCTATTTTTTTTGATTTCATATAAATTTTTAGTCAAATTGTAATAAAGTACTTAGAAACCAACTTCGATTTTTTTGGATTTTGATGAATTTTTTTGTTGGAGGAGCTAAATTTGAGTGAATTTAGATGAAATTTACTTTTATTTCTTTGGATTTTATATAAATTTTTAGTCAAATTGTAATAAAGGAATTTGAACCAACTTCGATTTTTTTGGATTTTGATAAATTTTTTTGTAGGAGGAGCTAAATTTGAGTGAATTTAGATGAAATTTACTTTTATTTTTTGGATTTTATATAAATTTTTAGTCAAATTGTAATAAAGTAATTTGAAACCAACTTCGATTTTTTTGGATTTGGATAAATTTTTTTGTAGGAGGAGCTAAATTTGAGTGAATTTAGATGAAATTTACTTTTATTTTTTGGATTTTATATAAATTTTTAGTCAAATTGTAATAAAGGAATTTGAACCAACTTCGATTTTTTTTTAATTTTGATGAATTTTTTTGTTGGAGGAGTTAAATTTGAGTGAATTTAGATGAAATATACTTCTATTTCTTTGATTTCATATAAATTTTTAGTCAAATTGTAATAAAGGAATTTGAACCAACTTCGATTTTTTTTTATTTTGATGAGTTTTTTTGTTGGAGTTAAATTTGAGTGAATTTAAATGAAATTTACTTTTATTTTTTTAGATTGTATATAAATTTTTAGTCAAATTGTAATAAAAGAATTTGAACCAACTTCGATTTTTTTGGATTTTGATGAGTTTTTTTGTTGGAGTAGTTAAATTTGAGTAAATTTAGATGAAATTTACTTCTATTTTTTTTGATTTCATATAAATTTTTAGTCAAATTGTAATAAAGGAATTTGAACCAACTTCGATTTTTTTGGATTTGGATAAATTTTTTTGTTGGAGGAGCTAAATTTGAGTGAATTTAGATGAAATTTACTTTTATTTTTTGGATTTTGTACAAATTTTTATTCAAATTGTAATAAAGGAATTTGAACCAACTTCGATTTTTTCGGATTTTGATGAGTTTTTTTGTTGGAGGAGTTAAATTTGAGTGAATTTAGTAGAAATTTATTTCTATTTTTTTTGATTTCATATAAATTTTTAGTCAAATTGTAATAAAGTACTTAGAAACCAACTTCGATTTTTTTGGATTTTGATGAATTTTTTTGTTGGAGGAGCTAAATTTGAGTGAATTTAGATGAAATTTACTTTTATTTTTTGGATTTTATATAAATTTTTAGTCAAATTGTAATAAAGTAATTTGAAACCAACTTCGATTTTTTTGTATTTTGATGAGTTTTTTTGTTGGAGTAGTTAAATTTGAGTGAATTTAGTAGAAATTTATTTCTATTTTTTTTTTATTTCATATAAATTTTTAGTCAAATTGTAATAAAGGAATTTGAACCAACTTCGATTTTTTTGGATTTGGATGAATTTTTTTGTTGGAGGAGCTAAATTTGAGTGAATTTAGATGAAATTTACTTTCATTTTTTTGGATTTTATATAAATTTTTAGTCAAATTGTAATAAAGGAATTTGAACCAACTTCGATTTTTTGGGATTTTGATAAGTTTTTTTGTTGGAGGAGTTAAATTTGAGTAAATTTAGATGAAATTTATTTCTATTTTTTTTTATTTCATATACATTTTTAGTCAAATTGTAATAAAGGAATTTGAACCAACTTCGATTTTTTTGGTTTTTGATGAGTTTTTTTGTTGGTGTAGTTAAATTTGAGTAAATTTAGATGAAATTTACTTCTATTTTTTTTATTACATATAAATTTTTAGTCAAATTGTAATAAAGGAATTTGAACCAACTTCGATTTTTTTGGATTTTGAGGAGTTTTTTTGTTGGAGTAGTTAAATTTGAGTAAATTTAGATGAAATTTACTTCTATTTTTTTGATTTCATATAAATTTTTAGTCAAATTGTAATAAAGGAATTTGAACCAACTTCGATTTTTTTGGATTTGGATAAATTTTTTTGTTGGAGGAGCTAAATTTGAGTGAATTTAGATGAAATTTAATTTTATTTCTTGGATTTTATATAAATTTTTAGTCAAATTGTAATAAAGTACTTAGAAACCAACTTCGATTTTTTTGGATTTTGATGAATTTTTTTGTTGCAGGAGCTAAATTTGAGTGAATTTAGATGAAATTTACTTTTATTTTTTTGGATTTCATATAAATTTTTAGTCAAATTGTAATAAAGGAATTTGAACCAACTTCGATTTTTTTGGATTTTGATGAGTTTTTTTGTTGGAGGAGTTAAATTTGAGTGAATTTAGTAGAAATTTATTTCTATTTTTTTTATTTCATATACATTTTTAGTCAAATTGCAATAAAGGAATTTGAACCAACTTCGATTTTTTTGGTTTTTGATGAGTTTATTTGTTGGAGGAGTTAAATTTGAGTGAATTTAGTAGAAATTTATTTCTATTTTTTTTGATTTCATATAAATTTTTAGTCAAATTGTAATAAAGTACTTAGAAACCAACTTCGATTTTTTTGGATTTTGATGAATTTTTTTGTTGGAGGAGCTAAATTTGAGTGAATTTAGATGAAATTTACTTTTATTTCTTTGGATTTTATATAAATTTTTAGTCAAATTGTAATAAAGGAATTTGAACCAACTTCGATTTTTTTGGATTTTGATAAATTTTTTTGTAGGAGGAGCTAAATTTGAGTGAATTTAGATGAAATTTACTTTTATTTTTTGGATTTTATATAAATTTTTAGTCAAATTGTAATAAAGTAATTTGAAACCAACTTCGATTTTTTTGGATTTGGATAAATTTTTTTGTAGGAGGAGCTAAATTTGAGTGAATTTAGATGAAATTTACTTTTATTTTTTGGATTTTATATAAATTTTTAGTCAAATTGTAATAAAGGAATTTGAACCAACTTCGATTTTTTTTTAATTTTGATGAATTTTTTTGTTGGAGGAGTTAAATTTGAGTGAATTTAGATGAAATATACTTCTATTTCTTTGATTTCATATAAATTTTTAGTCAAATTGTAATAAAGGAATTTGAACCAACTTCGATTTTTTTTTATTTTGATGAGTTTTTTTGTTGGAGTTAAATTTGAGTGAATTTAAATGAAATTTACTTTTATTTTTTTAGATTGTATATAAATTTTTAGTCAAATTGTAATAAAAGAATTTGAACCAACTTCGATTTTTTTGGATTTTGATGAGTTTTTTTGTTGGAGGAGTTAAATTTGAGTGAATTTAGTAGAAATTTATTTCTATTTTTTTTGATTTCATATAAATTTTTAGTCAAATTGTAATAAAGTACTTAGAAACCAACTTCGATTTTTTTGGATTTTGATGAATTTTTTTGTTGGAGGAGCTAAATTTGAGTGAATTTAGATGAAATTTACTTTTATTTTTTGGATTTTATATAAATTTTTAGTCAAATTGTAATAAATTAATTTGAAACCAACTTCGATTTTTTTGTATTTTGATGAGTTTTTTTGTTGGAGTAGTTAAATTTGAGTGAATTTAGTAGAAATTTATTTCTATTTTTTTTTTATTTCATATAAATTTTTAGTCAAATTGTAATAAAGGAATTTGAACCAACTTCGATTTTTTTGGATTTGGATGAATTTTTTTGTTGGAGGAGCTAAATTTGAGTGAATTTAGATGAAATTTACTTTCATTTTTTTGGATTTTATATAAATTTTTAGTCAAATTGTAATAAAGGAAGTTGAACCAACTTCGATTTTTTGGGATTTTGATAAGTTTTTTTGTTGGAGGAGTTAAATTTGAGTAAATTTAGATGAAATTTATTTCTATTTTTTTTTATTTCATATACATTTTTAGTCAAATTGTAATAAAGGAATTTGAACCAACTTCGATTTTTTTGGTTTTTGATGAGTTTTTTTGTTGGTGTAGTTAAATTTGAGTAAATTTAGATGAAATTTACTTCTATTTTTTTTATTACATATAAATTTTTAGTCAAATTGTAATAAAGGAATTTGAACCAACTTCGATTTTTTTGGATTTTGAGGAGTTTTTTTGTTGGAGTAGTTAAATTTGAGTAAATTTAGATGAAATTTACTTCTATTTTTTTTGATTTCATATAAATTTTTAGTCAAATTGTAATAAAGGAATTTGAACCAACTTCGATTTTTTTGGATTTGGATAAATTTTTTTGTTGGAGGAGCTAAATTTGAGTGAATTTAGATGAAATTTACTTTTATTTTTTGGATTTTGTACAAATTTTTATTCAAATTGTAATAAAGGAATTTGAACCAACTTCGATTTTTTTGGATTTTGATGATTTTGGTTGTTGGAGGAGTTAAATTTGATTGAATTTAGATGAAATTTACTTTCATTTTTTTGGATTTTAAATAAATTTTTAGTCAAATTGTAATAAAGTACATTGAGACCAACTTGGATTTTTTTGGATTTTGATGAATTTTTTTGTTGGAGGAGCTAAATTTGAGTGAATTTAGATGAAATTTACTTTTATTTTTTTGGATTTTATATAAATTTTTAGTCAAATTGTAATAAAGGAATTTGAACCAACTTCGATTTTTTTGGATTTTGATGAATTTTTTTGTTGGAGGAGCTAAATTTGAGTGAGTTTAGATGAAATTTACTTTTATTTTTTTGGATTTTATATAAATTTTTGGTCAAATAGTAATAAAGGAATTTGAACCAACTTCGATTTTTTTGGATTTTGATGATTTTGGATGTTGGAGGAGTTAAATTTGAGTAAATTTAGATGAAATTAACAGCTTTTTTTTGGATTTTATATAAATTTTTAGTCAAATTGTAATAAAGGGATTTGAAACAACTTCGATTTTTTTGGATTTTGATGAATTTTTTTGTTGGAGGAGCTAAATTTGAGTGAATTTAGATGAAATATACTTTTATTTTTTTGGATTTTATATAAATTTTTAGTCAAATGTAATAAAGTAATTTGAACCAACTTCGATTTTTTTGGATTTTGATGAGTTTTTTTGTTGGAGGAGCTAAACTTGAGTAAATTTAGATGAAATTTACTTCTATTTTTTTTATTTCATATAAATTTTTAGTCAAATTGTAATAAAGGAATTTGAACCAACTTCGATTTTTTTGGATTTTGATGAGTTTTTTTGTTGGAGGAGCTAAATTTGAGTGAATTTAGATGAAATTTACTTTTATTTTTTTGGATTGTATATAAATTTGTAGTCAAATTGTAATAAAGGTATTTGAACCAACTTCGATTTTTTTGGATTTTGATGAGTTTTTTTGTTGGAGTAGTTAAATTTGAGTAAATTTAGATGAAATTTACTTCTATTTTTTTTGATTTCATATAAATTTTTAGTCAAATTGTAATAAAGGAATTTGAACCAACTTCGATTTTTTTGGATTTTGATGAGTTTTTTTGTTGGAGGAGCTAAATTTGAGTGAATTTAGATGAAATTTACTTCTATTTTTTTTGATTTCATATAAATTTTTAGTCAAATTGTAATAAAGTACTTTGAAACCAACTTCGATTTTTTTGGATTTTGATGATTTTGGTTGTTGGAGGAGTTAAATTTGAGTAAATTTAGATGAAATTTACTTCTATTTTTTTGATTTCATATAAATTTTTTGTCAAATTGTAATAAAGGAATTTGAACCAACTTCGATTTTTTTGGATTTTGATGATTTTGGTTGTTGGAGGAGTTAAATTTGAGTAAATTTAGATGAAATTAACAGCTTTTTTTGGATTTTATATAAATTTTTAGTCAAATTGTAATAAAGGGATTTGAAACAACTTCGATTTTTTTGGATTTTGATGAATTTTTTTGTTGGAGGAGCTAAATTTGAGTGAATTTAGATGAAATATACTTTTATTTTTTTGGATTTTATATAAATTTTTAGTCAAATGTAATAAAGTAATTTGAACCAACTTCGATTTTTTTGGATTTTGATGAGTTTTTTTGTTGGAGGAGCTAAACTTGAGTAAATTTAGATGAAATTTACTTCTATTTTTTTTATTTCATATAAATTTTTAGTCAAATTGTAATAAAGGAATTTGAACCAACTTCGATTTTTTTGGATTTTGATGAGTTTTTTTGTTGGAGGAGCTAAATTTGAGTGAATTTAGATGAAATTTACTTTTATTTTTTTGGATTGTATATAAATTTGTAGTCAAATTGTAATAAAGGAATTTGAACCAACTTCGATTTTTTTGGATTTTGATGAGTTTTTTTGTTGGAGTAGTTAAATTTGAGTAAATTTAGATGAAATTTACTCCTATTTTTTTTATTACATATAAATTTTTAGTCAAATTGTAATAAAGGAATTTGAACCAACTTCGATTTTTTTGGATTTGGATAAATTTTTTTGTAGGAGGAGCTAAATTTCAGTGAATTAAGATGAAATTTACTTTTATTTTTTGGATTTTATATAAATTTTTAGTCAAATTGTAATAAAGGAATTTGAACCAGCTTCGATTTTTTTTGAATTTTGATGAATTTTTTTGTTGGAGGACTTAAATTTGAGTGAATTTAGATGAAATATACTTTTATTTTTTTGGATTTTATATAAATTTTTAGTCAAATGTAATAAAGTAATTTGAACCAACTTCGATTTTTTTGGATTTTGATGAGTTTTTTTGTTGGAGGAGCTAAACTTGAGTAAATTTAGAGGAAATTTACTTCTATTTTTTTTATTTCATATAAATTTTTAGTCAAATTGTAATAAAGGAATTTGAACCAACTTCGATTTTTTTGGATTTTGATGAGTTTTTTTGTTGGAGGAGCTAAATTTGAGTGAATTTAGATGAAATGTACTTTTATTTTTTTGGATTGTATATAAATTTGTAGTCAAATTGTAATAAAGGAATTTAAACCAACTTCGATTTTTTTGGATTTTGATGAGTTTTTTTGTTGGAGTAGTTAAATTTGAGTAAATTTAGATGAAATATACTTCTATTTTTTTTGATTTCATATAAATTTTTAGTCAAATTGTAATAAAGGAATTTGAACCAACTTCGATTTTTTTGGATTTTGATGAGTTTTTTTGTTGGAGTAGTTAAATTTGAGTAAATTTAGATGAAATTTACTTCTATTTTTTTGATTTCATATAAATTTTTAGTCAAATTGTAATAAAGGAATTTGAACCAACTTCGATTTTTTGGGATTTTGATAAGTTTTTTTGTTGGAGGAGTTAAATTTGAGTAAATTTAGATGAAATTTATTTCTATTTTTTTTTATTTCATATACATTTTTAGTCAAATTGTAATAAAGGAATTTGAACCAACTTCGATTTTTTTGGTTTTTGATGAGTTTTTTTGTTGGTGTAGTTAAATTTGAGTAAATTTAGATGAAATTTACTTCTATTTTTTTTATTACATATAAATTTTTAGTCAAATTGTAATAAAGGAATTTGAACCAACTTCGATTTTTTTGGATTTTGAGGAGTTTTTTTGTTGGAGTAGTTAAATTTGAGTAAATTTAGATGAAATTTACTTCTATTTTTTTTGATTTCATATAAATTTTTAGTCAAATTGTAATAAAGGAATTTGAACCAACTTCGATTTTTTTGGATTTGGATAAATTTTTTTGTTGGAGGAGCTAAATTTGAGTGAATTTAGATGAAATTTACTTTTATTTTTTGGATTTTGTACAAATTTTTATTCAAATTGTAATAAAGGAATTTGAACCAACTTCGATTTTTTTGGATTTTGATGATTTTGGTTGTTGGAGGAGTTAAATTTGATTGAATTTAGATGAAATTTACTTTCATTTTTTTGGATTTTAAATAAATTTTTAGTCAAATTGTAATAAAGTACATTGAGACCAACTTGGATTTTTTTGGATTTTGATGAATTTTTTTGTTGGAGGACCTAAATTTGTGTGAATTTAGATGAAATTTACTTTTATTTTTTTGGATTTTATATAAATTTTTAGTCAAATTGTAATAAAGGAATTTGAACCAACTTCGATTTTTTTGGATTTTGATGAATTTTTTTGTTGGAGGAGCTAAATTTGAGTGAGTTTAGATGAAATTTACTTTTATTTTTTTGGATTTTATATAAATTTTTGGTCAAATAGTAATAAAGGAATTTGAACCAACTTCGATTTTTTTGGATTTTGATGATTTTGGATGTTGGAGGAGTTAAATTTGAGTAAATTTAGATGAAATTAACAGCTTTTTTTTGGATTTTATATAAATTTTTAGTCAAATTGTAATAAAGGGATTTGAAACAACTTCGATTTTTTTGGATTTTGATGAATTTTTTTGTTGGAGGAGCTAAATTTGAGTGAATTTAGATGAAATATACTTTTATTTTTTTGGATTTTATATAAATTTTTAGTCAAATGTAATAAAGTAATTTGAACCAACTTCGATTTTTTTGGATTTTGATGAGTTTTTTTGTTGGAGGAGCTAAACTTGAGTAAATTTAGATGAAATTTACTTCTATTTTTTTTATTTCATATAAATTTTTAGTCAAATTGTAATAAAGGAATTTGAACCAACTTCGATTTTTTTGGATTTTGATGAGTTTTTTTGTTGGAGGAGCTAAATTTGAGTGAATTTAGATGAAATTTACTTTTATTTTTTTGGATTGTATATAAATTTGTAGTCAAATTGTAATAAAGGAATTTGAACCAACTTCGATTTTTTTGGATTTTGATGAGTTTTTTTGTTGGAGTAGTTAAATTTGAGTAAATTTAGATGAAATTTACTTCTATTTTTTTTGATTTCATATAAATTTTTAGTCAAATTGTAATAAAGGAATTTGAACCAACTTCGATTTTTTTGGTTTTTGATGAGTTTTTTTGTTGGAGGAGCTAAATTTGAGTGAATTTAGATGAAATTTACTTCTATTTTTTTTGATTTCATATAAATTTTTAGTCAAATTGTAATAAAGTACTTTGAAACCAACTTCGATTTTTTTGGATTTTGATGATTTTGGTTGTTGGAGGAGTTAAATTTGAGTAAATTTAGATGAAATTTACTTCTATTTTTTTGATTTCATATAAATTTTTAGTCAAATTGTAATAAAGGAATTTGAACCAACTTCGATTTTTTTGGATTTTGATGATTTTGGTTGTTGGAGGAGTTAAATTTGAGTAAATTTAGATGAAATTAACAGCTTTTTTTGGATTTTATATAAATTTTTAGTCAAATTGTAATAAAGGGATTTGAAACAACTTCGATTTTTTTGGATTTTGATGAATTTTTTTGTTGGAGGAGCTAAATTTGAGTGAATTTAGATGAAATATACTTTTATTTTTTTGGATTTTATATAAATTTTTAGTCAAATGTAATAAAGTAATTTGAACCAACTTCGATTTTTTTGGATTTTGATGAGTTTTTTTGTTGGAGGAGCTAAACTTGAGTAAATTTAGATGAAATTTACTTCTATTTTTTTTATTTCATATAAATTTTTAGTCAAATTGTAATAAAGGAATTTGAACCAACTTCGATTTTTTTGGATTTTGATGAGTTTTTTTGTTGGAGGAGCTAAATTTGAGTGAATTTAGATGAAATTTACTTTTATTTTTTTGGATTGTATATAAATTTGTAGTCAAATTGTAATAAAGGAATTTGAACCAACTTCGATTTTTTTGGATTTTGATGAGTTTTTTTGTTGGAGTAGTTAAATTTGAGTAAATTTAGATGAAATTTACTCCTATTTTTTTTATTACATATAAATTTTTAGTCAAATTGTAATAAAGGAATTTGAACCAACTTCGATTTTTTTGGATTTGGATAAATTTTTTTGTAGGAGGAGCTAAATTTCAGTGAATTAAGATGAAATTTACTTTTATTTTTTGGATTTTATATAAATTTTTAGTCAAATTGTAATAAAGGAATTTGAACCAGCTTCGATTTTTTTTGAATTTTGATGAATTTTTTTGTTGGAGGACTTAAATTTGAGTGAATTTAGATGAAATTTACTTCTATTTTTTTTGATTTCATATAAATTTTTAGTCAAATTGTAATAAAGGAATTTGAACCAACATCGATTTTGTTGGATTTTGATGAGTTTTTTTGTTGGAGTTAAATTTGACTGAATTTAGATGAAATTTTCTTGTATTTTTTTTTATTTCATATAAATTTTTAGTCAAATTGTAATAAAGTACTTTGAAACCAACTTCGATTTTTTTGGATTTTGATGATTTTGGTTGTTGGAGGAGTTAAATTTGAGTAAATTTAGATGAAATTTACTTCTATTTTTTTGATTTCATATAAATTTTTAGTCAAATTGTAATAAAGGAATTTGAACCAACTTCGATTTTTTTGGATTTTGATGATTTTGGTTGTTGGAGGAGTTAAATTTCAGTAAATTTAGATGAAATTAACAGCTTTTTTTGGATTTTATATAAATTTTTAGTCAAATTGTAATAAAGGGATTTAAAACAACTTCGATTTTTTTGGATTTTGATGAATTTTTTTGTTGGAGGAGCTAAATTTGAGTGAATTTAGATGAAATATACTTTTATTTTTTTGGATTTTATATAAATTTTTAGTCAAATGTAATAAAGTAATTTGAACCAACTTCGATTTTTTTGGATTTTGATGAGTTTTTTTGTTGGAGGAGCTAAACTTGAGTAAATTTAGATGAAATTTACTTCTATTTTTTTTATTTCATATAAATTTTTAGTCAAATTGTAATAAAGGAATTTGAACCAACTTCGATTTTTTTGGATTTTGATGAGTTTTTTTGTTGGAGGAGCAAAATTTGAGTGAATTTAGATGAAATTTACTTTTATTTTTTTGGATTGTATATAAATTTGTAGTCAAATTGTAATAAAGGAATTTGAACCAACTTCGATTTTTTTGGATTTTGATGAGTTTTTTTGTTGGAGTAGTTAAATTTGAGTAAATTTAGATGAAATTTACTTCTATTTTTTTTGATTTCATATAAATTTTTAGTCAAATTGTAATAAAGGAATTTGAACCAACTTCGATTTTTTTGGTTTTTGATGAGTTTTTTTGTTGGAGGAGCTAAATTTGAGTGAATTTAGATGAAATTTACTTCTATTTTTTTTGATTTCATATAAATTTTTAGTCAAATTGTAATAAAGTACTTTGAAACCAACTTCGATTTTTTTGGATTTTGATGATTTTGGTTGTTGGAGGAGTTAAATTTGAGTAAATTTAGATGAAATTTGCTTCTATTTTTTTGATTTCATATAAATTTTTAGTCAAATTGTAATAAAGGAATTTGAACCAACTTCGATTTTTTTGGATTTTGATGATTTTGGTTGTTGGAGGAGTTAAATTTGAGTAAATTTAGATGAAATTAACAGCTTTTTTTGGATTTTATATAAATTTTTAGTCAAATTGTAATAAAGGGATTTGAAACAACTTCGATTTTTTTGGAATTTGATGAATTTTTTTGTTGGAGGAGCTAAATTTGAGTGAATTTAGATGAAATATACTTTTATTTTTTTGGATTTTATATAAATTTTTAGTCAAATGTAATAAAGTAATTTGAACCAACTTCGATTTTTTTGGATTTTGATGAGTTTTTTTGTTGGAGGAGCTAAACTTGAGTAAATTTAGATGAAATTTACTTCTATTTTTTTTATTTCATATAAATTTTTAGTGAAATTGTAATAAAGGAATTTGAACCAACTTCGATTTTTTTGGATTTTGATGAGTTTTTTTGTTGGAGGAGCTAAATTTGAGTGAATTTAGATGAAATTTACTTTTATTTTTTTGGATTGTATATAAATTTGTAGTCAAATTGTAATAAAGGAATTTGAACCAACTTCGATTTTTTTGGATTTTGATGAGTTTTTTTGTTGGAGTAGTTAAATTTGAGTAAATTTAGATGAAATTTACTCCTATTTTTTTTATTACATATAAATTTTTAGTCAAATTGTAATAAAGGAATTTGAACCAACTTCGATTTTTTTGGATTTGGATAAATTTTTTTGTAGGAGGAGCTAAATTTCAGTGAATTAAGATGAAATTTACTTTTATTTTTTGGATTTTATATAAATTTTTAGTCAAATTGTAATAAAGGAATTTGAACCAGCTTCGATTTTTTTTGAATTTTGATGAATTTTTTTGTTGGAGGACTTAAATTTGAGTGAATTTAGATGAAATTTACTTCTATTTTTTTTGATTTCATATAAATTTTTAGTCAAATTGTAATAAAGGAATTTGAACCAACTTCGATTTTGTTGGATTTTGATGAGTTTTTTTGTTGGAGTTAAATTTGACTGAATTTAGATGAAATTTTCTTGTATTTTTTTTTATTTCATATAAATTTTTAGTCAAATTGTAATAAAGTACTTTGAAACCAACTTCGATTTTTTTGGATTTTGATGATTTTGGTTGTTGGAGGAGTTAAATTTGAGTAAATTTAGATGAAATTTACTTCTATTTTTTTGATTTCATATAAATTTTTAGTCAAATTGTAATAAAGGAATTTGAACCAACTTCGATTTTTTTGGATTTTGATGATTTTGGTTGTTGGAGGAGTTAAATTTGAGTAAATTTAGATGAAATTAACAGCTTTTTTTGGATTTTATATAAATTTTTAGTCAAATTGTAATAAAGGGATTTAAAACAACTTCGATTTTTTTGGATTTTGATGAATTTTTTTGTTGGAGGAGCTAAATTTGAGTGAATTTAGATGAAATATACTTTTATTTTTTTGGATTTTATATAAATTTTTAGTCAAATGTAATAAAGTAATTTGAACCAACTTCGATTTTTTTGGATTTTGATGAGTTTTTTTGTTGGAGGAGCTAAACTTGAGTAAATTTAGAGGAAATTTACTTCTATTTTTTTTATTTCATATAAATTTTTAGTCAAATTGTAATAAAGGAATTTGAACCAACTTCGATTTTTTTGGATTTTGATGAGTTTTTTTGTTGGAGGAGCTAAATTTGAGTGAATTTAGATGAAATGTACTTTTATTTTTTTGGATTGTATATAAATTTGTAGTCAAATTGTAATAAAGGAATTTAAACCAACTTCGATTTTTTTGGATTTTGATGAGTTTTTTTGTTGGAGTAGTTAAATTTGAGTAAATTTAGATGAAATATACTTCTATTTTTTTTGATTTCATATAAATTTTTAGTCAAATTGTAATAAAGGAATTTGAACCAACTTCGATTTTTTTGGATTTTGATGAGTTTTTTTGTTGGAGTAGTTAAATTTGAGTAAATTTAGATGAAATTTACTTCTATTTTTTTGATTTCATATAAATTTTTAGTCAAATTGTAATAAAGGAATTTGAACCAACTTCGATTTTTTGGGATTTTGATAAGTTTTTTTGTTGGAGGAGTTAAATTTGAGTAAATTTAGATGAAATTTATTTCTATTTTTTTTTATTTCATATACATTTTTAGTCAAATTGTAATAAAGGAATTTGAACCAACTTCGATTTTTTTGGTTTTTGATGAGTTTTTTTGTTGGTGTAGTTAAATTTGAGTAAATTTAGATGAAATTTACTTCTATTTTTTTTATTACATATAAATTTTTAGTCAAATTGTAATAAAGGAATTTGAACCAACTTCGATTTTTTTGGATTTTGAGGAGTTTTTTTGTTGGAGTAGTTAAATTTGAGTAAATTTAGATGAAATTTACTTCTATTTTTTTTGATTTCATATAAATTTTTAGTCAAATTGTAATAAAGGAATTTGAACCAACTTCGATTTTTTTGGATTTGGATAAATTTTTTTGTTGGAGGAGCTAAATTTGAGTGAATTTAGATGAAATTTACTTTTATTTTTTGGATTTTGTACAAATTTTTATTCAAATTGTAATAAAGGAATTTGAACCAACTTCGATTTTTTTGGATTTTGATGATTTTGGTTGTTGGAGGAGTTAAATTTGATTGAATTTAGATGAAATTTACTTTCATTTTTTTGGATTTTAAATAAATTTTTAGTCAAATTGTAATAAAGTACATTGAGACCAACTTGGATTTTTTTGGATTTTGATGAATTTTTTTGTTGGAGGACCTAAATTTGAGTGAATTTAGATGAAATTTACTTTTATTTTTTTGGATTTTATATAAATTTTTAGTCAAATTGTAATAAAGGAATTTGAACCAACTTCGATTTTTTTGGATTTTGATGAATTTTTTTGTTGGAGGAGCTAAATTTGAGTGAGTTTAGATGAAATTTACTTTTATTTTTTTGGATTTTATATAAATTTTTGGTCAAATAGTAATAAAGGAATTTGAACCAACTTCGATTTTTTTGGATTTTGATGATTTTGGATGTTGGAGGAGTTAAATTTGAGTAAATTTAGATGAAATTAACAGCTTTTTTTTGGATTTTATATAAATTTTTAGTCAAATTGTAATAAAGGGATTTGAAACAACTTCGATTTTTTTGGATTTTGATGATTTTTTTTGTTGGAGGAGCTAAATTTGAGTGAATTTAGATGAAATATACTTTTATTTTTTTGGATTTTATATAAATTTTTAGTCAAATGTAATAAAGTAATTTGAACCAACTTCGATTTTTTTGGATTTTGATGAGTTTTTTTGTTGGAGGAGCTAAACTTGAGTAAATTTAGATGAAATTTACTTCTATTTTTTTTATTTCATATAAATTTTTAGTCAAATTGTAATAAAGGAATTTGAACCAACTTCGATTTTGTTGGATTTTGATGAGTTTTTTTGTTGGAGTTAAATTTGACTGAATTTAGATGAAATTTTCTTGTATTTTTTTTTATTTCATATAAATTTTTAGTCAAATTGTAATAAAGTACTTTGAAACCAACTTCGATTTTTTTGGATTTTGATGATTTTGGTTGTTGGAGGAGTTAAATTTGAGTAAATTTAGATGAAATTTACTTCTATTTTTTTGATTTCATATAAATTTTTAGTCAAATTGTAATAAAGGAATTTGAACCAACTTCGATTTTTTTGGATTTTGATGATTTTGGTTGTTGGAGGAGTTAAATTTGAGTAAATTTAGATGAAATTAACAGCTTTTTTTGGATTTTATATAAATTTTTAGTCAAATTGTAATAAAGGGATTTAAAACAACTTCGATTTTTTTGGATTTTGATGAATTTTTTTGTTGGAGGAGCTAAATTTGAGTGAATTTAGATGAAATATACTTTTATTTTTTTGGATTTTATATAAATTTTTAGTCAAATGTAATAAAGTAATTTGAACCAACTTCGATTTTTTTGGATTTTGATGAGTTTTTTTGTTGGAGGAGCTAAACTTGAGTAAATTTAGAGGAAATTTACTTCTATTTTTTTTATTTCATATAAATTTTTAGTCAAATTGTAATAAAGGAATTTGAACCAACTTCGATTTTTTTGGATTTTGATGAGTTTTTTTGTTGGAGGAGCTAAATTTGAGTGAATTTAGATGAAATGTACTTTTATTTTTTTTGATTGTATATAAATTTGTAGTCAAATTGTAATAAAGGAATTTAAACCAACTTCGATTTTTTTGGATTTTGATGAGTTTTTTTGTTGGAGTAGTTAAATTTGAGTAAATTTAGATGAAATATACTTCTATTTTTTTTGATTTCATATAAATTTTTAGTCAAATTGTAATAAAGGAATTTGAACCAACTTCGATTTTTTTGGATTTTGATGAGTTTTTTTGTTGGAGTAGTTAAATTTGAGTAAATTTAGATGAAATTTACTTCTATTTTTTTGATTTCATATAAATTTTTAGTCAAATTGTAATAAAGGAATTTGAACCAACTTCGATTTTTTGGGATTTTGATAAGTTTTTTTGTTGGAGGAGTTAAATTTGAGTAAATTTAGATGAAATTTATTTCTATTTTTTTTTATTTCATATACATTTTTAGTCAAATTGTAATAAAGGAATTTGAACCAACTTCGATTTTTTTGGTTTTTGATGAGTTTTTTTGTTGGTGTAGTTAAATTTGAGTAAATTTAGATGAAATTTACTTCTATTTTTTTTATTACATATAAATTTTTAGTCAAATTGTAATAAAGGAATTTGAACCAACTTCGATTTTTTTGGATTTTGAGGAGTTTTTTTGTTGGAGTAGTTAAATTTGAGTAAATTTAGATGAAATTTACTTCTATTTTTTTTGATTTCATATAAATTTTTAGTCAAATTGTAATAAAGGAATTTGAACCAACTTCGATTTTTTTGGATTTGGATAAATTTTTTTGTTGGAGGAGCTAAATTTGAGTGAATTTAGATGAAATTTACTTTTATTTTTTGGATTTTGTACAAATTTTTATTCAAATTGTAATAAAGGAATTTGAACCAACTTCGATTTTTTTGGATTTTGATGATTTTGGTTGTTGGAGGAGTTAAATTTGATTGAATTTAGATGAAATTTACTTTCATTTTTTTGGATTTTAAATAAATTTTTAGTCAAATTGTAATAAAGTACATTGAGACCAACTTGGATTTTTTTGGATTTTGATGAATTTTTTTGTTGGAGGACCTAAATTTGAGTGAATTTAGATGAAATTTACTTTTATTTTTTTGGATTTTATATAAATTTTTAGTCAAATTGTAATAAAGGAATTTGAACCAACTTCGATTTTTTTGGATTTTGATGAATTTTTTTGTTGGAGGAGCTAAATTTGAGTGAGTTTAGATGAAATTTACTTTTATTTTTTTGGATTTTATATAAATTTTTGGTCAAATAGTAATAAAGGAATTTGAACCAACTTCGATTTTTATGGATTTTGATGATTTTGGATGTTGGAGGAATTAAATTTGAGTAAATTTAGATGAAATTAACAGCTTTTTTTTGGATTTTATATAAATTTTTAGTCAAATTGTAATAAAGGGATTTGAAACAACTTCGATTTTTTTGGATTTTGATGAATTTTTTTGTTGGAGGAGCTAAATTTGAGTGAATTTAGATGAAATATACTTTTATTTTTTTGGATTTTATATAAATTTTTAGTCAAATGTAATAAAGTAATTGGAACCAACTTCGATTTTTTTGGATTTTGATGAGTTTTTTTGTTGGAGGAGCTAAACTTGAGTAAATTTAGATGAAATTTACTTCTATTTTTTTTATTTCATATAAATTTTTAGTCAAATTGTAATAAAGGAATTTGAACCAACTTCGATTTTTTTGGATTTTGATGAGTTTTTTTGTTGGAGGAGCTAAATTTGAGTGAATTTAGATGAAATTTACTTTTATTTTTTTGGATTGTATATAAATTTGTAGTCAAATTGTAATAAAGGAATTTGAACCAACTTCGATTTTTTTGGATTTTGATGAGTTTTTTTGTTGGAGTAGTTAAATTTGAGTAAATTTAGATGAAATTTACTTCTATTTTTTTTGATTTCATATAAATTTTTAGTCAAATTGTAATAAAGAAATTTGAACCAACTTCGATTTTTTTGGTTTTTGATGAGTTTTTTTGTTGGAGGAGCTAAATTTGAGTGAATTTGGATGAAATTTACTTCTATTTTTTTTGATTTCATATAAATTTTTAGTCAAATTGTAATAAAGTACTTTGAAACCAACTTCGATTTTTTTGGATTTTGATGATTTTGGTTGTTGGAGGAGTTAAATTTGAGTAAATTTAGATGAAATTTACTTCTATTTTTTTGATTTCATATAAATTTTTAGTCAAATTGTAATAAAGGAATTTGAACCAACTTCGATTTTTTTGGATTTTGATGATTTTGGTTGTTGGAGGAGTTAAATTTGAGTAAATTTAGATGAAATTAACAGCTTTTTTTGGATTTTATATAAATTTTTAGTCAAATTGTAATAAAGGGATTTGAAACAACTTCGATTTTTTTGGATTTTGATGAATTTTTTTGTTGGAGGAGCTAAATTTGAGTGAATTTAGATGAAATATACTTTTATTTTTTTGGATTTTATATAAATTTTTAGTCAAATGTAATAAAGTAATTTGAACCAACTTCGATTTTTTTGGATTTTGATGAGTTTTTTTGTTGGAGGAGCTAAACTTGAGTAAATTTAGATGAAATTTACTTCTATTTTTTTTATTTCATATAAATTTTTAGTCAAATTGTAATAAAGGAATTTGAACCAACTTCGATTTTTTTGGATTTTGATGAGTTTTTTTGTTGGAGGAGCTAAATTTGAGTGAATTTAGATGAAATTTACTTTTATTTTTTTGGATTGTATATAAATTTGTAGTCAAATTGTAATAAAGGAATTTGAACCAACTTCGATTTTTTTGGATTTTGATGAGTTTTTTTGTTGGAGTAGTTAAATTTGAGTAAATTTAGATGAAATTTACTCCTATTTTTTTTATTACATATAAATTTTTAGTCAAATTGTAATAAAGGAATTTGAACCAACTTCGATTTTTTTGGATTTGGATAAATTTTTTTGTAGGAGGAGCTAAATTTCAGTGAATTAAGATGAAATTTACTTTTATTTTTTGGATTTTATATAAATTTTTAGTCAAATTGTAATAAAGGAATTTGAACCAGCTTCGATTTTTTTTGAATTTTGATGAATTTTTTTGTTGGAGGACTTAAATTTGAGTGAATTTAGATGAAATTTACTTCTATTTTTTTTGATTTCATATAAATTTTTAGTCAAATTGTAATAAAGGAATTTGAACCAACTTCGATTTTGTTGGATTTTGATGAGTTTTTTTGTTGGAGTTAAATTTGACTGAATTTAGATGAAATTTTCTTGTATTTTTTTTTATTTCATATAAATTTTTAGTCAAATTGTAATAAAGTACTTTGAAACCAACTTCGATTTTTTTGGATTTTGATGATTTTGGTTGTTGGAGGAGTTAAATTTGAGTAAATTTAGATGAAATTTACTTCTATTTTTTTGATTTCATATAAATTTTTAGTCAAATTGTAATAAAGGAATTTGAACCAACTTCGATTTTTTTGGATTTTGATGATTTTGGTTGTTGGAGGAGTTAAATTTGAGTAAATTTAGATGAAATTAACAGCTTTTTTTGGATTTTATATAAATTTTTAGTCAAATTGTAATAAAGGGATTTAAAACAACTTCGATTTTTTTGGATTTTGATGAATTTTTTTGTTGGAGGAGCTAAATTTGAGTGAATTTAGATGAAATATACTTTTATTTTTTTGGATTTTATATAAATTTTTAGTCAAATGTAATAAAGTAATTTGAACCAACTTCGATTTTTTTGGATTTTGATGAGTTTTTTTGTTGGAGGAGCTAAACTTGAGTAAATTTAGATGAAATTTACTTCTATTTTTTTTATTTCATATAAATTTTTAGTCAAATTGTAATAAAGGAATTTGAACCAACTTCGATTTTTTTGGATTTTGATGAGTTTTTTTGTTGGAGGAGCAAAATTTGAGTGAATTTAGATGAAATTTACTTTTATTTTTTTGGATTGTATATAAATTTGTAGTCAAATTGTAATAAAGGAATTTGAACCAACTTCGATTTTTTTGGATTTTGATGAGTTTTTTTGTTGGAGTAGTTAAATTTGAGTAAATTTAGATGAAATTTACTTCTATTTTTTTTGATTTCATATAAATTTTTAGTCAAATTGTAATAAAGGAATTTGAACCAACTTCGATTTTTTTGGTTTTTGATGAGTTTTTTTGTTGGAGGAGCTAAATTTGAGTGAATTTAGATGAAATTTACTTCTATTTTTTTTGATTTCATATAAATTTTTAGTCAAATTGTAATAAAGTACTTTGAAACCAACTTCGATTTTTTTGGATTTTGATGATTTTGGTTGTTGGAGGAGTTAAATTTGAGTAAATTTAGATGAAATTTGCTTCTATTTTTTTGATTTCATATAAATTTTTAGTCAAATTGTAATAAAGGAATTTGAACCAACTTCGATTTTTTTGGATTTTGATGATTTTGGTTGTTGGAGGAGTTAAATTTGAGTAAATTTAGATGAAATTAACAGCTTTTTTGGATTTTATATAAATTTTTAGTCAAATTGTAATAAAGGGATTTGAAACAACTTCGATTTTTTTGGAATTTGATGAATTTTTTTGTTGGAGGAGCTAAATTTGAGTGAATTTAGATGAAATATACTTTTATTTTTTTGGATTTTATATAAATTTTTAGTCAAATGTAATAAAGTAATTTGAACCAACTTCGATTTTTTTGGATTTTGATGAGTTTTTTTGTTGGAGGAGCTAAACTTGAGTAAATTTAGATGAAATTTACTTCTATTTTTTTTATTTCATATAAATTTTTAGTGAAATTGTAATAAAGGAATTTGAACCAACTTCGATTTTTTTGGATTTTGATGAGTTTTTTTGTTGGAGGAGCTAAATTTGAGTGAATTTAGATGAAATTTACTTTTATTTTTTTGGATTGTATATAAATTTGTAGTCAAATTGTAATAAAGGAATTTGAACAAACTTCGATTTTTTTGGATTTTGATGAGTTTTTTTGTTGGAGTAGTTAAATTTGAGTAAATTTAGATGAAATTTACTCCTATTTTTTTTATTACATATAAATTTTTAGTCAAATTGTAATAAAGGAATTTGAACCAACTTCGATTTTTTTGGATTTGGATAAATTTTTTTGTAGGAGGAGCTAAATTTCAGTGAATTAAGATGAAATTTACTTTTATTTTTTGGATTTTATATAAATTTTTAGTCAAATTGTAATAAAGGAATTTGAACCAGCTTCGATTTTTTTTGAATTTTGATGAATTTTTTTGTTGGAGGACTTAAATTTGAGTGAATTTAGATGAAATTTACTTCTATTTTTTTTGATTTCATATAAATTTTTAGTCAAATTGTAATAAAGGAATTTGAACCAACTTCGATTTTGTTGGATTTTGATGAGTTTTTTTGTTGGAGTTAAATTTGACTGAATTTAGATGAAATTTTCTTGTATTTTTTTTTATTTCATATAAATTTTTAGTCAAATTGTAATAAAGTACTTTGAAACCAACTTCGATTTTTTTGGATTTTGATGATTTCGGTTGTTGGAGGAGTTAAATTTGAGTAAATTTAGATGAAATTTACTTCTATTTTTTTGATTTCATATAAATTTTTAGTCAAATTGTAATAAAGGAATTTGAACCAACTTCGATTTTTTTTGATTTTGATGATTTTGGTTGTTGGAGGAGTTAAATTTGAGTAAATTTAGATGAAATTAACAGCTTTTTTTGGATTTTATATAAATTTTTAGTCAAATTGTAATAAAGGGATTTGAAACAACTTCGATTTTTTTGGATTTTGATGAATTTTTTTGTTGGAGGAGCTAAATTTGAGTGAATTTAGATGAAATATACTTTTATTTTTTTGGATTTTATATAAATTTTTAGTCAAATGTAATAAAGTAATTTGAACCAACTTCGATTTTTTTGGATTTTGATGAGTTTTTTTGTTGGAGGAGCTAAACTTGAGTAAATTTAGATGAAATTTACTTCTATTTTTTTTATTTCATATAAATTTTTAGTCAAATTGTAATAAAGGAATTTGAACCAACTTCGATTTTTTTGGATTTTGATGAGTTTTTTTGTTGGAGGAGCTAAATTTGAGTGAATTTAGATGAAATTTACTTTTATTTTTTTGGATTGTATATAAATTTGTAGTCAAATTGTAATAAAGGAATTTGAACCAACTTCGATTTTTTTGGATTTTGATGAGTTTTTTTGTTGGAGTAGTTAAATTTGAGTAAATTTAGATGAAATATACTTCTATTTTTTTTGATTTCATATAAATTTTTAGTCAAATTGTAATAAAGGAATTTGAACCAACTTCGATTTTTTTGGATTTTGAGGAGTTTTTTTGTTGGAGTAGTTAAATTTGAGTAAATTTAGATGAAATTTACTTCTATTTTTTTTGATTTCATATAAATTTTTAGTCAAATTGTAATAAAGGAATTTGAACCAACTTCGATTTTTTTGGATTTGGATAAATTTTTTTGTTGGAGGAGCTAAATTTGAGTGAATTTAGATGAAATTTACTTTTATTTTTTGGATTTTGTACAAATTTTTATTCAAATTGTAATAAAGGAATTTGAACCAACTTCGATTTTTTTGGATTTTGATGATTTTGGTTGTTGGAGGAGTTAAATTTGATTGAATTTAGATGAAATTTACTTTCATTTTTTTGGATTTTAAATAAATTTTTAGTCAAATTGTAATAAAGTACATTGAGACCAACTTGGATTTTTTTGGATTTTGATGAATTTTTTTGTTGGAGGACCTAAATTTGAGTGAATTTAGATGAAATTTACTTTTATTTTTTTGGATTTTATATAAATTTTTAGTCAAATTGTAATAAAGGAATTTGAACCAACTTCGATTTTTTTGGATTTTGATGAATTTTTTTGTTGGAGGAGCTAAATTTGAGTGAGTTTAGATGAAATTTACTTTTATTTTTTTGGATTTTATATAAATTTTTGGTCAAATAGTAATAAAGGAATTTGAACCAACTTCGATTTTTATGGATTTTGATGATTTTGGATGTTGGAGGAATTAAATTTGAGTAAATTTAGATGAAATTAACAGCTTTTTTTTGGATTTTATATAAATTTTTAGTCAAATTGTAATAAAGGGATTTGAAACAACTTCGATTTTTTTGGATTTTGATGAATTTTTTTGTTGGAGGAGCTAAATTTGAGTGAATTTAGATGAAATATACTTTTATTTTTTTGGATTTTATATAAATTTTTAGTCAAATGTAATAAAGTAATTTGAACCAACTTCGATTTTTTTGGATTTTGATGAGTTTTTTTGTTGGAGTAGTTAAATTTGAGTAAATTTAGATGAAATTTACTTCTATTTTTTTTGATTTCATATAAATTTTTAGTCAAATTGTAATAAAGAAATTTGAACCAACTTCGATTTTTTTGGTTTTTGATGAGTTTTTTTGTTGGAGGAGCTAAATTTGAGTGAATTTGGATGAAATTTACTTCTATTTTTTTTGATTTCATATAAATTTTTAGTCAAATTGTAATAAAGTACTTTGAAACCAACTTCGATTTTTTTGGATTTTGATGATTTTGGTTGTTGGAGGAGTTAAATTTGAGTAAATTTAGATGAAATTTACTTCTATTTTTTTGATTTCATATAAATTTTTAGTCAAATTGTAATAAAGGAATTTGAACCAACTTCGATTTTTTTGGATTTTGATGATTTTGGTTGTTGGAGGAGTTAAATTTGAGTAAATTTAGATGAAATTAACAGCTTTTTTTGGATTTTATATAAATTTTTAGTCAAATTGTAATAAAGGGATTTGAAACAACTTCGATTTTTTTGGATTTTGATGAATTTTTTTGTTGGAGGAGCTAAATTTGAGTGAATTTAGATGAAATATACTTTTATTTTTTTGGATTTTATATAAATTTTTAGTCAAATGTAATAAAGTAATTTGAACCAACTTCGATTTTTTTGGATTTTGATGAGTTTTTTTGTTGGAGGAGCTAAACTTGAGTAAATTTAGATGAAATTTACTTCTATTTTTTTTATTTCATATAAATTTTTAGTCAAATTGTAATAAAGGAATTTGAACCAACTTCGATTTTTTTGGATTTTGATGAGTTTTTTTGTTGGAGGAGCTAAATTTGAGTGAATTTAGATGAAATTTACTTTTATTTTTTTGGATTGTATATAAATTTGTAGTCAAATTGTAATAAAGGAATTTGAACCAACTTCGATTTTTTTGGATTTTGATGAGTTTTTTTGTTGGAGTAGTTAAATTTGAGTAAATTTAGATGAAATTTACTCCTATTTTTTTTATTACATATAAATTTTTAGTCAAATTGTAATAAAGGAATTTGAACCAACTTCGATTTTTTTGGATTTGGATAAATTTTTTTGTAGGAGGAGCTAAATTTCAGTGAATTAAGATGAAATTTACTTTTATTTTTTGGATTTTATATAAATTTTTAGTCAAATTGTAATAAAGGAATTTGAACCAGCTTCGATTTTTTTTGAATTTTGATGAATTTTTTTGTTGGAGGACTTAAATTTGAGTGAATTTAGATGAAATTTACTTCTATTTTTTTTGATTTCATATAAATTTTTAGTCAAATTGTAATAAAGGAATTTGAACCAACTTCGATTTTGTTGGATTTTGATGAGTTTTTTTGTTGGAGTTAAATTTGACTGAATTTAGATGAAATTTTCTTGTATTTTTTTTTATTTCATATAAATTTTTAGTCAAATTGTAATAAAGTACTTTGAAACCAACTTCGATTTTTTTGGATTTTGATGATTTTGGTTGTTGGAGGAGTTAAATTTGAGTAAATTTAGATGAAATTTACTTCTATTTTTTTGATTTCATATAAATTTTTAGTCAAATTGTAATAAAGGAATTTGAACCAACTTCGATTTTTTTGGATTTTGATGATTTTGGTTGTTGGAGGAGTTAAATTTGAGTAAATTTAGATGAAATTAACAGCTTTTTTTGGATTTTATATAAATTTTTAGTCAAATTGTAATAAAGGGATTTAAAACAACTTCGATTTTTTTGGATTTTGATGAATTTTTTTGTTGGAGGAGCTAAATTTGAGTGAATTTAGATGAAATATACTTTTATTTTTTTGGATTTTATATAAATTTTTAGTCAAATGTAATAAAGTAATTTGAACCAACTTCGATTTTTTTGGATTTTGATGAGTTTTTTTGTTGGAGGAGCTAAACTTGAGTAAATTTAGATGAAATTTACTTCTATTTTTTTTATTTCATATAAATTTTTAGTCAAATTGTAATAAAGGAATTTGAACCAACTTCGATTTTTTTGGATTTTGATGAGTTTTTTTGTTGGAGGAGCAAAATTTGAGTGAATTTAGATGAAATTTACTTTTATTTTTTTGGATTGTATATAAATTTGTAGTCAAATTGTAATAAAGGAATTTGAACCAACTTCGATTTTTTTGGATTTTGATGAGTTTTTTTGTTGGAGTAGTTAAATTTGAGTAAATTTAGATGAAATTTACTTCTATTTTTTTTGATTTCATATAAATTTTTAGTCAAATTGTAATAAAGGAATTTGAACCAACTTCGATTTTTTTGGTTTTTGATGAGTTTTTTTGTTGGAGGAGCTAAATTTGAGTGAATTTAGATGAAATTTACTTCTATTTTTTTTGATTTCATATAAATTTTTAGTCAAATTGTAATAAAGTACTTTGAAACCAACTTCGATTTTTTTGGATTTTGATGATTTTGGTTGTTGGAGGAGTTAAATTTGAGTAAATTTAGATGAAATTTGCTTCTATTTTTTTGATTTCATATAAATTTTTAGTCAAATTGTAATAAAGGAATTTGAACCAACTTCGATTTTTTTGGATTTTGATGATTTTGGTTGTTGGAGGAGTTAAATTTGAGTAAATTTAGATGAAATTAACAGCTTTTTTGGATTTTATATAAATTTTTAGTCAAATTGTAATAAAGGGATTTGAAACAACTTCGATTTTTTTGGAATTTGATGAATTTTTTTGTTGGAGGAGCTAAATTTGAGTGAATTTAGATGAAATATACTTTTATTTTTTTGGATTTTATATAAATTTTTAGTCAAATGTAATAAAGTAATTTGAACCAACTTCGATTTTTTTGGATTTTGATGAGTTTTTTTGTTGGAGGAGCTAAACTTGAGTAAATTTAGATGAAATTTACTTCTATTTTTTTTATTTCATATAAATTTTTAGTGAAATTGTAATAAAGGAATTTGAACCAACTTCGATTTTTTTGGATTTTGATGAGTTTTTTTGTTGGAGGAGCTAAATTTGAGTGAATTTAGATGAAATTTACTTTTATTTTTTTGGATTGTATATAAATTTGTAGTCAAATTGTAATAAAGGAATTTGAACAAACTTCGATTTTTTTGGATTTTGATGAGTTTTTTTGTTGGAGTAGTTAAATTTGAGTAAATTTAGATGAAATTTACTCCTATTTTTTTTATTACATATAAATTTTTAGTCAAATTGTAATAAAGGAATTTGAACCAACTTCGATTTTTTTGGATTTGGATAAATTTTTTTGTAGGAGGAGCTAAATTTCAGTGAATTAAGATGAAATTTACTTTTATTTTTTGGATTTTATATAAATTTTTAGTCAAATTGTAATAAAGGAATTTGAACCAGCTTCGATTTTTTTTGAATTTTGATGAATTTTTTTGTTGGAGGACTTAAATTTGAGTGAATTTAGATGAAATTTACTTCTATTTTTTTTGATTTCATATAAATTTTTAGTCAAATTGTAATAAAGGAATTTGAACCAACTTCGATTTTGTTGGATTTTGATGAGTTTTTTTGTTGGAGTTAAATTTGACTGAATTTAGATGAAATTTTCTTGTATTTTTTTTTATTTCATATAAATTTTTAGTCAAATTGTAATAAAGTACTTTGAAACCAACTTCGATTTTTTTGGATTTTGATGATTTCGGTTGTTGGAGGAGTTAAATTTGAGTAAATTTAGATGAAATTTACTTCTATTTTTTTGATTTCATATAAATTTTTAGTCAAATTGTAATAAAGGAATTTGAACCAACTTCGATTTTTTTTGATTTTGATGATTTTGGTTGTTGGAGGAGTTAAATTTGAGTAAATTTAGATGAAATTAACAGCTTTTTTTGGATTTTATATAAATTTTTAGTCAAATTGTAATAAAGGGATTTGAAACAACTTCGATTTTTTTGGATTTTGATGAATTTTTTTGTTGGAGGAGCTAAATTTGAGTGAATTTAGATGAAATATACTTTTATTTTTTTGGATTTTATATAAATTTTTAGTCAAATGTAATAAAGTAATTTGAACCAACTTCGATTTTTTTGGATTTTGATGAGTTTTTTTGTTGGAGGAGCTAAACTTGAGTAAATTTAGATGAAATTTACTTCTATTTTTTTTATTTCATATAAATTTTTAGTCAAATTGTAATAAAGGAATTTGAACCAACTTCGATTTTTTTGGATTTTGATGAGTTTTTTTGTTGGAGGAGCTAAATTTGAGTGAATTTAGATGAAATTTACTTTTATTTTTTTGGATTGTATATAAATTTGTAGTCAAATTGTAATAAAGGAATTTGAACCAACTTCGATTTTTTTGGATTTTGATGAGTTTTTTTGTTGGAGTAGTTAAATTTGAGTAAATTTAGATGAAATATACTTCTATTTTTTTTGATTTCATATAAATTTTTAGTCAAATTGTAATAAAGGTATTTGAACCAACTTCGATTTTTTTGGATTTGGATAAATTTTTTTGTTGGAGGAGCTAAATTTGAGTGAATTTAGATGAAATTTACTTTTATTTTTTGGATTTTATATAAATTTTTAGTCAAATTGTAATAAAGGAATTTGAACCAACATCGATTTTTTCGGATTTTGATGAGTTTTTTTGTTGGAGGAGTTAAATTTGAGTGAATTTAGTAGAAATTTATTTCTATTTTTTTTGATTTCATATAAATTTTTAGTCAAATTGTAATAAAGTACTTAGAAACCAACTTCGATTTTTTTGGATTTTGATGAATTTTTTTGTTGGAGGAGCTAAATTTGAGTGAATTTAGATGAAATTTACTTTTATTTTTTTATTTCATATAAATTTTTAGCCAAATTGTAATAAAGGAATTTGAACCAACTTCGATTTTTTTGGATTTTGATGAGTTTTTTTGTTGGAGGAGTTAAATTTGAGTGAATTTAGTAGAAAATTATTTCTATTTTTTTTTTATTTCATATACATTTTTAGTCAAATTGTAATAAAGGAATTTGAACCAACTTCGATTTTTTTGGATTTTGATGAATTTTTTTGTTGGAGGAGCTAAATTTGAGTGAATTTAGATGAAATTTACTTTTATTTTTTTGGATTGTATATAAATTTGTAGTCAAATTGTAATAAAGGAATTTGAACCAACTTCGATTTTTTTGGATTTTGATGAGTTTTTTTGTTGGAGTAGTTAAATTTGAGTAAATTTAGATGAAATTTACTCCTATTTTTTTTATTACATATAAATTTTTAGTCAAATTGTAATAAAGGAATTTGAACCAACTTCGATTTTTTTGGATTTGGATAAATTTTTTTGTAGGAGGAGCTAAATTTCAGTGAATTAAGATGAAATTTACTTTTATTTTTTGGATTTTATATAAATTTTTAGTCAAATTGTAATAAAGGAATTTGAACCAGCTTCGATTTTTTTTGAATTTTGATGAATTTTTTTGTTGGAGGACTTAAATTTGAGTGAATTTAGATGAAATTTACTTCTATTTTTTTTGATTTCATATAAATTTTTAGTCAAATTGTAATAAAGGAATTTGAACCAACTTCGATTTTGTTGGATTTTGATGAGTTTTTTTGTTGGAGTTAAATTTGACTGAATTTAGATGAAATTTTCTTGTATTTGTTTTTATTTCATATAAATTTTTAGTCAAATTGTAATAAAGTACTTTGAAACCAACTTCGATTTTTTTGGATTTTGATGATTTTGGTTGTTGGAGGAGTTAAATTTGAGTAAATTTAGATGAAATTTACTTCTATTTTTTTGATTTCATATAAATTTTTAGTCAAATTGTAATAAAGGAATTTGAACCAACTTCGATTTTTTTGGATTTTGATGATTTTGGTTGTTGGAGGAGTTAAATTTGAGTAAATTTAGATGAAATTAACAGCTTTTTTTGGATTTTATATAAATTTTTAGTCAAATTGTAATAAAGGGATTTGAAACAACTTCGATTTTTTTGGATTTTGATGAATTTTTTTGTTGGAGGAGCTAAATTTGAGTGAATTTAGATGAAATATACTTTTATTTTTTTGGATTTTATATAAATTTTTAGTCAAATGTAATAAAGTAATTTGAACCAACTTCGATTTTTTTGGATTTTGATGAGTTTTTTTGTTGGAGGAGCTAAACTTGAGTAAATTTAGATGAAATTTACTTCTATTTTTTTTATTTCATATAAATTTTTAGTCAAATTGTAATAAAGGAATTTGAACCAATTTCGATTTTTTTGGATTTTGATGAGTTTTTTTGTTGGAGGAGCTAAATTTGAGTGAATTTAGATGAAATTTACTTTTATTTTTTTGGATTGTATATAAATTTGTAGTCAAATTGTAATAAAGGAATTTGAACCAACTTCGATTTTTTTGGATTTTGATGAGTTTTTTTGTTGGAGTAGTTAAATTTGAGTAAATTTAGATGAAATATACTTCTATTTTTTTTGATTTCATATAAATTTTTAGTCAAATTGTAATAAAGGTATTTGAACCAACTTCGATTTTTTTGGATTTGGATAAATTTTTTTGTTGGAGGAGCTAAATTTGAGTGAATTTAGATGAAATTTACTTTTATTTTTTGGATTTTATATAAATTTTTAGTCAAATTGTAATAAAGGAATTTGAACCAACTTCGATTTTTTCGGATTTTGATGAGTTTTTTTGTTGGAGGAGTTAAATTTGAGTGAATTTAGTAGAAATTTATTTCTATTTTTTTTGATTTCATATAAATTTTTAGTCAAATTGTAATAAAGTACTTAGAAACCAACTTCGATTTTTTTGGATTTTGATGAACTTTTTTGTTGGAGGAGCTAAATTTGAGTGAATTTAGATGAAATTTACTTTTATTTTTTTATTTCATATAAATTTTTAGCCAAATTGTAATAAAGGAATTTGAACCAACTTCGATTTTTTTGGATTTTGATGAGTTTTTTTGTTGGAGGAGTTAAATTTGAGTGAATTTAGTAGAAAATTATTTCTATTTTTTTTTTATTTCATATACATTTTTAGTCAAATTGTAATAAAGGAATTTGAACCAACTTCGATTTTTTTGGATTTTGATGAATTTTTTTGTTGGAGGAGCTAAATTTGAGTGAATTTAGATGAAATTTACTTTTATTTTTTGGATTTTATATAAATTTTTAGTCAAATTGTAATAAAGGAATTTGAACCAACTTCGATTTTTTTTTAATTTTGATGAATTTTTTTGTTGGAGGAGTTAAATTTGAGTGAATTTAGATGAAATATACTTCTATTTCTTTGATTTCATATAAATTTTTAGTCAAATTGTAATAAAGGAATTTGAACCAACTTCGATTTTTTTGGATTTTGATGAGTTTTTTTGTTGGAGTTAAATTTGAGTGAATTTAGATGAAATTTTCTTCTATTTTTTTTTATTTCATATAAATTTTTAGTCAAATTGTAATAAAGTACTTTGAAACCAACTTCGATTTTTTTGGATTTTGATGATTTTGGTTGTTGGAGGAGTTAAATTTGAGTAAATTTAGATGAAATTAACACCTTTTTTTTGGATTTTATATAAATTTTAAGTCAAATTGTAATAAAGGGATTTGAAACAACTTCGATTTTTTTTGGATTTTGATGAATTTTTTTGTAGAAGGAGCTAAATTTGATTGAATTTAGATGAAATTTACTTTCATTTTTTTGGATTTTATATAAATTTTTAGTCAAATTGTAATAAAGGAATTTGAACCAACTTCGATTTTTTTGGATTTTGATGAATTTTTTTGTTGGAGGAGCTAAATTTGAGTGAATTTAGATGAAATTTACTTTCATTTTTTTGGATTGTATATAAATTTTTAGTCAAATTGTAATAAAGGAATTTGAACCAACTTCGATTTTTTTGGATTTTGATGAGTTTTTTTGTTGGAGGAGTTAAATTTGAGTGAATTTAGTAGAAATTTATTTCTATTTTTTTTTTAATTCATATAAATTTTTAGTCAAATGTAATAAAGTAATTTGAACCAACTTCGATTTTTTTGGATTTTGATGAGTTTTTTTGTTGGAGGAGCTAAACTTGAGTAAATTTAGAGGAAATTTACTTCTATTTTTTTTATTTCATATAAATTTTTAGTCAAATTGTAATAAAGGAATTTGAACCAACTTCGATTTTTTTGGATTTTGATGAGTTTTTTTGTTGGAGGAGCTAAATTTGAGTGAATTTAGATGAAATGTACTTTTATTTTTTTGGATTGTATATAAATTTGTAGTCAAATTGTAATAAAGGAATTTAAACCAACTTCGATTTTTTTGGATTTTGATGAGTTTTTTTGTTGGAGTAGTTAAATTTGAGTAAATTTAGATGAAATATACTTCTATTTTTTTGATTTCATATAAATTTTTAGTCAAATTGTAATAAAGGAATTTGAACCAACTTCGATTTTTTTGGATTTTGATGAGTTTTTTTGTTGGAGTAGTTAAATTTGAGTAAATTTAGATGAAATTTACTTCTATTTTTTTGATTTCATATAAATTTTTAGTCAAATTGTAATAAAGGAATTTGAACCAACTTCGATTTTTTGGGATTTTGATAAGTTTTTTTGTTGGAGGAGTTAAATTTGAGTAAATTTAGATGAAATTTATTTCTATTTTTTTTTATTTCATATACATTTTTAGTCAAATTGTAATAAAGGAATTTGAACCAACTTCGATTTTTTTGGTTTTTGATGAGTTTTTTTGTTGGTGTAGTTAAATTTGAGTAAATTTAGATGAAATTTACTTCTATTTTTTTTATTACATATAAATTTTTAGTCAAATTGTAATAAAGGAATTTGAACCAACTTCGATTTTTTTGGATTTTGAGGAGTTTTTTTGTTGGAGTAGTTAAATTTGAGTAAATTTAGATGAAATTTACTTCTATTTTTTTTGATTTCATATAAATTTTTAGTCAAATTGTAATAAAGGAATTTGAACCAACTTCGATTTTTTTGGATTTGGATAAATTTTTTTGTTGGAGGAGCTAAATTTGAGTGAATTTAGATGAAATTTACTTTTATTTTTTGGATTTTGTACAAATTTTTATTCAAATTGTAATAAAGGAATTTGAACCAACTTCGATTTTTTTGGATTTTGATGATTTTGGTTGTTGGAGGAGTTAAATTTGATTGAATTTAGATGAAATTTACTTTCATTTTTTTGGATTTTAAATAAATTTTTAGTCAAATTGTAATAAAGTACATTGAGACCAACTTGGATTTTTTTGGATTTTGATGAATTTTTTTGTTGGAGGACCTAAATTTGAGTGAATTTAGATGAAATTTACTTTTATTTTTTTGGATTTTATATAAATTTTTAGTCAAATTGTAATAAAGGAATTTGAACCAACTTCGATTTTTTTGGATTTTGATGAATTTTTTTGTTGGAGGAGCTAAATTTGAGTGAGTTTAGATGAAATTTACTTTTATTTTTTTGGATTTTATATAAATTTTTGGTCAAATAGTAATAAAGGAATTTGAACCAACTTCGATTTTTATGGATTTTGATGATTTTGGATGTTGGAGGAATTAAATTTGAGTAAATTTAGATGAAATTAACAGCTTTTTTTTGGATTTTATATAAATTTTTAGTCAAATTGTAATAAAGGGATTTGAAACAACTTCGATTTTTTTGGATTTTGATGAATTTTTTTGTTGGAGGAGCTAAATTTGAGTGAATTTAGATGAAATATACTTTTATTTTTTTGGATTTTATATAAATTTTTAGTCAAATGTAATAAAGTAATTTGAACCAACTTCGATTTTTTTGGATTTTGATGAGTTTTTTTGTTGGAGGAGCTAAACTTGAGTAAATTTAGATGAAATTTACTTCTATTTTTTTTATTTCATATAAATTTTTAGTCAAATTGTAATAAAGGAATTTGAACCAACTTCGATTTTTTTGGATTTTGATGAGTTTTTTTGTTGGAGGAGCTAAATTTGAGTGAATTTAGATGAAATTTACTTTTATTTTTTTGGATTGTATATAAATTTGTAGTCAAATTGTAATAAAGGAATTTGAACCAACTTCGATTTTTTTGGATTTTGATGAGTTTTTTTGTTGGAGTAGTTAAATTTGAGTAAATTTAGATGAAATTTACTTCTATTTTTTTTGATTTCATATAAATTTTTAGTCAAATTGTAATAAAGAAATTTGAACCAACTTCGATTTTTTTGGTTTTTGATGAGTTTTTTTGTTGGAGGAGCTAAATTTGAGTGAATTTGGATGAAATTTACTTCTATTTTTTTTGATTTCATATAAATTTTTAGTCAAATTGTAATAAAGTACTTTGAAACCAACTTCGATTTTTTTGGATTTTGATGATTTTGGTTGTTGGAGGAGTTAAATTTGAGTAAATTTAGATGAAATTTACTTCTATTTTTTTGATTTCATATAAATTTTTAGTCAAATTGTAATAAAGGAATTTGAACCAACTTCGATTTTTTTGGATTTTGATGATTTTGGTTGTTGGAGGAGTTAAATTTGAGTAAATTTAGATGAAATTAACAGCTTTTTTTGGATTTTATATAAATTTTTAGTCAAATTGTAATAAAGGATTTGAAACAACTTCGATTTTTTTGGATTTTGATGAATTTTTTTGTTGGAGGAGCTAAATTTGAGTGAATTTAGATGAAATATACTTTTATTTTTTTGGATTTTATATAAATTTTTAGTCAAATGTAATAAAGTAATTTGAACCAACTTCGATTTTTTTGGATTTTGATGAGTTTTTTTGTTGGAGGAGCTAAACTTGAGTAAATTTAGATGAAATTTACTTCTATTTTTTTTATTTCATATAAATTTTTAGTCAAATTGTAATAAAGGAATTTGAACCAACTTCGATTTTTTTGGATTTTGATGAGTTTTTTTGTTGGAGGAGCTAAATTTGAGTGAATTTAGATGAAATTTACTTTTATTTTTTTGGATTGTATATAAATTTGTAGTCAAATTGTAATAAAGGAATTTGAACCAACTTCGATTTTTTTGGATTTTGATGAGTTTTTTTGTTGGAGTAGTTAAATTTGAGTAAATTTAGATGAAATTTACTCCTATTTTTTTTATTACATATAAATTTTTAGTCAAATTGTAATAAAGGAATTTGAACCAACTTCGATTTTTTTGGATTTGGATAAATTTTTTTGTAGGAGGAGCTAAATTTCAGTGAATTAAGATGAAATTTACTTTTATTTTTTGGATTTTATATAAATTTTTAGTCAAATTGTAATAAAGGAATTTGAACCAGCTTCGATTTTTTTTGAATTTTGATGAATTTTTTTGTTGGAGGACTTAAATTTGAGTGAATTTAGATGAAATTTACTTCTATTTTTTTTGATTTCATATAAATTTTTAGTCAAATTGTAATAAAGGAATTTGAACCAACTTCGATTTTGTTGGATTTTGATGAGTTTTTTTGTTGGAGTTAAATTTGACTGAATTTAGATGAAATTTTCTTGTATTTTTTTTTATTTCATATAAATTTTTAGTCAAATTGTAATAAAGTACTTTGAAACCAACTTCGATTTTTTTGGATTTTGATGATTTTGGTTGTTGGAGGAGTTAAATTTGAGTAAATTTAGATGAAATTTACTTCTATTTTTTTGATTTCATATAAATTTTTAGTCAAATTGTAATAAAGGAATTTGAACCAACTTCGATTTTTTTGGATTTTGATGATTTTGGTTGTTGGAGGAGTTAAATTTGAGTAAATTTAGATGAAATTAACAGCTTTTTTTGGATTTTATATAAATTTTTAGTCAAATTGTAATAAAGGGATTTAAAACAACTTCGATTTTTTTGGATTTTGATGAATTTTTTTGTTGGAGGAGCTAAATTTGAGTGAATTTAGATGAAATATACTTTTATTTTTTTGGATTTTATATAAATTTTTAGTCAAATGTAATAAAGTAATTTGAACCAACTTCGATTTTTTTGGATTTTGATGAGTTTTTTTGTTGGAGGAGCTAAACTTGAGTAAATTTAGATGAAATTTACTTCTATTTTTTTTATTTCATATAAATTTTTAGTCAAATTGTAATAAAGGAATTTGAACCAACTTCGATTTTTTTGGATTTTGATGAGTTTTTTTGTTGGAGGAGCAAAATTTGAGTGAATTTAGATGAAATTTACTTTTATTTTTTTGGATTGTATATAAATTTGTAGTCAAATTGTAATAAAGGAATTTGAACCAACTTCGATTTTTTTGGATTTTGATGAGTTTTTTTGTTGGAGTAGTTAAATTTGAGTAAATTTAGATGAAATTTACTTCTATTTTTTTTGATTTCATATAAATTTTTAGTCAAATTGTAATAAAGGAATTTGAACCAACTTCGATTTTTTTGGTTTTTGATGAGTTTTTTTGTTGGAGGAGCTAAATTTGAGTGAATTTAGATGAAATTTACTTCTATTTTTTTTGATTTCATATAAATTTTTAGTCAAATTGTAATAAAGTACTTTGAAACCAACTTCGATTTTTTTGGATTTTGATGATTTTGGTTGTTGGAGGAGTTAAATTTGAGTAAATTTAGATGAAATTTGCTTCTATTTTTTTGATTTCATATAAATTTTTAGTCAAATTGTAATAAAGGAATTTGAACCAACTTCGATTTTTTTGGATTTTGATGATTTTGGTTGTTGGAGGAGTTAAATTTGAGTAAATTTAGATGAAATTAACAGCTTTTTTGGATTTTATATAAATTTTTAGTCAAATTGTAATAAAGGGATTTGAAACAACTTCGATTTTTTTGGAATTTGATGAATTTTTTTGTTGGAGGAGCTAAATTTGAGTGAATTTAGATGAAATATACTTTTATTTTTTTGGATTTTATATAAATTTTTAGTCAAATGTAATAAAGTAATTTGAACCAACTTCGATTTTTTTGGATTTTGATGAGTTTTTTTGTTGGAGGAGCTAAACTTGAGTAAATTTAGATGAAATTTACTTCTATTTTTTTTATTTCATATAAATTTTTAGTGAAATTGTAATAAAGGAATTTGAACCAACTTCGATTTTTTTGGATTTTGATGAGTTTTTTTGTTGGAGGAGCTAAATTTGAGTGAATTTAGATGAAATTTACTTTTATTTTTTTGGATTGTATATAAATTTGTAGTCAAATTGTAATAAAGGAATTTGAACAAACTTCGATTTTTTTGGATTTTGATGAGTTTTTTTGTTGGAGTAGTTAAATTTGAGTAAATTTAGATGAAATTTACTCCTATTTTTTTTATTACATATAAATTTTTAGTCAAATTGTAATAAAGGAATTTGAACCAACTTCGATTTTTTTGGATTTGGATAAATTTTTTTGTAGGAGGAGCTAAATTTCAGTGAATTAAGATGAAATTTACTTTTATTTTTTGGATTTTATATAAATTTTTAGTCAAATTGTAATAAAGGAATTTGAACCAGCTTCGATTTTTTTTGAATTTTGATGAATTTTTTTGTTGGAGGACTTAAATTTGAGTGAATTTAGATGAAATTTACTTCTATTTTTTTTGATTTCATATAAATTTTTAGTCAAATTGTAATAAAGGAATTTGAACCAACTTCGATTTTGTTGGATTTTGATGAGTTTTTTTGTTGGAGTTAAATTTGACTGAATTTAGATGAAATTTTCTTGTATTTTTTTTTATTTCATATAAATTTTTAGTCAAATTGTAATAAAGTACTTTGAAACCAACTTCGATTTTTTTGGATTTTGATGATTTCGGTTGTTGGAGGAGTTAAATTTGAGTAAATTTAGATGAAATTTACTTCTATTTTTTTGATTTCATATAAATTTTTAGTCAAATTGTAATAAAGGAATTTGAACCAACTTCGATTTTTTTTGATTTTGATGATTTTGGTTGTTGGAGGAGTTAAATTTGAGTAAATTTAGATGAAATTAACAGCTTTTTTTGGATTTTATATAAATTTTTAGTCAAATTGTAATAAAGGGATTTGAAACAACTTCGATTTTTTTGGATTTTGATGAATTTTTTTGTTGGAGGAGCTAAATTTGAGTGAATTTAGATGAAATATACTTTTATTTTTTTGGATTTTATATAAATTTTTAGTCAAATGTAATAAAGTAATTTGAACCAACTTCGATTTTTTTGGATTTTGATGAGTTTTTTTGTTGGAGGAGCTAAACTTGAGTAAATTTAGATGAAATTTACTTCTATTTTTTTTATTTCATATAAATTTTTAGTCAAATTGTAATAAAGGAATTTGAACCAACTTCGATTTTTTTGGATTTTGATGAGTTTTTTTGTTGGAGGAGCTAAATTTGAGTGAATTTAGATGAAATTTACTTTTATTTTTTTGGATTGTATATAAATTTGTAGTCAAATTGTAATAAAGGAATTTGAACCAACTTCGATTTTTTTGGATTTTGATGAGTTTTTTTGTTGGAGTAGTTAAATTTGAGTAAATTTAGATGAAATATACTTCTATTTTTTTTGATTTCATATAAATTTTTAGTCAAATTGTAATAAAGGTATTTGAACCAACTTCGATTTTTTTGGATTTGGATAAATTTTTTTGTTGGAGGAGCTAAATTTGAGTGAATTTAGATGAAATTTACTTTTATTTTTTGGATTTTATATAAATTTTTAGTCAAATTGTAATAAAGGAATTTGAACCAACATCGATTTTTTCGGATTTTGATGAGTTTTTTTGTTGGAGGAGTTAAATTTGAGTGAATTTAGTAGAAATTTATTTCTATTTTTTTTGATTTCATATAAATTTTTAGTCAAATTGTAATAAAGTACTTAGAAACCAACTTCGATTTTTTTGGATTTTGATGAATTTTTTTGTTGGAGGAGCTAAATTTGAGTGAATTTAGATGAAATTTACTTTTATTTTTTTATTTCATATAAATTTTTAGCCAAATTGTAATAAAGGAATTTGAACCAACTTCGATTTTTTTGGATTTTGATGAGTTTTTTTGTTGGAGGAGTTAAATTTGAGTGAATTTAGTAGAAAATTATTTCTATTTTTTTTTTATTTCATATACATTTTTAGTCAAATTGTAATAAAGGAATTTGAACCAACTTCGATTTTTTTGGATTTTGATGAATTTTTTTGTTGGAGGAGCTAAATTTGAGTGAATTTAGATGAAATTTACTTTTATTTTTTTGGATTGTATATAAATTTGTAGTCAAATTGTAATAAAGGAATTTGAACCAACTTCGATTTTTTTGGATTTTGATGAGTTTTTTTGTTGGAGTAGTTAAATTTGAGTAAATTTAGATGAAATTTACTCCTATTTTTTTTATTACATATAAATTTTTAGTCAAATTGTAATAAAGGAATTTGAACCAACTTCGATTTTTTTGGATTTGGATAAATTTTTTTGTAGGAGGAGCTAAATTTCAGTGAATTAAGATGAAATTTACTTTTATTTTTTGGATTTTATATAAATTTTTAGTCAAATTGTAATAAAGGAATTTGAACCAGCTTCGATTTTTTTTGAATTTTGATGAATTTTTTTGTTGGAGGACTTAAATTTGAGTGAATTTAGATGAAATTTACTTCTATTTTTTTTGATTTCATATAAATTTTTAGTCAAATTGTAATAAAGGAATTTGAACCAACTTCGATTTTGTTGGATTTTGATGAGTTTTTTTGTTGGAGTTAAATTTGACTGAATTTAGATGAAATTTTCTTGTATTTGTTTTTATTTCATATAAATTTTTAGTCAAATTGTAATAAAGTACTTTGAAACCAACTTCGATTTTTTTGGATTTTGATGATTTTGGTTGTTGGAGGAGTTAAATTTGAGTAAATTTAGATGAAATTTACTTCTATTTTTTTGATTTCATATAAATTTTTAGTCAAATTGTAATAAAGGAATTTGAACCAACTTCGATTTTTTTGGATTTTGATGATTTTGGTTGTTGGAGGAGTTAAATTTGAGTAAATTTAGATGAAATTAACAGCTTTTTTTGGATTTTATATAAATTTTTAGTCAAATTGTAATAAAGGGATTTGAAACAACTTCGATTTTTTTGGATTTTGATGAATTTTTTTGTTGGAGGAGCTAAATTTGAGTGAATTTAGATGAAATATACTTTTATTTTTTTGGATTTTATATAAATTTTTAGTCAAATGTAATAAAGTAATTTGAACCAACTTCGATTTTTTTGGATTTTGATGAGTTTTTTTGTTGGAGGAGCTAAACTTGAGTAAATTTAGATGAAATTTACTTCTATTTTTTTTATTTCATATAAATTTTTAGTCAAATTGTAATAAAGGAATTTGAACCAATTTCGATTTTTTTGGATTTTGATGAGTTTTTTTGTTGGAGGAGCTAAATTTGAGTGAATTTAGATGAAATTTACTTTTATTTTTTTGGATTGTATATAAATTTGTAGTCAAATTGTAATAAAGGAATTTGAACCAACTTCGATTTTTTTGGATTTTGATGAGTTTTTTTGTTGGAGTAGTTAAATTTGAGTAAATTTAGATGAAATATACTTCTATTTTTTTTGATTTCATATAAATTTTTAGTCAAATTGTAATAAAGGTATTTGAACCAACTTCGATTTTTTTGGATTTGGATAAATTTTTTTGTTGGAGGAGCTAAATTTGAGTGAATTTAGATGAAATTTACTTTTATTTTTTGGATTTTATATAAATTTTTAGTCAAATTGTAATAAAGGAATTTGAACCAACTTCGATTTTTTCGGATTTTGATGAGTTTTTTTGTTGGAGGAGTTAAATTTGAGTGAATTTAGTAGAAATTTATTTCTATTTTTTTTGATTTCATATAAATTTTTAGTCAAATTGTAATAAAGTACTTAGAAACCAACTTCGATTTTTTTGGATTTTGATGAATTTTTTTGTTGGAGGAGCTAAATTTGAGTGAATTTAGATGAAATTTACTTTTATTTTTTTATTTCATATAAATTTTTAGCCAAATTGTAATAAAGGAATTTGAACCAACTTCGATTTTTTTGGATTTTGATGAGTTTTTTTGTTGGAGGAGTTAAATTTGAGTGAATTTAGTAGAAAATTATTTCTATTTTTTTTTTATTTCATATACATTTTTAGTCAAATTGTAATAAAGGAATTTGAACCAACTTCGATTTTTTTGGATTTTGATGAATTTTTTTGTTGGAGGAGCTAAATTTGAGTGAATTTAGATGAAATTTACTTTTATTTTTTGGATTTTATATAAATTTTTAGTCAAATTGTAATAAAGGAATTTGAACCAACTTCGATTTTTTTTTAATTTTGATGAATTTTTTTGTTGGAGGAGTTAAATTTGAGTGAATTTAGATGAAATATACTTCTATTTCTTTGATTTCATATAAATTTTTAGTCAAATTGTAATAAAGGAATTTGAACCAACTTCGATTTTTTTGGATTTTGATGAGTTTTTTTGTTGGAGTTAAATTTGAGTGAATTTAGATGAAATTTTCTTCTATTTTTTTTTATTTCATATAAATTTTTAGTCAAATTGTAATAAAGTACTTTGAAACCAACTTCGATTTTTTTGGATTTTGATGATTTTGGTTGTTGGAGGAGTTAAATTTGAGTAAATTTAGATGAAATTAACACCTTTTTTTTGGATTTTATATAAATTTTAAGTCAAATTGTAATAAAGGGATTTGAAACAACTTCGATTTTTTTGGATTTTGATGAATTTTTTTGTAGAAGGAGCTAAATTTGATTGAATTTAGATGAAATTTACTTTCATTTTTTTGGATTTTATATAAATTTTTAGTCAAATTGTAATAAAGGAATTTGAACCAACTTCGATTTTTTTGGATTTTGATGAATTTTTTTGTTGGAGGAGCTAAATTTGAGTGAATTTAGATGAAATTTACTTTCATTTTTTTGGATTGTATATAAATTTTTAGTCAAATTGTAATAAAGGAATTTGAACCAACTTCGATTTTTTTGGATTTTGATGAGTTTTTTTGTTGGAGGAGTTAAATTTGAGTGAATTTAGTAGAAATTTATTTCTATTTTTTTTTTAATTCATATAAATTTTTAGTCAAATTGTAATAAAGGAATTTGAACCAACTTCGATTTTTTTGGATTTGGATGAATTTTTTTGTTGGAGGAGCTAAATTTGAGTGAATTTAGATGAAATTTACTTTCATTTTTTTGGATTTTATATAAATTTTTAGTCAAATTGTAATAAAGGAATTTGAACCAACTTCGATTTTTTGGGATTTTGATAAGTTTTTTTGTTGGAGTTAAATTTGAGTAAATTTAGATGAAATTTATTTCTATTTTTTTTTATTTCATATACATTTTTAGTCAAATTGTAATAGAGGAATTTGAACCAACTTCGATTTTTTTGGTTTTTGATGAGTTTTTTTGTTGGTGTAGTTAAATTTGAGTAAATTTAGATGAAATTTACTTCTATTTTTTTTATTACATATAAATATTTAGTCAAATTGTAATAAAGGAATTTGAACCAACTTCGATTTTTTTGGATTTTGATGAGTTTTTTGTTGGAGTAGTTAAATTTGAGTAAATTTAGATGAAATTTACTTCTATTTTTTTTGATTTCATATAAATTTTTAGTCAAATTGTAATAAAGGAATTTGAACCAACTTCGATTTTTTTGGATTTGGATAAATTTTTTTGTTGGAGGAGCTAAATTTGAGTGAATTTAGATGAAATTTACTTTTATTTTTTGGATTTTGTACAAATTTTTATTCAAATTGTAATAAAGGAATTTGAACCAACTTCGATTTTTTTGGATTTTGATGATTTTGGTTGTTGGAGGAGTTAAATTTGATTGAATTTAGATGAAATTTACTTTCATTTTTTTGGATTTTAAATAAATTTTTAGTCAAATTGTAATAAAGTACATTGAAACCAACTTGGATTTTTTTGGATTTTGATGAATTTTTTTGTTGGAGGAGCTAAATTTGAGTGAATTTAGATGAAATTTACTTTTATTTTTTTGGATTTTATATAAATTTTTAGTCAAATTGTAATAAAGGAATTTGAACCAACTTCGATTTTTTTGGATTTTGATGAATTTTTTTGTTGGAGGAGCTAAATTTGAGTGAGTTTAGATGAAATTTACTTTTATTTTTTTGGATTTTATATAAATTTTTAGTCAAATTGTAATAAAGGGATTTGAAACAACTTCGATTTTTTTGGATTTTGATGAATTTTTTTGTTGGAGGAGCTAAATTTGAGTGAATTTAGATGAAATATACTTTTATTTTTTTGGATTTTATATAAATTTTTAGTCAAATGTAATAAAGTAATTTGAACCAACTTCGATTTTTTTGGATTTTGATGAGTTTTTTTGTTGGAGGAGCTAAACTTGAGTAAATTTAGATGAAATTTACTTCTATTTTTTTTATTTCATATAAATTTTTAGTCAAATTGTAATAAAGGAATTTGAACCAACTTCGATTTTTTGGATTTTGATGAGTTTTTTTGTTGGAGGAGCTAAATTTGAGTGAATTTAGATGAAATTTACTTTTATTTTTTTGGATTGTATATAAATTTGTAGTCAAATTGTAATAAAGGAATTTGAACCAACTTCGATTTTTTTGGATTTTGATGAGTTTTTTTGTTGGAGTAGTTAAATTTGAGTAAATTTAGATGAAATTTACTTCTATTTTTTTTGATTTCATATAAATTTTTAGTCAAATTGTAATAAAGGAATTTGAACCAACTTCGATTTTTTTGGTTTTTGATGAGTTTTTTTGTTGGAGGAGCTAAATTTGAGTGAATTTAGATGAAATTTACTTCTATTTTTTTTGATTTCATATAAATTTTTAGTCAAATTGTAATAAAGTACTTTGAAACCAACTTCGATTTTTTGGGATTTTGATGATTTTGGTTGTTGGAGGAGTTAAATTTGAGTAAATTTAGATGAAATTTACTTCTATTTTTTTGATTTCATATAAATTTTTAGTCAAATTGTAATAAAGGAATTTGAACCAACTTCGATTTTTTTGGATTTTGATGATTTTGGTTGTTGGAGGAGTTAAATTTGAGTAAATTTAGATGAAATTAACAGCTTTTTTTTGGATTTTATATAAATTTTTAGTCAAATTGTAATAAAGGGATTTGAAACAACTTCGATTTTTTTTGATTTTGATGAATTTTTTTGTTGGAGGAGCTAAATTTGAGTGAATTTAGATGAAATATACTTTTATTTTTTTGGATTTTATATAAATTTTTAGTCAAATGTAATAAAGTAATTTGAACCAACTTCGATTTTTTTGGATTTTGATGAGTTTTTTTGTTGGAGGAGCTAAACTTGAGTAAATTTAGATGAAATTTACTTCTATTTTTTTTATTTCATATAAATTTTTAGTCAAATTGTAATAAAGGAATTTGAACCAACTTCGATTTTTTTGGATAAATTTTTTTGTTGGAGGAGCTAAATTTGAGTGAATTTAGATGAAATTTACTTTTATTTTTTGGATTTTGTACAAATTTTTATTCAAATTGTAATAAAGGAATTTGAACCAACTTCGATTTTTTTGGATTTTGATGATTTTGGTTGTTGGAGGAGTTAAATTTGATTGAATTTAGATGAAATTTACTTTCATTTTTTTGGATTTTAAATAAATTTTTAGTCAAATTGTAATAAAGTACATTGAGACCAACTTGGATTTTTTTGGATTTTGATGAATTTTTTTGTTGGAGGAGCTAAATTTGAGTGAATTTAGATGAAATTTACTTTTATTTTTTTGGATTTTATATAAATTTTTAGTCAAATTGTAATAAAGGAATTTGAACCAACTTCGATTTTTTTGGATTTTGATGAATTTTTTTGTTGGAGGAGCTAAATTTGAGTGAGTTTAGATGAAATTTACTTTTATTTTTTTGGATTTTATATAAATTTTTGGTCAAATAGTAATAAAGGAATTTGAACCAACTTCGATTTTTTTGGATTTTGATGATTTTGGATGTTGGAGGAGTTAAATTTGAGTAAATTTAGATGAAATTAACAGCTTTTTTTTGGATTTTATATAAATTTTTAGTCAAATTGTAATAAAGGGATTTGAAACAACTTCGATTTTTTTGGATTTTGATGAATTTTTTTGTTGGAGGAGCTAAATTTGAGTGAATTTAGATGAAACATACTTTTATTTTTTTGGATTTTATATAAATTTTTAGTCAAATGTAATAAAGTAATTTGAACCAACTTCGATTTTTTTGGATTTTGATGAGTTTTTTTGTTGGAGGAGCTAAACTTGAGTAAATTTAGATGAAATTTACTTCTATTTTTTTTATTTCATATAAATTTTTAGTCAAATTGTAATAAAGGAATTTGAACCAACTTCGATTTTTTTGGATTTTGATGAGTTTTTTTGTTGGAGGAGCTAAATTTGAGTGAATTTAGATGAAATTTACTTTTATTTTTTTGGATTGTATATAAATTTGTAGTCAAATTGTAATAAAGGAATTTGAACCAACTTCGATTTTTTTGGATTTTGATGAGTTTTTTTGTTGGAGTAGTTAAATTTGAGTAAATTTAGATGAAATTTACTTCTATTTTTTTTGATTTCATATAAATTTTTAGTCAAATTGTAATAAAGGAATTTGAACCAACTTCGATTTTTTTGGTTTTTGATGAGTTTTTTTGTTGGAGGAGCTAAATTTGAGTGAATTTAGATGAAATTTACTTCTATTTTTTTTTATTTCATATAAATTTTTAGTCAAATTGTAATAAAGTACTTTGAAACCAACTTCGATTTTTTTGGAATTTGATGATTTTGGTTGTTGGAGGAGTTAAATTTGAGTAAATTTAGATGAAATTTACTTCTATTTTTTTGATTTCATATAAATTTTTAGTCAAATTGTAATAAAGGAATTTGAACCAACTTCGATTTTTTTGGATTTTGATGATTTTGGTTGTTGGAGGAGTTAAATTTGAGTAAATTTAGATGAAATTAACAGCTTTTTTTGGATTTTATATAAATTTTTAGTCAAATTGTAATAAAGGGATTTAAAACAACTTCGATTTTTTTGGATTTTGATGAATTTTTTTGTTGGAGGAGCTAAATTTGAGTGAATTTAGATGAAATATACTTTTATTTTTTTGGATTTTATATAAATTTTTAGTCAAATGTAATAAAGTAATTTGAACCAACTTCGATTTTTTTGGATTTTGATGAGTTTTTTTGTTGGAGGAGCTAAACTTGAGTAAATTTAGATGAAATTTACTTCTATTTTTTTTATTTCATATAAATTTTTAGTCAAATTGTAATAAAGGAATTTGAACCAACTTCGATTTTTTTGGATTTTGATGAGTTTTTTTGTTGGAGGAGCTAAATTTGAGTGAATTTAGATGAAATTTACTTTTATTTTTTTGGATTGTATATAAATTTGTAGTCAAATTGTAATAAAGGAATTTGAACCAACTTCGATTTTTTTGGATTTTGATGAGTTTTTTTGTTGGAGTAGTTAAATTTGAGTAAATTTAGATGAAATATACTTCTATTTTTTTTGATTTCATATAAATTTTTAGTCAAATTGTAATAAAGGAATTTGAACCAACTTCGATTTTTTTGGATTTTGATGAGTTTTTTTGTTGGAGTAGTTAAATTTGAGTAAATTTAGATGAAATTTACTTCTATTTTTTTGATTTCATATAAATTTTTAGTCAAATTGTAATAAAGGAATTTGAACCAACTTCGATTTTTTTGGATTTGGATAAATTTTTTTGTTGGAGGAGCTAAATTTGAGTGAATTTAGATGAAATTTAATTTTATTTCTTGGATTTTATATAAATTTTTAGTCAAATTGTAATAAAGTACTTAGAAACCAACTTCGATTTTTTTGGATTTTGATGAATTTTTTTGTTGCAGGAGCTAAATTTGAGTGAATTTAGATGAAATTTACTTTTATTTTTTTGGATTTCATATAAATTTTTAGTCAAATTGTAATAAAGGAATTTGAACCAACTTCGATTTTTTTGGATTTTGATGAGTTTTTTTGTTGGTGGAATTAAATTTGAGTGAATTTAGTAGAAATTTATTTCTATTTTTTTTATTTCATATACATTTTTAGTCAAATTGCAATAAAGGAATTTGAACCAACTTCGATTTTTTTGGTTTTTGATGAGTTTATTTGTTGGAGGAGTTAAATTTGAGTGAATTTAGTAGAAATTTATTTCTATTTTTTTTGATTTCATATAAATTTTTAGTCAAATTGTAATAAAGTACTTAGAAACCAACTTCGATTTTTTTGGATTTTGATGAATTTTTTTGTTGGAGGAGCTAAATTTGAGTGAATTTAGATGAAATTTACTTTTATTTCTTTGGATTTTATATAAATTTTTAGTCAAATTGTAATAAAGGAATTTGAACCAACTTCGATTTTTTTGGATTTTGATAAATTTTTTTGTAGGAGGAGCTAAATTTGAGTGAATTTAGATGAAATTTACTTTTATTTTTTGGATTTTATATAAATTTTTAGTCAAATTGTAATAAAGTAATTTGAAACCAACTTCGATTTTTTTGGATTTGGATAAATTTTTTTGTAGGAGGAGCTAAATTTGAGTGAATTTAGATGAAATTTACTTTTATTTTTTGGATTTTATATAAATTTTTAGTCAAATTGTAATAAAGGAATTTGAACCAACTTCGATTTTTTTTTATTTTGATGAGTTTTTTTGTTGGAGTTAAATTTGAGTGAATTTAAATGAAATTTACTTTTATTTTTTGGATTTTGTACAAATTTTTAGTCAAATTGTAATAAAAGAATTTGAACCAACTTCGATTTTTTCGGATTTTGATGAGTTTTTTTGTTGGAGTAGTTAAATTTGAGTAAATTTAGTAGAAATTTATTTCTATTTTTTTTGATTTCATATAAATTTTTAGTCAAATTGTAATAAAGTACTTAGAAACCAACTTCGATTTTTTTGGATTTTGATGAATTTTTTTGTTGGAGGAGCTAAATTTGAGTGAATTTAGATGAAATTTACTTTTATTTTTTGGATTTTATATAAATTTTTAGTCAAATTGTAATAAAGTAATTTGAAACCAACTTCGATTTTTTTGTATTTTGATGAGTTTTTTTGTTGGAGTAGTTAAATTTGAGTGAATTTAGTAGAAATTTATTTCTATTTTTTTTTATTTCATATAAATTTTTAGTCAAATTGTAATAAAGGAATTTGAACCAACTTCGATTTTTTTGGATTTGGATGAATTTTTTTGTTGGAGGAGCTAAATTTGAGTGAATTTAGATGAAATTTACTTTCATTTTTTTGGATTTTATATAAATTTTTAGTCAAATTGTAATAAAGGAATTTGAACCAACTTCGATTTTTTGGGATTTTGATAAGTTTTTTTGTTGGAGGAGTTAAATTTGAGTAAATTTAGATGAAATTTATTTCTATTTTTTTTTATTTCATATACATTTTTAGTCAAATTGTAATAAAGGAATTTGAACCAACTTCGATTTTTTTGGTTTTTGATGAGTTTTTTTGTTGGTGTAGTTAAATTTGAGTAAATTTAGATGAAATTTACTTCTATTTTTTTTATTACATATAAATTTTTAGTCTAATTGTAATAAAGGAATTTGAACCAACTTCGATTTTTTTGGATTTTGAGGAGTTTTTTTGTTGGAGTAGTTAAATTTGAGTAAATTTAGATGAAATTTACTTCTATTTTTTTTGATTTCATATAAATTTTTAGTCAAATTGTAATAAAGGAATTTGAACCAACTTCGATTTTTTTGGATTTGGATAAATTTTTTTGTTGGAGGAGCTAAATTTGAGTGAATTTAGATGAAATTTACTTTTATTTTTTGGATTTTGTACAAATTTTTATTCAAATTGTAATAAAGGAATTTGAACCAACTTCGATTTTTTTGGATTTTGATGATTTTGGTTGTTGGAGGAGTTAAATTTGATTGAATTTAGATGAACTTTACTTTCATTTTTTTGGATTTTAAATAAATTTTTAGTCAAATTGTAATAAAGTACATTGAGACCAACTTGGATTTTTTTGGATTTTGATGAATTTTTTTGTTGGAGGAGCTAAATTTGAGTGAATTTAGATGAAATTTACTTTTATTTTTTTGGATTTTATATAAATTTTTAGTCAAATTGTAATAAAGGAATTTGAACCAACTTCGATTTTTTTGGATTTTGATGAATTTTTTTGTTGGAGGAGCTAAATTTGAGTGAGTTTAGATGAAATTTACTTTTATTTTTTTGGATTTTATATAAATTTTTGGTCAAATAGTAATAAAGGAATTTGAACCAACTTCGATTTTTTTGGATTTTGATGATTTTGGATGTTGGAGGAGTTAAATTTGAGTAAATTTAGATGAAATTAACAGCTTTTTTTTGGATTTTATATAAATTTTTAGTCAAATTGTAATAAAGGGATTTGAAACAACTTCGATTTTTTTGGATTTTGATGAATTTTTTTGTTGGAGGAGCTAAATTTGAGTGAATTTAGATGAAATATACTTTTATTTTTTTGGATTTTATATAAATTTTTAGTCAAATGTAATAAAGTAATTTGAACCAACTTCGATTTTTTTGGATTTTGATGAGTTTTTTTGTTGGAGGAGCTAAACTTGAGTAAATTTAGATGAAATTTACTTCTATTTTTTTTATTTCATATAAATTTTTAGTCAAATTGTAATAAAGGAATTTGAACCAACTTCGATTTTTTTGGATTTTGATGAGTTTTTTTGTTGGAGGAGCTAAATTTGAGTGAATTTAGATGAAATTTACTTTCATTTTTTTGGATTTTATATAAATTTTTAGTCAAATTGTAATAAAGGAATTTGAACCAACTTCGATTTTTTGGGATTTTGATAAGTTTTTTTGTTGGAGGAGTTAAATTTGAGTAAATTTAGATGAAATTTATTTCTATTTTTTTTTATTTCATATACATTTTTAGTCAAATTGTAATAAAGGAATTTGAACCAACTTCGATTTTTTTGGTTTTTGATGAGTTTTTTTGTTGGTGTAGTTAAATTTGAGTAAATTTAGATGAAATTTACTTCTATTTTTTTTATTACATATAAATTTTTAGTCTAATTGTAATAAAGGAATTTGAACCAACTTCGATTTTTTTGGATTTTGAGGAGTTTTTTTGTTGGAGTAGTTAAATTTGAGTAAATTTAGATGAAATTTACTTCTATTTTTTTTGATTTCATATAAATTTTTAGTCAAATTGTAATAAAGGAATTTGAACCAACTTCGATTTTTTTGGATTTGGGTAAATTTTTTTGTTGGAGGAGCTAAATTTGAGTGAATTTAGATGAAATTTACTTTTATTTTTTGGATTTTGTACAAATTTTTATTCAAATTGTAATAAAGGAATTTGAACCAACTTCGATTTTTTTGGATTTTGATGATTTTGGTTGTTGGAGGAGTTAAATTTGATTGAATTTAGATGAACTTTACTTTCATTTTTTTGGATTTTAAATAAATTTTTAGTCAAATTGTAATAAAGTACATTGAGACCAACTTGGATTTTTTTGGATTTTGATGAATTTTTTTGTTGGAGGAGCTAAATTTGAGTGAATTTAGATGAAATTTACTTTTATTTTTTTGGATTTTATATAAATTTTTAGTCAAATGTAATAAAGTAATTTGAACCAACTTCGATTTTTTTGGATTTTGATGAGTTTTTTTGTTGGAGTAGTTAAATTTGAGTAAATTTAGATGAAATTTACTTCTATTTTTTTATTTCATATAAATTTTTAGTCAAATTGTAATAAAGGAATTTGAACCAACTTCGATTTTTTTGGTTTTTGATGAGTTTTTTTGTTGGAGGAGCTAAATTTGAGTGAATTTAGATGAAATTTACTTCTATTTTTTTTGATTTCATATAAATTTTTAGTCAAATTGTAATAAAGTACTTTGAAACCAACTTCGATTTTTTTGGATTTTGATGATTTTGGTTGTTGGAGGAGTTAAATTTGAGTAAATTTAGATGAAATTTACTTCTATTTTTTTGATTTCATATAAATTTTTAGTCAAATTGTAATAAAGGAATTTGAACCAACTTCGATTTTTTTGGATTTTGATGATTTTGGTTGTTGGAGGAGTTAAATTTGAGTAAATTTAGATGAAATTAACAGCTTTTTTTGGATTTTATATAAATTTTTAGTCAAATTGTAATAAAGGGATTTGAAACAACTTCGATTTTTTTGGATTTTGATGAATTTTTTTGTTGGAGGAGCTAAATTTGAGTGAATTTAGATGAAATATACTTTTATTTTTTTTGGATTGTATATAAATTTGTAGTCAAATTGTAATAAAGGAATTTGAACCAACTTCGATTTTTTTGGATTTTGATGAGTTTTTTTGTTGGAGTAGTTAAATTTGAGTAAATTTAGATGAAATTTACTCCTATTTTTTTTATTACATATAAATTTTTAGTCAAATTGTAATAAAGGAATTTGAACCAACTTCGGTTTTTTTGGATTTGGATAAATTTTTTTGTAGGAGGAGCTAAATTTCAGTGAATTAAGATGAAATTTACTTTTATTTTTTGGATTTTATATAAATTTTTAGTCAAATTGTAATAAAGGAATTTGAACCAGCTTCGATTTTTTTTGAATTTTGATGAATTTTTTTGTTGGAGGACTTAAATTTGAGTGAATTTAGATGAAATTTACTTCTATTTTTTTTGATTTCATATAAATTTTTAGTCAAATTGTAATAAAGGAATTTGAACCAACTTCGATTTTGTTGGATTTTGATGAGTTTTTTTGTTGGAGTTAAATTTGACTGAATTTAGATGAAATTTTCTTGTATTTTTTTTTATTTCATATAAATTTTTAGTCAAATTGTAATAAAGTACTTTGAAACCAACTTCGATTTTTTTGGATTTTGATGATTTTGGTTGTTGGAGGAGTTAAATTTGAGTAAATTTAGATGAAATTTACTTCTATTTTTTTGATTTCATATAAATTTTTAGTCAAATTGTAATAAAGGAATTTGAACCAACTTCGATTTTTTTGGATTTTGATGATTTTGGTTGTTGGAGGAGTTAAATTTGAGTAAATTTAGATGAAATTAACAGCTTTTTTTGGATTTTATATAAATTTTTAGTCAAATTGTAATAAAGGGATTTAAAACAACTTCGATTTTTTTGGATTTTGATGAATTTTTTTGTTGGAGGAGCTAAATTTGAGTGAATTTAGATGAAATATACTTTTATTTTTTTGGATTTTATATAAATTTTTAGTCAAATGTAATAAAGTAATTTGAACCAACTTCGATTTTTTTGGATTTTGATGAGTTTTTTTGTTGGAGGAGCTAAACTTGAGTAAATTTAGATGAAATTTACTTCTATTTTTTTTATTTCATATAAATTTTTAGTCAAATTGTAATAAAGGAATTTGAACCAACTTCGATTTTTTTGGATTTTGATGAGTTTTTTTGTTGGAGGAGCTAAATTTGAGTGAATTTAGATGAAATTTACTTTTATTTTTTTGGATTGTATATAAATTTGTAGTCAAATTGTAATAAAGGAATTTGAACCAACTTCGATTTTTTTGGATTTTGATGAGTTTTTTTGTTGGAGTAGTTAAATTTGAGTAAATTTAGATGAAATATACTTCTATTTTTTTTGATTTCATATAAATTTTTAGTCAAATTGTAATAAAGGAATTTGAACCAACTTCGATTTTTTTGGATTTTGATGAGTTTTTTTGTTGGAGTAGTTAAATTTGAGTAAATTTAGATGAAATTTACTTCTATTTTTTTGATTTCATATAAATTTTTAGTCAAATTGTAATAAAGGAATTTGAACCAACTTCGATTTTTTTGGATTTGGATAAATTTTTTTGTTGGAGGAGCTAAATTTGAGTGAATTTAGATGAAATTTAATTTTATTTCTTGGATTTTATATAAATTTTTAGTCAAATTGTAATAAAGTACTTAGAAACCAACTTCGATTTTTTTGGATTTTGATGAATTTTTTTGTTGCAGGAGCTAAATTTGAGTGAATTTAGATGAAATTTACTTTTATTTTTTTTGATTTCATATAAATTTTTAGTCAAATTGTAATAAAGGAATTTGAACCAACTTCGATTTTTTTGGATTTTGATGAGTTTTTTTGTTGGAGGAGTTAAATTTGAGTGAATTTAGTAGAAATTTATTTCTATTTTTTTTATTTCATATACATTTTTAGTCAAATTGCAATAAAGGAATTTGAACCAACTTCGATTTTTTTGGTTTTTGATGAGTTTATTTGTTGGAGGAGTTAAATTTGAGTGAATTTAGTAGAAATTTATTTCTATTTATTTTGATTTCATATAAATTTTTAGTCAAATTGTAATAAAGTACTTAGAAACCAACTTCGATTTTTTTGGATTTTGATGAATTTTTTTGTTGGAGGAGCTAAATTTGAGTGAATTTAGATGAAATTTACTTTTATTTCTTTGGATTTTATATAAATTTTTAGTCAAATTGTAATAAAGGAATTTGAACCAACTTCGATTTTTTTGGATTTTGATAAATTTTTTTGTAGGAGGAGCTAAATTTGAGTGAATTTAGATGAAATTTACTTTTATTTTTTGGATTTTATATAAATTTTTAGTCAAATTGTAATAAAGTAATTTGAAACCAACTTCGATTGTTTTGGATTTGGATAAATTTTTTTGTAGGAGGAGCTAAATTTGAGTGAATTTAGATGAAATTTACTTTTATTTTTTGGATTTTATATAAATTTTTAGTCAAATTGTAATAAAGGAATTTGAACCAACTTCGATTTTTTTTTAATTTTGATGAATTTGTTTGTTGGAGGAGTTAAATTTGAGTGAATTTAGATGAAATATACTTCTATTTCTTTGATTTCATATAAATTTTTAGTCAAATTGTAATAAAGGAATTTGAACCAACTTCGATTTTTTTTTATTTTGATGAGTTTTTTTGTTGGAGGAGCTAAATTTGAGTGAATTTAGATGAAATTTACTTTTATTTTTTTGGATTGTATATAAATTTGTAGTCAAATTGTAATAAAGGAATTTGAACCAACTTCGATTTTTTTGGATTTTGATGAGTTTTTTTGTTGGAGTAGTTAAATTTGAGTAAATTTAGATGAAATATACTTCTATTTTTTTTGATTTCATATAAATTTTTAGTCAAATTGTAATAAAGGAATTTGAACCAACTTCGATTTTTTTGGATTTTGATGAGTTTTTTTGTTGGAGTAGTTAAATTTGAGTAAATTTAGATGAAATTTACTTCTATTTTTTTGATTTCATATAAATTTTTAGTCAAATTGTAATAAAGGAATTTGAACCAACTTCGATTTTTTTGGATTTGGATAAATTTTTTTGTTGGAGGAGCTAAATTTGAGTGAATTTAGATGAAATTTAATTTTATTTCTTGGATTTTATATAAATTTTTAGTCAAATTGTAATAAATGAATTTGAACCAACTTCGATTTTTTTGGATTTTTATAAATTTTTTTGTAGGAGGAGCTAAATTTGAGTGAATTTAGATGAAATTTACTTTTATTTTTTGGATTTTATATAAATTTTTAGTCAAATTGTAATAAAGTAATTTGAAACCAACTTCGATTTTTTTGGATTTGGATAAATTTTTTTGTAGGAGGAGCTAAATTTGAGTGAATTTAGATGAAATTTACTTTTATTTTTTGGATTTTATATAAATTTTTAGTCAAATTGTAATAAAGGAATTTGAACCAACTTCGATTTGTTTTTAATTTTGATGAATTTTTTTGTTGGAGGAGTTAAATTTGAGTGAATTTAGATGAAATATACTTCTATTTCTTTGATTTCATATAAATTTTTAGTTAAATTGTAATAAAGGAATTTGAACCAACTTCGATTTTTTTTTATTTTGATGAGTTTTTTTGTTGGAGTTAAATTTGAGTGAATTTAAATGAAATTTACTTTTATTTTTTTAGATTTTATATAAATTTTTAGTCAAATTGTAATAAAGGAATTTGAACCAACTTCGATTTTTTGGGATTTTGATAAGTTTTTTTGTTGGAGGAGTTAAATTTGAGTAAATTTAGATGAAATTTATTTCTATTTTTTTTTATTTCATATACATTTTTAGTCAAATTGTAATAAAGGAATTTGAACCAACTTCGATTTTTTTGGTTTTTGATGAGTTTTTTTGTTGGTGTAGTTAAATTTGAGTAAATTTAGATGAAATTTACTTCTATTTTTTTTATTACATATAAATTTTTAGTCTAATTGTAATAAAGGAATTTGAACCAACTTCGATTTTTTTGGATTTTGAGGAGTTTTTTTGTTGGAGTAGTTAAATTTGAGTAAATTTAGATGAAATTTACTTCTATTTTTTTTGATTTCATATAAATTTTTAGTCAAATTGTAATAAAGGAATTTGAACCAACTTCGATTTTTTTGGATTTTGATGATTTTGGTTGTTGGAGGAGTTAAATTTGAGTAAATTTAGATGAAATTAACAGCTTTTTTTGGATTTTATATAAATTTTTAGTCAAATTGTAATAAAGGGATTTAAAACAACTTCGATTTTTTTGGATTTTGATGAATTTTTTTGTTGGAGGAGCTAAATTTGAGTGAATTTAGATGAAATATACTTTTATTTTTTTGGATTTTATATAAATTTTTAGTCAAATGTAATAAAGTAATTTGAACCAACTTCGATTTTTTTGGATTTTGATGAGTTTTTTTGTTGGAGGAGCTAAACTTGAGTAAATTTAGATGAAATTTACTTCTATTTTTTTTATTTCATATAAATTTTTAGTCAAATTGTAATAAAGGAATTTGAACCAACTTCGATTTTTTTGGATTTTGATGAGTTTTTTTGTTGGAGGAGCTAAATTTGAGTGAATTTAGATGAAATTTACTTTTATTTTTTTGGATTGTATATAAATTTGTAGTCAAATTGTAATAAAGGAATTTGAACCAACTTCGATTTTTTTGGATTTTGATGAGTTTTTTTGTTGGAGTAGTTAAATTTGAGTAAATTTAGATGAAATATACTTCTATTTTTTTTGATTTCATATAAATTTTTAGTCAAATTGTAATAAAGGAATTTGAACCAACTTCGATTTTTTTGGATTTTGATGAGTTTTTTTGTTGGAGTAGTTAAATTTGAGTAAATTTAGATGAAATTTACTTCTATTTTTTTGATTTCATATAAATTTTTAGTCAAATTGTAATAAAGGAATTTGAACCAACTTCGATTTTTTTGGATTTGGATAAATTTTTTTGTTGGAGGAGCTAAATTTGAGTGAATTTAGATGAAATTTAATTTTATTTCTTGGATTTTATATAAATTTTTAGTCAAATTGTAATAAAGTACTTAGAAACCAACTTCGATTTTTTTGGATTTTGATGAATTTTTTTGTTGCAGGAGCTAAATTTGAGTGAATTTAGATGAAATTTACTTTTATTTTTTTTGATTTCATATAAATTTTTAGTCAAATTGTAATAAAGGATTTTGAACCAACTTCGATTTTTTTGGATTTTGATGAGTTTTTTTGTTGGAGGAGTTAAATTTGAGTGAATTTAGTAGAAATTTATTTCTATTTTTTTTATTTCATATACATTTTTAGTCAAATTGCAATAAAGGAATTTGAACCAACTTCGATTTTTTTGGTTTTTGATGAGTTTATTTGTTGGAGGAGTTAAATTTGAGTGAATTTAGTAGAAATTTATTTCTATTTATTTTGATTTCATATAAATTTTTAGTCAAATTGTAATAAAGTACTTAGAAACCAACTTCGATTTTTTTGGATTTTGATGAATTTTTTTGTTGGAGGAGCTAAATTTGAGTGAATTTAGATGAAATTTACTTTTATTTCTTTGGATTTTATATAAATTTTTAGTCAAATTGTAATAAAGGAATTTGAACCAACTTCGATTTTTTTGGATTTTGATAAATTTTTTTGTAGGAGGAGCTAAATTTGAGTGAATTTAGATGAAATTTACTTTTATTTTTTGGATTTTATATAAATTTTTAGTCAAATTGTAATAAAGTAATTTGAAACCAACTTCGATTGTTTTGGATTTGGATAAATTTTTTTGTAGGAGGAGCTAAATTTGAGTGAATTTAGATGAAATTTACTTTTATTTTTTGGATTTTATATAAATTTTTAGTCAAATTGTAATAAAGGAATTTGAACCAACTTCGATTTTTTTTTAATTTTGATGAATTTGTTTGTTGGAGGAGTTAAATTTGAGTGAATTTAGATGAAATATACTTCTATTTCTTTGATTTCATATAAATTTTTAGTCAAATTGTAATAAAGGAATTTGAACCAACTTCGATTTTTTTTTATTTTGATGAGTTTTTTTGTTGGAGGAGCTAAATTTGAGTGAATTTAGATGAAATTTACTTTTATTTTTTTGGATTGTATATAAATTTGTAGTCAAATTGTAATAAAGGAATTTGAACCAACTTCGATTTTTTTGGATTTTGATGAGTTTTTTTGTTGGAGTAGTTAAATTTGAGTAAATTTAGATGAAATATACTTCTATTTTTTTTGATTTCATATAAATTTTTAGTCAAATTGTAATAAAGGAATTTGAACCAACTTCGATTTTTTTGGATTTTGATGAGTTTTTTTGTTGGAGTAGTTAAATTTGAGTAAATTTAGATGAAATTTACTTCTATTTTTTTGATTTCATATAAATTTTTAGTCAAATTGTAATAAAGGAATTTGAACCAACTTCGATTTTTTTGGATTTGGATAAATTTTTTTGTTGGAGGAGCTAAATTTGAGTGAATTTAGATGAAATTTAATTTTATTTCTTGGATTTTATATAAATTTTTAGTCAAATTGTAATAAATGAATTTGAACCAACTTCGATTTTTTTGGATTTTTATAAATTTTTTTGTAGGAGGAGCTAAATTTGAGTGAATTTAGATGAAATTTACTTTTATTTTTTGGATTTTATATAAATTTTTAGTCAAATTGTAATAAAGTAATTTGAAACCAACTTCGATTTTTTTGGATTTGGATAAATTTTTTTGTAGGAGGAGCTAAATTTGAGTGAATTTAGATGAAATTTACTTTTATTTTTTGGATTTTATATAAATTTTTAGTCAAATTGTAATAAAGGAATTTGAACCAACTTCGATTTGTTTTTAATTTTGATGAATTTTTTTGTTGGAGGAGTTAAATTTGAGTGAATTTAGATGAAATATACTTCTATTTCTTTGATTTCATATAAATTTTTAGTTAAATTGTAATAAAGGAATTTGAACCAACTTCGATTTTTTTTTATTTTGATGAGTTTTTTTGTTGGAGTTAAATTTGAGTGAATTTAAATGAAATTTACTTTTATTTTTTTAGATTTTATATAAATTTTTAGTCAAATTGTAATAAAGGAATTTGAACCAACTTCGATTTTTTGGGATTTTGATAAGTTTTTTTGTTGGAGGAGTTAAATTTGAGTAAATTTAGATGAAATTTATTTCTATTTTTTTTTATTTCATATACATTTTTAGTCAAATTGTAATAAAGGAATTTGAACCAACTTCGATTTTTTTGGTTTTTGATGAGTTTTTTTGTTGGTGTAGTTAAATTTGAGTAAATTTAGATGAAATTTACTTCTATTTTTTTTATTACATATAAATTTTTAGTCTAATTGTAATAAAGGAATTTGAACCAACTTCGATTTTTTTGGATTTTGAGGAGTTTTTTTGTTGGAGTAGTTAAATTTGAGTAAATTTAGATGAAATTTACTTCTATTTTTTTTGATTTCATATAAATTTTTAGTCAAATTGTAATAAAGGAATTTGAACCAACTTCGATTTTTTTGGATTTGGATAAATTTTTTTGTTGGAGGAGCTAAATTTGAGTGAATTTAGATGAAATTTACTTTTATTTTTTGGATTTTGTACAAATTTTTATTCAAATTGTAATAAAGGAATTTGAACCAACTTGGATTTTTTTGGATTTTGATGATTTTGGTTGTTGGAGGAGTTAAATTTGATTGAATTTAGATGAACTTTACTTTCATTTTTTTGGATTTTATATAAATTTTTAGTCAAATTGTAATAAAGGAATTTGAACCAACTTCGATTTTTTTGGATTTTGATGAATTTTTTTGTTGGAGGAGCTAAATTTGAGTGAGTTTAGATGAAATTTACTTTTATTTTTTTGGATTTTATATAAATTTTTGGTCAAATAGTAATAAAGGAATTTGAACCAACTTCGATTTTTTTGGATTTTGATGATTTTGGATGTTGGAGGAGTTAAATTTGAGTAAATTTAGATGAAATTAACAGCTTTTTTTTGGATTTTATATAAATTTTTAGTCAAATTGTAATAAAGGGATTTGAAACAACTTCGATTTTTTTGGATTTTGATGAATTTTTTTGTTGGAGGAGCTAAATTTGAGTGAATTTAGATGAAATATACTTTTATTTTTTTGGATTTTATATAAATTTTTAGTCAAATGTAATAAAGTAATTTGAACCAACTTCGATTTTTTTGGATTTTGATGAGTTTTTTTGTTGGAGGAGCTAAACTTGAGTAAATTTAGATGAAATTTACTTCTATTTTTTTTATTTCATATAAATTTTTAGTCAAATTGTAATAAAGGAATTTGAACCAACTTCGATTTTTTTGGATTTTGATGAGTTTTTTTGTTGGAGGAGCTAAATTTGAGTGAATTTAGATGAAATTTACTTTTATTTTTTTGGATTGTATATAAATTTGTAGTCAAATTGTAATAAAGGAATTTGAACCAACTTCGATTTTTTTGGATTTTGATGAGTTTTTTTGTTGGAGTAGTTAAATTTGAGTAAATTTAGATGAAATTTACTTCTATTTTTTTATTTCATATAAATTTTTAGTCAAATTGTAATAAAGGAATTTGAACCAACTTCGATTTTTTTGGTTTTTGATGAGTTTTTTTGTTGGAGGAGCTAAATTTGAGTGAATTTAGATGAAATTTACTTCTATTTTTTTTTATTTCATATAAATTTTTAGTCAAATTGTAATAAAGTACTTTGAAACCAACTTCGATTTTTTTGGATTTTGATGATTTTGGTTGTTGGAGGAGTTAAATTTGAGTAAATTTAGATGAAATTTACTTGTATTTTTTTGATTTCATATAAATTTTTAGTCAAATTGTAATAAAGGAATTTGAACCAACTTCGATTTTTTTGGATTTTGATGATTTTGGTTGTTGGAGGAGTTAAATTTGAGTAAATTTAGATGAAATTAACAGCTTTTTTTGGATTTTATATAAATTTTTAGTCAAATTGTAATAAAGGGATTTGAAACAACTTCGATTTTTTTGGATTTTGATGATTTTTTTTGTTGGAGGAGCTAAATTTGAGTGAATTTAGATGAAATATACTTTTATTTTTTTGGATTGTATATAAATTTGTAGTCAAATTGTAATAAAGGAATTTGAACCAACTTCGATTTTTTTGGATTTTGATGAGTTTTTTTGTTGGAGTAGTTAAATTTGAGTAAATTTAGATGAAATTTACACCTATTTTTTTATTACATATAAATTTTTAGTCAAATTGTAATAATGGAATTTGAACCAACTTCGGTTTTTTTGGATTTGGATAAATTTTTTTGTAGGAGGAGCTAAATTTCAGTGAATTAAGATGAAATTTACTTTTATTTTTTGGATTTTATATAAATTTTTAGTCAAATTGTAATAAAGGAATTTGAACCAGCTTCGATTTTTTTTGAATTTTGATGAATTTTTTTGTTGGAGGACTTAAATTTGAGTGAATTTAGATGAAATTTACTTCTATTTTTTTTGATTTCATATAAATTTTTAGTCAAATTGTAATAAAGGAATTTGAACCAACTTCGATTTTGTTGGATTTTGATGAGTTTTTTTGTTGGAGTTAAATTTGACTGAATTTAGATGAAATTTTCTTGTATTTTTTTTTATTTCATATAAATTTTTAGTCAAATTGTAATAAAGTACTTTGAAACCAACTTCGATTTTTTTGGATTTTGATGATTTTGGTTGTTGGAGGAGTTAAATTTGAGTAAATTTAGATGAAATTTACTTCTATTTTTTTGATTTCATATAAATTTTTAGTCAAATTGTAATAAAGGAATTTGAACCAACTTCGATTTTTTTGGATTTTGATGATTTTGGTTGTTGGAGGAGTTAAATTTGAGTAAATTTAGATGAAATTAACAGCTTTTTTTGGATTTTATATAAATTTTTAGTCAAATTGTAATAAAGGGATTTAAAACAACTTCGATTTTTTTGGATTTTGATGAATTTTTTTGTTGGAGGAGCTAAATTTGAGTGAATTTAGATGAAATATACTTTTATTTTTTTGGATTTTATATAAATTTTTAGTCAAATGTAATAAAGTAATTTGAACCAACTTCGATTTTTTTGGATTTTGATGAGTTTTTTTGTTGGAGGAGCTAAACTTGAGTAAATTTAGATGAAATTTACTTCTATTTTTTTTATTTCATATAAATTTTTAGTCAAATTGTAATAAAGGAATTTGAACCAACTTCGATTTTTTTGGATTTTGATGAGTTTTTTTGTTGGAGGAGCTAAATTTGAGTGAATTTAGATGAAATTTACTTTTATTTTTTTGGATTGTATATAAATTTGTAGTCAAATTGTAATAAAGGAATTTGAACCAACTTCGATTTTTTTGGATTTTGATGAGTTTTTTTGTTGGAGTAGTTAAATTTGAGTAAATTTAGATGAAATATACTTCTATTTTTTTTGATTTCATATAAATTTTTAGTCAAATTGTAATAAAGGAATTTGAACCAACTTCGATTTTTTTGGATTTTGATGAGTTTTTTTGTTGGAGTAGTTAAATTTGAGTAAATTTAGATGAAATTTACTTCTATTTTTTTGATTTCATATAAATTTTTAGTCAAATTGTAATAAAGGAATTTGAACCAACTTCGATTTTTTTGGATTTTGATGAATTTTTTTGTTGGAGGAGCTAAATTTGAGTGAGTTTAGATGAAATTTACTTTTATTTTTTTGGATTTTATATAAATTTTTGGTCAAATAGTAATAAAGGAATTTGAACCAACTTCGATTTTTTTGGATTTTGATGATTTTGGATGTTGGAGGAGTTAAATTTGAGTAAATTTAGATGAAATTAACAGCTTTTTTTTGGATTTTATATAAATTTTTAGTCAAATTGTAATAAAGGGATTTGAAACAACTTCGATTTTTTTGGATTTTGATGAATTTTTTTGTTGGAGGAGCTAAATTTGAGTGAGTTTAGATGAAATTTACTTTTATTTTTTTGGATTTTATATAAATTTTTGGTCAAATAGTAATAAAGGAATTTGAACCAACTTCGATTTTTTTGGATTTTGATGATTTTGGATGTTGGAGGAGTTAAATTTGAGTAAATTTAGATGAAATTAACAGCTTTTTTTTGGATTTTATATAAATTTTTAGTCAAATTGTAATAAAGGGATTTGAAACAACTTCGATTTTTTTGGATTTTGATGAATTTTTTTGTTGGAGGAGCTAAATTTGAGTGAATTTAGATGAAATATACTTTTATTTTTTTGGATTTTATATAAATTTTTAGTCAAATGTAATAAAGTAATTTGAACCAACTTCGATTTTTTTGGATTTTGATGAGTTTTTTTGTTGGAGGAGCTAAACTTGAGTAAATTTAGATGAAATTTACTTCTATTTTTTTTATTTCATATAAATTTTTAGTCAAATTGTAATAAAGGAATTTGAACCAACTTCGATTTTTTTGGATTTTGATGAGTTTTTTTGTTGGAGGAGCTAAATTTGAGTGAATTTAGATGAAATTTACTTTTATTTTTTTGGATTGTATATAAATTTGTAGTCAAATTGTAATAAAGGAATTTGAACCAACTTCGATTTTTTTGGATTTTGATGAGTTTTTTTGTTGGAGTAGTTAAATTTGAGTAAATTTAGATGAAATTTACTTCTATTTTTTTATTTCATATAAATTTTTAGTCAAATTGTAATAAAGGAATTTGAACCAACTTCGATTTTTTTGGTTTTTGATGAGTTTTTTTGTTGGAGGAGCTAAATTTGAGTGAATTTAGATGAAATTTACTTCTATTTTTTTTGATTTCATATAAATTTTTAGTCAAATTGTAATAAAGTACTTTGAAACCAACTTCGATTTTTTTGGATTTTGATGATTTTGGTTGTTGGAGGAGTTAAATTTGAGTAAATTTAGATGAAATTTACTTGTATTTTTTTGATTTCATATAAATTTTTAGTCAAATTGTAATAAAGGAATTTGAACCAACTTCGATTTTTTTGGATTTTGATGATTTTGGTTGTTGGAGGAGTTAAATTTGAGTAAATTTAGATGAAATTAACAGCTTTTTTTGGATTTTATATAAATTTTTAGTCAAATTGTAATAAAGGGATTTGAAACAACTTCGATTTTTTTGGATTTTGATGAATTTTTTTGTTGGAGGAGCTAAATTTGAGTGAATTTAGATGAAATATACTTTTATTTTTTTTGGATTGTATATAAATTTGTAGTCAAATTGTAATAAAGGAATTTGAACCAACTTCGATTTTTTTGGATTTTGATGAGTTTTTTTGTTGGAGTAGTTAAATTTGAGTAAATTTAGATGAAATTTACACCTATTTTTTTTATTACATATAAATTTTTAGTCAAATTGTAATAAAGGAATTTGAACCAACTTCGGTTTTTTTGGATTTGGATAAATTTTTTTGTAGGAGGAGCTAAATTTCAGTGAATTAAGATGAAATTTACTTTTATTTTTTGGATTTTATATAAATTTTTAGTCAAATTGTAATAAAGGAATTTGAACCAGCTTCGATTTTTTTTGAATTTTGATGAATTTTTTTGTTGGAGGACTTAAATTTGAGTGAATTTAGATGAAATTTACTTCTATTTTTTTTGATTTCATATAAATTTTTAGTCAAATTGTAATAAAGGAATTTGAACCAACTTCGATTTTGTTGGATTTTGATGAGTTTTTTTGTTGGAGTTAAATTTGACTGAATTTAGATGAAATTTTCTTGTATTTTTTTTTATTTCATATAAATTTTTAGTCAAATTGTAATAAAGTACTTTGAAACCAACTTCGATTTTTTTGGATTTTGATGATTTTGGTTGTTGGAGGAGTTAAATTTGAGTAAATTTAGATGAAATTTACTTCTATTTTTTTGATTTCATATAAATTTTTAGTCAAATTGTAATAAAGGAATTTGAACCAACTTCGATTTTTTTGGATTTTGATGATTTTGGTTGTTGGAGGAGTTAAATTTGAGTAAATTTAGATGAAATTAACAGCTTTTTTTGGATTTTATATAAATTTTTAGTCAAATTGTAATAAAGGGATTTAAAACAACTTCGATTTTTTTGGATTTTGATGAATTTTTTTGTTGGAGGAGCTAAATTTGAGTGAATTTAGATGAAATATACTTTTATTTTTTTGGATTTTATATAAATTTTTAGTCAAATGTAATAAAGTAATTTGAACCAACTTCGATTTTTTTGGATTTTGATGAGTTTTTTTGTTGGAGGAGCTAAACTTGAGTAAATTTAGATGAAATTTACTTCTATTTTTTTTATTTCATATAAATTTTTAGTCAAATTGTAATAAAGGAATTTGAACCAACTTCGATTTTTTTGGATTTTGATGAGTTTTTTTGTTGGAGGAGCTAAATTTGAGTGAATTTAGATGAAATTTACTTTTATTTTTTTGGATTGTATATAAATTTGTAGTCAAATTGTAATAAAGGAATTTGAACCAACTTCGATTTTTTTGGATTTTGATGAGTTTTTTTGTTGGAGTAGTTAAATTTGAGTAAATTTAGATGAAATATACTTCTATTTTTTTTGATTTCATATAAATTTTTAGTCAAATTGTAATAAAGGAATTTGAACCAACTTCGATTTTTTTGGATTTTGATGAGTTTTTTTGTTGGAGTAGTTAAATTTGAGTAAATTTAGATGAAATTTACTTCTATTTTTTTGATTTCATATAAATTTTTAGTCAAATTGTAATAAAGGAATTTGAACCAACTTCGATTTTTTTGGATTTGGATAAATTTTTTTGTTGGAGGAGCTAAATTTGAGTGAATTTAGATGAAATTTAATTTTATTTCTTGGATTTTATATAAATTTTTAGTCAAATTGTAATAAAGTACTTAGAAACCAACTTCGATTTTTTTGGATTTTGATGAATTTTTTTGTTGCAGGAGCTAAATTTGAGTGAATTTAGATGAAATTTACTTTTATTTTTTTGGATTTCATATAAATTTTTAGTCAAATTGTAATAAAGGAATTTGAACCAACTTCGATTTTTTTGGATTTTGATGAGTTTTTTTGTTGGAGGAGTTAAATTTGAGTGAATTTAGTAGAAATTTATTTCTATTTTTTTTATTTCATATACATTTTTAGTCAAATTGCAATAAAGGAATTTGAACCAACTTCGATTTTTTTGGTTTTTGATGAGTTTATTTGTTGGAGGAGTTAAATTTGAGTGAATTTAGTAGAAATTTATTTCTATTTTTTTTGATTTCATATAAATTTTTAGTCAAATTGTAATAAAGTACTTAGAAACCAACTTCGATTTTTTTGGATTTTGATGAATTTTTTTGTTGGAGGAGCTAAATTTGAGTGAATTTAGATGAAATTTACTTTTATTTCTTTGGATTTTATATAAATTTTTAGTCAAATTGTAATAAAGGAATTTGAACCAACTTCGATTTTTTTGGATTTTGATAAATTTTTTTGTAGGAGGAGCTAAATTTGAGTGAATTTAGATGAAATTTACTTTTATTTTTTGGATTTTATATAAATTTTTAGTCAAATTGTAATAAAGTAATTTGAAACCAACTTCGATTGTTTTGGATTTGGATAAATTTTTTTGTAGGAGGAGCTAAATTTGAGTGAATTTAGATGAAATTTACTTTTATTTTTTGGATTTTATATAAATTTTTAGTCAAATTGTAATAAAGGAATTTGAACCAACTTCGATTTTTTTTTAATTTTGATGAATTTGTTTGTTGGAGGAGTTAAATTTGAGTGAATTTAGATGAAATATACTTCTATTTCTTTGATTTCATATAAATTTTTAGTCAAATTGTAATAAAGGAATTTGAACCAACTTCGATTTTTTTTTATTTTGATGAGTTTTTTTGTTGGAGGAGCTAAATTTGAGTGAATTTAGATGAAATTTACTTTTATTTTTTTGGATTGTATATAAATTTGTAGTCAAATTGTAATAAAGGAATTTGAACCAACTTCGATTTTTTTGGATTTTGATGAGTTTTTTTGTTGGAGTAGTTAAATTTGAGTAAATTTAGATGAAATATACTTCTATTTTTTTTGATTTCATATAAATTTTTAGTCAAATTGTAATAAAGGAATTTGAACCAACTTCGATTTTTTTGGATTTTGATGAGTTTTTTTGTTGGAGTAGTTAAATTTGAGTAAATTTAGATGAAATTTACTTCTATTTTTTTGATTTCATATAAATTTTTAGTCAAATTGTAATAAAGGAATTTGAACCAACTTCGATTTTTTTGGATTTGGATAAATTTTTTTGTTGGAGGAGCTAAATTTGAGTGAATTTAGATGAAATTTAATTTTATTTCTTGGATTTTATATAAATTTTTAGTCAAATTGTAATAAATGAATTTGAACCAACTTCGATTTTTTTGGATTTTTATAAATTTTTTTGTAGGAGGAGCTAAATTTGAGTGAATTTAGATGAAATTTACTTTTATTTTTTGGATTTTATATAAATTTTTAGTCAAATTGTAATAAAGTAATTTGAAACCAACTTCGATTTTTTTGGATTTGGATAAATTTTTTTGTAGGAGGAGCTAAATTTGAGTGAGTTTAGATGAAATTTACTTTTATTTTTTGGATTTTATATAAATTTTTAGTCAAATTGTAATAAAGGAATTTGAACCAACTTCGATTTGTTTTTAATTTTGATGAATTTTTTTGTTGGAGGAGTTAAATTTGAGTGAATTTAGATGAAATATACTTCTATTTCTTTGATTTCATATAAATTTTTAGTCAAATTGTAATAAAGGAATTTGAACCAACTTCGATTTTTTTTTATTTTGATGAGTTTTTTTGTTGGAGTTAAATTTGAGTGAATTTAAATGAAATTTACTTTTATTTTTTTAGATTGTATATAAATTTTTAGTCAAATTGTAATAAAAGAATTTGAACCAACTTCGATTTTTTTGGATTTTGATGAGTTTTTTTGTTGGAGTAGTTAAATTTGAGTAAATTTAGATGAAATTTACTTCTATTTTTTTGGATTTCATATAAATTTTTAGTCAAATTGTAATAAAGGAATTTGAACCAACTTCGATTTTTTGGGATTTTGATAAGTTTTTTTGTTGGAGGAGTTAAATTTGAGTAAATTTAGATGAAATTTATTTCTATTTTTTTTTATTTCATATACATTTTTAGTCAAATTGTAATAAAGGAATTTGAACCAACTTCGATTTTTTTGGTTTTTGATGAGTTTTTTTGTTGGTGTAGTTAAATTTGAGTAAATTTAGATGAAATTTACTTCTATTTTTTTTATTACATATAAATTTTTAGTCAAATTGTAATAAAGTACTTAGAAACCAACTTCGATGAATTTTTTTGTTGGAGGAGCTAAATTTGAGTGAATTTAGATGAAATTTACTTTTATTTTTTGGATTTTATATAAATTTTTAGTCAAATTGTAATAAAGTAATTTGAAACCAACTTCGATTTTTTTGTATTTTGATGAGTTTTTTTGTTGGAGTAGTTAAATTTGAGTGAATTTAGTAGAAATTTATTTCTATTTTTTTTTTATTTCATATAAATTTTTAGTCAAATTGTAATAAAGGAATTTGAACCAACTTCGATTTTTTTGGATTTGGATGAATTTTTTTGTTGGAGGAGCTAAATTTGAGTGAATTTAGATGAAATTTACTTTCATTTTTTTGGATTTTATATAAATTTTTAGTCAAATTGTAATAAAGTAATTTGAAACCAACTTCGATTTTTTTGGATTTTGATGAATTTTTTTGTTGGAGGAGCTAAATTTGAGTGAATTTAGATGAAATTTACTTTTATTTTTTGGATTTAATATAAATTTTTAGTCAAATTGTAATAAAGGAATTTGAACCAACTTCGATTTTTTCGGATTTTGATGAGTTTTTTTGTTGGAGGAGTTAAATTTGAGTGAATTTAGTAGAAATTTATTTCTATTTTTTGATTTCATATAAATTTTTAGTCAAATTGTAATAATGTAATTTGAACCAACTTCGATTTTTTTGGATTTTGATGAGTTTTTTTGTTGGAGTAGTTAAATTTGAGTAAATTTAGATGAAATTTACTTCTATTTTTTTGATTTCATATAAAGTTTTAGTCAAATTGTAATAAAGGAATTTGAACCAACTTCGATTTTTTCGGATTTTGATGAGTTTTTTTGTTGGAGGAGTTAAATTTGAGTGAATTTAGTAGAAATTTATTTCTATTTTTTTTGATTTCATATAAATTTTTAGTCAAATTGTAATAAAGTACTTAGAAACCAACTTCGATTTTTTTGGATTTTGATGAATTTTTTTGTTGGAGGAGCTAAATTTGAGTGAATTTAGATGAAATTTACTTTTATTTTTTGGATTTTATATAAGTTTTTAGTCAAATTGTAATAAAGGAATTTGAACCAACTTCGATTTTTTTGGATTTTGATAAATTTTTTTGTAGGAGGAGCTAAATTTGAGTGAATTTAGATGAAATTTACTTTTATTTTTTGGATTTTATATAAATTTTTAGTCAAATTGTAATAAAGTAATTTGAAACCAACTTCGATTGTTTTGGATTTGGATAAATTTTTTTGTAGGAGGAGCTAAATTTGAGTGAATTTAGATGAAATTTACTTTTATTTTTTGGATTTTATATAAATTTTTAGTCAAATTGTAATAAAGGAATTTGAACCAACTTCGATTTTTTTTTAATTTTGATGAATTTGTTTGTTGGAGGAGTTAAATTTGAGTGAATTTAGATGAAATATACTTCTATTTCTTTGATTTCATATAAAATTTTAGTCAAATTGTAATAAAGGAATTTGAACCAACTTCGATTTTTTTTTATTTTGATGAGTTTTTTTGTTGGAGGAGCTAAATTTGAGTGAATTTAGATGAAATTTACTTTTATTTTTTTGGATTGTATATAAATTTGTAGTCAAATTGTAATAAAGGAATTTGAACCAACTTCGATTTTTTTGGATTTTGATGAGTTTTTTTGTTGGAGTAGTTAAATTTGAGTAAATTTAGATGAAATATACTTCTATTTTTTTTGATTTCATATAAATTTTTAGTCAAATTGTAATAAAGGAATTTGAACCAACTTCGATTTTTTTGGATTTTGATGAGTTTTTTTGTTGGAGTAGTTAAATTTGAGTAAATTTAGATGAAATTTACTTCTATTTTTTTGATTTCATATAAATTTTTAGTCAAATTGTAATAAAGGAATTTGAACCAACTTCGATTTTTTTGGATTTGGATAAATTTTTTTGTTGGAGGAGCTAAATTTGAGTGAATTTAGATGAAATTTAATTTTATTTCTTGGATTTTATATAAATTTTTAGTCAAATTGTAATAAATGAATTTGAACCAACTTCGATTTTTTTGGATTTTTATAAATTTTTTTGTAGGAGGAGCTAAATTTGAGTGAATTTAGATGAAATTTACTTTTATTTTTTGGATTTTATATAAATTTTTAGTCAAATTGTAATAAAGTAATTTGAAACCAACTTCGATTTTTTTGGATTTGGATAAATTTTTTTGTAGGAGGAGCTAAATTTGAGTGAATTTAGATGAAATTTACTTTTATTTTTTGGATTTTATATAAATTTTTAGTCAAATTGTAATAAAGGAATTTGAACCAACTTCGATTTGTTTTTAATTTTGATGAATTTTTTTGTTGGAGGAGTTAAATTTGAGTGAATTTAGATGAAATATACTTCTATTTCTTTGATTTCATATAAATTTTTAGTCAAATTGTAATAAAGGAATTTGAACCAACTTCGATTTTTTTTTATTTTGATGAGTTTTTTTGTTGGAGTTAAATTTGAGTGAATTTAAATGAAATTTACTTTTATTTTTTTAGATTTTATATAAATTTTTAGTCAAATTGTAATAAAGGAATTTGAACCAACTTCGATTTTTTGGGATTTTGATAAGTTTTTTTGTTGGAGGAGTTAAATTTGAGTAAATTTAGATGAAATTTATTTCTATTTTTTTTTATTTCATATACATTTTTAGTCAAATTGTAATAAAGGAATTTGAACCAACTTCGATTTTTTTGGTTTTTGATGAGTTTTTTTGTTGGTGTAGTTAAATTTGAGTAAATTTAGATGAAATTTACTTCTATTTTTTTTATTACATATAAATTTTTAGTCTAATTGTAATAAAGGAATTTGAACCAACTTCGATTTTTTTTGATTTTGAGGAGTTTTTTTGTTGGAGTAGTTAAATTTGAGTAAATTTAGATGAAATTTACTTCTATTTTTTTTGATTTCATATAAATTTTTAGTCAAATTGTAATAAAGGAATTTGAACCAACTTCGATTTTTTTGGATTTGGATAAATTTTTTTGTTGGAGGAGCTAAATTTGAGTGAATTTAGATGAAATTTACTTTTATTTTTTGGATTTTGTACAAATTTTTATTCAAATTGTAATAAAGGAATTTGAACCAACTTGGATTTTTTTGGATTTTGATGATTTTGGTTGTTGGAGGAGTTAAATTTGATTGAATTTAGATGAACTTTACTTTCATTTTTTTGGATTTTATATAAATTTTTAGTCAAATTGTAATAAAGGAATTTGAACCAACTTCGATTTTTTTGGATTTTGATGAATTTTTTTGTTGGAGGAGCTAAATTTGAGTGAGTTTAGATGAAATTTACTTTTATTTTTTTGGATTTTATATAAATTTTTGGTCAAATAGTAATAAAGGAATTTGAACCAACTTCGATTTTTTTGGATTTTGATGATTTTGGATGTTGGAGGAGTTAAATTTGAGTAAATTTAGATGAAATTAACAGCTTTTTTTTGGATTTTATATAAATTTTTAGTCAAATTGTAATAAAGGGATTTGAAACAACTTCGATTTTTTTGGATTTTGATGAATTTTTTTGTTGGAGGAGCTAAATTTGAGTGAATTTAGATGAAATATACTTTTATTTTTTTGGATTTTATATAAATTTTTAGTCAAATGTAATAAAGTAATTTGAACCAACTTCGATTTTTTTGGATTTTGATGAGTTTTTTTGTTGGAGGAGCTAAACTTGAGTAAATTTAGATGAAATTTACTTCTATTTTTTTTATTTCATATAAATTTTTAGTCAAATTGTAATAAAGGAATTTGAACCAACTTCGATTTTTTTGGATTTTGATGAGTTTTTTTGTTGGAGGAGCTAAATTTGAGTGAATTTAGATGAAATTTACTTTTATTTCTTTGGATTTTATATAAATTTTTAGTCAAATTGTAATAAAGGAATTTGAACCAACTTCGATTTTTTTGGATTTTGATGAGTTTTTTTGTTGGAGTAGTTAAATTTGAGTAAATTTAGATGAAATTTACTTCTATTTTTTTGATTTCATATAAATTTTTAGTCAAATTGTAATAAAGGAATTTGAACCAACTTCGATTTTTTTGGATTTGGATAAATTTTTTTGTTGGAGGAGCTAAATTTGAGTGAATTTAGATGAAATTTAATTTTATTTCTTGGATTTTATATAAATTTTTAGTCAAATTGTAATAAAGTACTTAGAAACCAACTTCGATTTTTTTGGATTTTGATGAATTTTTTTGTTGCAGGAGCTAAATTTGAGTGAATTTAGATGAAATTTACTTTTATTTTTTTGGATTTCATATAAATTTTTAGTCAAATTGTAATAAAGGAATTTGAACCAACTTCGATTTTTTTGGATTTTGATGAGTTTTTTTGTTGGAGGAGTTAAATTTGAGTGAATTTAGTAGAAATTTATTTCTATTTTTTTTATTTCATATACATTTTTAGTCAAATTGCAATAAAGGAATTTGAACCAACTTCGATTTTTTTGGTTTTTGATGAGTTTATTTGTTGGAGGAGTTAAATTTGAGTGAATTTAGTAGAAATTTATTTCTATTTTTTTTGATTTCATATAAATTTTTAGTCAAATTGTAATAAAGTACTTAGAAACCAACTTCGATTTTTTTGGATTTTGATGAATTTTTTTGTTGGAGGAGCTAAATTTGAGTGAATTTAGATGAAATTTACTTTTATTTCTTTGGATTTTATATAAATTTTTAGTCAAATTGTAATAAAGGAATTTGAACCAACTTCGATTTTTTTGGATTTTGATAAATTTTTTTGTAGGAGGAGCTAAATTTGAGTGAATTTAGATGAAATTTACTTTTATTTTTTGGATTTTATATAAATTTTTAGTCAAATTGTAATAAAGTAATTTGAAACCAACTTCGATTGTTTTGGATTTGGATAAATTTTTTTGTAGGAGGAGCTAAATTTGAGTGAATTTAGATGAAATTTACTTTTATTTTTTGGATTTTATATAAATTTTTAGTCAAATTGTAATAAAGGAATTTGAACCAACTTCGATTTTTTTTTAATTTTGATGAATTTGTTTGTTGGAGGAGTTAAATTTGAGTGAATTTAGATGAAATATACTTCTATTTCTTTGATTTCATATAAATTTTTAGTCAAATTGTAATAAAGGAATTTGAACCAACTTCGATTTTTTTTTATTTTGATGAGTTTTTTTGTTGGAGGAGCTAAATTTGAGTGAATTTAGATGAAATTTACTTTTATTTTTTTGGATTGTATATAAATTTGTAGTCAAATTGTAATAAAGGAATTTGAACCAACTTCGATTTTTTTGGATTTTGATGAGTTTTTTTGTTGGAGTAGTTAAATTTGAGTAAATTTAGATGAAATATACTTCTATTTTTTTTGATTTCATATAAATTTTTAGTCAAATTGTAATAAAGGAATTTGAACCAACTTCGATTTTTTTGGATTTTGATGAGTTTTTTTGTTGGAGTAGTTAAATTTGAGTAAATTTAGATGAAATTTACTTCTATTTTTTTGATTTCATATAAATTTTTAGTCAAATTGTAATAAAGGAATTTGAACCAACTTCGATTTTTTTGGATTTGGATAAATTTTTTTGTTGGAGGAGCTAAATTTGAGTGAATTTAGATGAAATTTAATTTTATTTCTTGGATTTTATATAAATTTTTAGTCAAATTGTAATAAATGAATTTGAACCAACTTCGATTTTTTTGGATTTTTATAAATTTTTTTGTAGGAGGAGCTAAATTTGAGTGAATTTAGATGAAATTTACTTTTATTTTTTGGATTTTATATAAATTTTTAGTCAAATTGTAATAAAGTAATTTGAAACCAACTTCGATTTTTTTGGATTTGGATAAATTTTTTTGTAGGAGGAGCTAAATTTGAGTGAGTTTAGATGAAATTTACTTTTATTTTTTGGATTTTATATAAATTTTTAGTCAAATTGTAATAAAGGAATTTGAACCAACTTCGATTTGTTTTTAATTTTGATGAATTTTTTTGTTGGAGGAGTTAAATTTGAGTGAATTTAGATGAAATATACTTCTATTTCTTTGATTTCATATAAATTTTTAGTCAAATTGTAATAAAGGAATTTGAACCAACTTCGATTTTTTTTTATTTTGATGAGTTTTTTTGTTGGAGTTAAATTTGAGTGAATTTAAATGAAATTTACTTTTATTTTTTTAGATTGTATATAAATTTTTAGTCAAATTGTAATAAAAGAATTTGAACCAACTTCGATTTTTTTGGATTTTGATGAGTTTTTTTGTTGGAGTAGTTAAATTTGAGTAAATTTAGATGAAATTTACTTCTATTTTTTTTATTACATATAAATTTTTAGTCAAATTGTAATAAAGTACTTAGAAACCAACTTCGATGAATTTTTTTGTTGGAGGAGCTAAATTTGAGTGAATTTAGATGAAATTTACTTTTATTTTTTGGATTTTATATAAATTTTTAGTCAAATTGTAATAAAGTAATTTGAAACCAACTTCGATTTTTTTGTATTTTGATGAGTTTTTTTGTTGGAGTAGTTAAATTTGAGTGAATTTAGTAGAAATTTATTTCTATTTTTTTTTTATTTCATATAAATTTTTAGTCAAATTGTAATAAAGGAATTTGAACCAACTTCGATTTTTTTGGATTTGGATGAATTTTTTTGTTGGAGGAGCTAAATTTGAGTGAATTTAGATGAAATTTACTTTCATTTTTTTGGATTTTATATAAATTTTTAGTCAAATTGTAATAAAGTAATTTGAAACCAACTTCGATTTTTTTGGATTTTGATGAATTTTTTTGTTGGAGGAGCTAAATTTGAGTGAATTTAGATGAAATTTACTTTTATTTTTTGGATTTAATATAAATTTTTAGTCAAATTGTAATAAAGGAATTTGAACCAACTTCGATTTTTTCGGATTTTGATGAGTTTTTTTGTTGGAGGAGTTAAATTTGAGTGAATTTAGTAGAAATTTATTTCTATTTTTTGATTTCATATAAATTTTTAGTCAAATTGTAATAATGTAATTTGAACCAACTTCGATTTTTTTGGATTTTGATGAGTTTTTTTGTTGGAGTAGTTAAATTTGAGTAAATTTAGATGAAATTTACTTCTATTTTTTTGATTTCATATAAAGTTTTAGTCAAATTGTAATAAAGGAATTTGAACCAACTTCGATTTTTTCGGATTTTGATGAGTTTTTTTGTTGGAGGAGTTAAATTTGAGTGAATTTAGTAGAAATTTATTTCTATTTTTTTTGATTTCATATAAATTTTTAGTCAAATTGTAATAAAGTACTTAGAAACCAACTTCGATTTTTTTGGATTTTGATGAATTTTTTTGTTGGAGGAGCTAAATTTGAGTGAATTTAGATGAAATTTACTTTTATTTTTTGGATTTTATATAAGTTTTTAGTCAAATTGTAATAAAGGAATTTGAACCAACTTCGATTTTTTTGGATTTTGATGAATTTTTTTGTTGGAGGAGCTAAATTTGAGTGAATTTAGATGAAATTTACTTTCATTTTCTTGGATTGTATATAAATTTTTAGTCAAATTGTAATAAAGGAATTTGAACCAACTTCGATTTTTTTGGATTTTGATGAGTTTTTTTGTTGGAGTAGTTAAATTTGAGTAAATTTAGATGAAATATACTTCTATTTTTTTTGATTTCATATAAATTTTTAGTCAAATTGTAATAAAGGAATTTGAACCAACTTCGATTTTTTTGGATTTTGATGAGTTTTTTTGTTGGAGTAGTTAAATTTGAGTAAATTTAGATGAAATTTACTTCTATTTTTTTGATTTCATATAAATTTTTAGTCAAATTGTAATAAAGGAATTTGAACCAACTTCGATTTTTTTGGATTTGGATAAATTTTTTTGTTGGAGGAGCTAAATTTGAGTGAATTTAGATGAAATTTAATTTTATTTCTTGGATTTTATATAAATTTTTAGTCAAATTGTAATAAAGTACTTAGAAACCAACTTCGATTTTTTTGGATTTTGATGAATTTTTTTGTTGCAGGAGCTAAATTTGAGTGAATTTAGATGAAATTTACTTTTATTTTTTTTGATTTCATATAAATTTTTAGTCAAATTGTAATAAAGGAATTTGAACCAACTTCGATTTTTTTGGATTTTGATGAGTTTTTTTGTTGGAGGAGTTAAATTTGAGTGAATTTAGTAGAAATTTATTTCTATTTTTTTTATTTCATATACATTTTTAGTCAAATTGCAATAAAGGAATTTGAACCAACTTCGATTTTTTTGGTTTTTGATGAGTTTATTTGTTGGAGGAGTTAAATTTGAGTGAATTTAGTAGAAATTTATTTCTATTTTTTTTGATTTCATATAAATTTTTAGTCAAATTGTAATAAAGTACTTAGAAACCAACTTCGATTTTTTTGGATTTTGATGAATTTTTTTGTTGGAGGAGCTAAATTTGAGTGAATTTAGATGAAATTTACTTTTATTTCTTTGGATTTTATATAAATTTTTAGTCAAATTGTAATAAAGGAATTTGAACCAACTTCGATTTTTTTGGATTTTGATAAATTTTTTTGTAGGAGGAGCTAAATTTGAGTGAATTTAGATGAAATTTACTTATATTTTTTGGATTTTATATAAATTTTTAGTCAAATTGTAATAAAGTAATTTGAAACCAACTTCGATTGTTTTGGATTTGGATAAATTTTTTTGTAGGAGGAGCTAAATTTGAGTGAATTTAGATGAAATTTACTTTTATTTTTTGGATTTTATATAAATTTTTAGTCAAATTGTAATAAAGGAATTTGAACCAACTTCGATTTTTTTTTAATTTTGATGAATTTGTTTGTTGGAGGAGTTAAATTTGAGTGAATTTAGATGAAATATACTTCTATTTCTTTGATTTCATATAAATTTTTAGTCAAATTGTAATAAAGGAATTTGAACCAACTTCGATTTTTTTTTATTTTGATGAGTTTTTTTGTTGGAGGAGCTAAATTTGAGTGAATTTAGATGAAATTTACTTTTATTTTTTTGGATTGTATATAAATTTGTAGTCAAATTGTAATAAAGGAATTTGAACCAACTTCGATTTTTTTGGATTTTGATGAGTTTTTTTGTTGGAGTAGTTAAATTTGAGTAAATTTAGATGAAATATACTTCTATTTTTTTTGATTTCATATAAATTTTTAGTCAAATTGTAATAAAGGAATTTGAACCAACTTCGATTTTTTTGGATTTTGATGAGTTTTTTTGTTGGAGTAGTTAAATTTGAGTAAATTTAGATGAAATTTACTTCTATTTTTTTGATTTCATATAAATTTTTAGTCAAATTGTAATAAAGGAATTTGAACCAACTTCGATTTTTTTGGATTTGGATAAATTTTTTTGTTGGAGGAGCTAAATTTGAGTGAATTTAGATGAAATTTAATTTTATTTCTTGGATTTTATATAAATTTTTAGTCAAATTGTAATAAATGAATTTGAACCAACTTCGATTTTTTTGGATTTTTATAAATTTTTTTGTAGGAGGAGCTAAATTTGAGTGAATTTAGATGAAATTTACTTTTATTTTTTGGATTTTATATAAATTTTTAGTCAAATTGTAATAAAGTAATTTGAAACCAACTTCGATTTTTTTGGATTTGGATAAATTTTTTTGTAGGAGGAGCTAAATTTGAGTGAGTTTAGATGAAATTTACTTTTATTTTTTGGATTTTATATAAATTTTTAGTCAAATTGTAATAAAGGAATTTGAACCAACTTCGATTTGTTTTTAATTTTGATGAATTTTTTTGTTGGAGGAGTTAAATTTGAGTGAATTTAGATGAAATATACTTCTATTTCTTTGATTTCATATAAATTTTTAGTCAAATTGTAATAAAGGAATTTGAACCAACTTCGATTTTTTTTTATTTTGATGAGTTTTTTTGTTGGAGTTAAATTTGAGTGAATTTAAATGAAATTTACTTTTATTTTTTTAGATTGTATATAAATTTTTAGTCAAATTGTAATAAAAGAATTTGAACCAACTTCGATTTTTTTGGATTTTGATGAGTTTTTTTGTTGGAGTAGTTAAATTTGAGTAAATTTAGATGAAATTTACTTCTATTTTTTTTGATTTCATATAAATTTTTAGTCAAATTGTAATAAAGGAATTTGAACCAACTTCGATTTTTTGGGATTTTGATAAGTTTTTTTGTTGGAGGAGTTAAATTTGAGTAAATTTAGATGAAATTTATTTCTATTTTTTTTTATTTCATATACATTTTTAGTCAAATTGTAATAAAGGAATTTGAACCAACTTCGATTTTTTTGGTTTTTGATGAGTTTTTTTGTTGGTGTAGTTAAATTTGAGTAAATTTAGATGAAATTTACTTCTATTTTTTTTATTACATATAAATTTTTAGTCAAATTGTAATAAAGTACTTAGAAACCAACTTCGATGAATTTTTTTGTTGGAGGAGCTAAATTTGAGTGAATTTAGATGAAATTTACTTTTATTTTTTGGATTTTATATAAATTTTTAGTCAAATTGTAATAAAGTAATTTGAAACCAACTTCGATTTTTTTGTATTTTGATGAGTTTTTTTGTTGGAGTAGTTAAATTTGAGTGAATTTAGTAGAAATTTATTTCTATTTTTTTTTTATTTCATATAAATTTTTAGTCAAATTGTAATAAAGGAATTTGAACCAACTTCGATTTTTTTGGATTTGGATGAATTTTTTTGTTGGAGGAGCTAAATTTGAGTGAATTTAGATGAAATTTACTTTCATTTTTTTGGATTTTATATAAATTTTTAGTCAAATTGTAATAAAGTAATTTGAAACCAACTTCGATTTTTTTGGATTTTGATGAATTTTTTTGTTGGAGGAGCTAAATTTGAGTGAATTTAGATGAAATTTACTTTTATTTTTTGGATTTAATATAAATTTTTAGTCAAATTGTAATAAAGGAATTTGAACCAACTTCGATTTTTTCGGATTTTGATGAGTTTTTTTGTTGGAGGAGTTAAATTTGAGTGAATTTAGTAGAAATTTATTTCTATTTTTTGATTTCATATAAATTTTTAGTCAAATTGTAATAATGTAATTTGAACCAACTTCGATTTTTTTGGATTTTGATGAGTTTTTTTGTTGGAGTAGTTAAATTTGAGTAAATTTAGATGAAATTTACTTCTATTTTTTTGATTTCATATAAAGTTTTAGTCAAATTGTAATAAAGGAATTTGAACCAACTTCGATTTTTTCGGATTTTGATGAGTTTTTTTGTTGGAGGAGTTAAATTTGAGTGAATTTAGTAGAAATTTATTTCTATTTTTTTTGATTTCATATAAATTTTTAGTCAAATTGTAATAAAGTACTTAGAAACCAACTTCGATTTTTTTGGATTTTGATGAATTTTTTTGTTGGAGGAGCTAAATTTGAGTGAATTTAGATGAAATTTACTTTTATTTTTTGGATTTTATATAAGTTTTTAGTCAAATTGTAATAAAGGAATTTGAACCAACTTCGATTTTTTTGGATTTTGATGAATTTTTTTGTTGGAGGAGCTAAATTTGAGTGAATTTAGATGAAATTTACTTTCATTTTCTTGGATTGTATATAAATTTTTAGTCAAATTGTAATAAAGGAATTTGAACCAACTTCGATTTTTTTGGATTTTGATGAGTTTTTTTGTTGGAGTAGTTAAATTTGAGTAAATTTAGATGAAATATACTTCTATTTTTTTTGATTTCATATAAATTTTTAGTCAAATTGTAATAAAGGAATTTGAACCAACTTCGATTTTTTTGGATTTTGATGAGTTTTTTTGTTGGAGTAGTTAAATTTGAGTAAATTTAGATGAAATTTACTTCTATTTTTTTGATTTCATATAAATTTTTAGTCAAATTGTAATAAAGGAATTTGAACCAACTTCGATTTTTTTGGATTTGGATAAATTTTTTTGTTGGAGGAGCTAAATTTGAGTGAATTTAGATGAAATTTAATTTTATTTCTTGGATTTTATATAAATTTTTAGTCAAATTGTAATAAAGTACTTAGAAACCAACTTCGATTTTTTTGGATTTTGATGAATTTTTTTGTTGCAGGAGCTAAATTTGAGTGAATTTAGATGAAATTTACTTTTATTTTTTTTGATTTCATATAAATTTTTAGTCAAATTGTAATAAAGGAATTTGAACCAACTTCGATTTTTTTGGATTTTGATGAGTTTTTTTGTTGGAGGAGTTAAATTTGAGTGAATTTAGTAGAAATTTATTTCTATTTTTTTTATTTCATATACATTTTTAGTCAAATTGCAATAAAGGAATTTGAACCAACTTCGATTTTTTTGGTTTTTGATGAGTTTATTTGTTGGAGGAGTTAAATTTGAGTGAATTTAGTAGAAATTTATTTCTATTTTTTTTGATTTCATATAAATTTTTAGTCAAATTGTAATAAAGTACTTAGAAACCAACTTCGATTTTTTTGGATTTTGATGAATTTTTTTGTTGGAGGAGCTAAATTTGAGTGAATTTAGATGAAATTTATTTCTATTTTTTTTGATTTCATATAAATTTTTAGTCAAATTGTAATAAAGTACTTAGAAACCAACTTCGATTTTTTTGGATTTTGATGAATTTTTTTGTTGGAGGAGCTAAATTTGAGTGAATTTAGATGAAATTTACTTTTATTTTTTGGATTTTATATAAGTTTTTAGTCAAATTGTAATAAAGGAATTTGAACCAACTTCGATTTTTTTGGATTTTGATGAATTTTTTTGTTGGAGGAGCTAAATTTGAGTGAATTTAGATGAAATTTACTTTCATTTTCTTGGATTGTATATAAATTTTTAGTCAAATTGTAATAAAGGAATTTGAACCAACTTCGATTTTTTTGGATTTTGATGAGTTTTTTTGTTGGAGTAGTTAAATTTGAGTAAATTTAGATGAAATATACTTCTATTTTTTTTGATTTCATATAAATTTTTAGTCAAATTGTAATAAAGGAATTTGAACCAACTTCGATTTTTTTGGATTTTGATGAGTTTTTTTGTTGGAGTAGTTAAATTTGAGTAAATTTAGATGAAATTTACTTCTATTTTTTTGATTTCATATAAATTTTTAGTCAAATTGTAATAAAGGAATTTGAACCAACTTCGATTTTTTTGGATTTGGATAAATTTTTTTGTTGGAGGAGCTAAATTTGAGTGAATTTAGATGAAATTTAATTTTATTTCTTGGATTTTATATAAATTTTTAGTCAAATTGTAATAAAGTACTTAGAAACCAACTTCGATTTTTTTGGATTTTGATGAATTTTTTTGTTGCAGGAGCTAAATTTGAGTGAATTTAGATGAAATTTACTTTTATTTTTTTTGATTTCATATAAATTTTTAGTCAAATTGTAATAAAGGAATTTGAACCAACTTCGATTTTTTTGGATTTTGATGAGTTTTTTTGTTGGAGGAGTTAAATTTGAGTGAATTTAGTAGAAATTTATTTCTATTTTTTTTATTTCATATACATTTTTAGTCAAATTGCAATAAAGGAATTTGAACCAACTTCGATTTTTTTGGTTTTTGATGAGTTTATTTGTTGGAGGAGTTAAATTTGAGTGAATTTAGTAGAAATTTATTTCTATTTTTTTTGATTTCATATAAATTTTTAGTCAAATTGTAATAAAGTACTTAGAAACCAACTTCGATTTTTTTGGATTTTGATGAATTTTTTTGTTGGAGGAGCTAAATTTGAGTGAATTTAGATGAAATTTACTTTTATTTCTTTGGATTTTATATAAATTTTTAGTCAAATTGTAATAAAGGAATTTGAACCAACTTCGATTTTTTTGGATTTTGATAAATTTTTTTGTAGGAGGAGCTAAATTTGAGTGAATTTAGATGAAATTTACTTATATTTTTTGGATTTTATATAAATTTTTAGTCAAATTGTAATAAAGTAATTTGAAACCAACTTCGATTGTTTTGGATTTGGATAAATTTTTTTGTAGGAGGAGCTAAATTTGAGTGAATTTAGATGAAATTTACTTTTATTTTTTGGATTTTATATAAATTTTTAGTCAAATTGTAATAAAGGAATTTGAACCAACTTCGATTTTTTTTTAATTTTGATGAATTTGTTTGTTGGAGGAGTTAAATTTGAGTGAATTTAGATGAAATATACTTCTATTTCTTTGATTTCATATAAATTTTTAGTCAAATTGTAATAAAGGAATTTGAACCAACTTCGATTTTTTTTTATTTTGATGAGTTTTTTTGTTGGAGGAGCTAAATTTGAGTGAATTTAGATGAAATTTACTTTTATTTTTTTGGATTGTATATAAATTTGTAGTCAAATTGTAATAAAGGAATTTGAACCAACTTCGATTTTTTTGGATTTTGATGAGTTTTTTTGTTGGAGTAGTTAAATTTGAGTAAATTTAGATGAAATATACTTCTATTTTTTTTGATTTCATATAAATTTTTAGTCAAATTGTAATAAAGGA